>CM032351.1:0-592500 GCA_019022885.1 Schlechtendalia chinensis
CGTCAGGCGACGTTTTTGCGAACGAGAGCGCCTATCGCTATATACCTCAACGATTACTTGTGTTTCGGCGGAATTCTCGATTCAAATTTGTCCTACCACCACCGTGTCGTTGATTTTTTTGCCGCGCTAAATAAATGTCACAATGGCGTATCCAGGATATTTAAAGGGGTGAATAAATTTAAAATCAATAAAATGTTACCATAACATACATGAACACACACACAAACACACCTCAACGATTACTTGTGTTTCGGCGGAATTCTCGATTCAAATTTGTCCTACCACCACCGTGTCGTTGATTTTTTTGCCGCGCTAAATAAATGTCACAATGGCGTATCCAGGATATTTAAAGGGGAGAATAAATTTAAAATCAATAAAATGTTACCATAACATACATGAACACACACACAAACACACCTAACGATTACTTGTGTTTCGGCGGAATTCTCGATTCAAATTTGTCCTACCACCACCGTGTCGTTGATTTTTTTGCCGCGCTAAATAAATGTCACAATGGCGTATCCAGGATATTTAAAGGGGAGAATAAATTTAAAATCAATAAAATGTTACCATAACATACATGAACACACACACAAACACACCTCAACGATTACTTGTGTTTCGGCGGAATTCTCGATTCAAATTTGTCCTACCACCACCGTGTCGTTGATTTTTTTGCCGCGCTAAATAAATGTCACAATGGCGTATCCAGGATATTTAAAGGGGAGAATAAATTTAAAATCAATAAAATGTTACCATAACATACATGAACACACACACAAACACACCTCAACGATTACTTGTGTTTCGGCGGAATTCTTGATTCAAATTTGTCCTACCACCACCGTGTCGTTGATTTTTTTGCCGCGCTAAATAAATGTCACAATGGCGTATCCAGGATATTTAAAGGGGAGAATAAATTTAAAATCAATAAAATGTTACCATAACATACATGAACACACACATAAACACACCTAACGATTACTTGTGTTTCGGCGGAATTCTCGATTCAAATTTGTCCTACCACCACCGTGTCGTTGTACAGTTTGCGGTGGTGGACGCGAGAAAAATCGTTGAAAAACGATATCTTAACGCACTTAAATGAATAAATATTGGCGCTTGTCCTCTACGTGTGTTTGCTGCTCACAAATTTGTTTTGTCGCGCTAAATAAATGTCACAATGGCGTATCCAGGATATTTAAAGGGGGAGAATAAATTTAAAATCAATAAAATGTTACCATAACATACATAAACACACACACACACACATTCTATATAAGACTATTAAGAAGAATAGATAACGCAACGAGTCCGCCTTAAGTGAGACATTTTATGTCTTATGTGTGAAATTTTTTTTTTCAAATTCAAATTTAATTTTTTTCAAAACCTAAACAATGGTTTCCGTGGAAACAAACCATAAGGGAGATTTAGGTTTTTTTTTTCTGTAACGCTTTTTCGTGGCAGTCCCCAGTGGGTATCTTAATTATGTAACGCTTTTCGTGGACACTTTTTGGTGAACACTTTTTCGTGACGGTTTTTTATTTTAATGTGCCAAAGTAAAGACATAAAATGTCAAAAAAAAAATACTAATCCGCCCGACTCGGCGGTAATTGTCACTTCGTTTTTTTTTGGCGGCGTTGTCGATCGATCGAATCGCGACGCCCAAACAACACGAGTGAATTATTGGGATTTGGCTTTGACGGAACCGCGCGCGGCGAGTCGGATCGGATGCGCGGGCGACATCTGGCGGCGCGCGCGACCCGGATGGCGCTCGGCGGACGGCCGCGGGGCGCGCTCGCGTCGGCCGGGCGTACGTCCTCGGTCTCGTCAAATATTTGGCGGTCTTTGTACCAGGAGATCATGTGACGGTCGGTCGCGCTCCTCGCTGACGGCCGCCGTCGTCGCCGCCGCCGCCGCCGCCGCCGCCGCGGGTCGTAAAACGCGCGGCGCGTGTAACTCTCCCGCCGCCGCCGCCGCCGCCGTCGCGTTTTCACGTTTTTCACGTACCGCGGTCGTCGGACTCGCGAACGAACTGGTAACCGCGTTTCTGTCGTTGGCGCGCGCGCCGCGTCTGACACGAACGCGGTCCGGGTCCATTTTGGACGCGGAGGAAACGCCGGTCGACCAGGATCCTATACCGACGCGCGGGTGCGCGGAGTTTTTCCCGTCGAACCCGGAGAAAAACGGCGGACGAAACGGCGAAACAAAACGGCGGAACCGTACGGCGAAACAAAACGGCGGAACACTACTTTTGGAACACTACGTCGGAACGCGGTACGTCGGAACGTCGCGGTGTACGAACGCCGAATGGAACACAAACTTACGTCGGCGGTACCGGTTTCCGTCGGAGAGCGGCACCGGCGGTATTGCGCGTTATTTTATTTGTGACTCGTTTTTTCAAAACGGTCCGGCGCGTCAACGACGTCCCGCCATGACGCCCTGGTACCGGACGCCGCGTACGGCTTGCAACAGTTTGCTCCGGGAAAGTCGGCCGCCGCCGCCGCCGCCGCCGCCGCGCGCGCGCGCGTTCCAAACAAATATGGCAACCGTGTAACGTGTCGGCGCGTCTCGCACCCGTAAAAAACGGCGCGTCGTCACAACGCCGAACGTCTGCGGGGCCGCACGCCGCCGCGCATCACGTCTACGAACGGCGTTCGCGTGCGTTCCTTGCACGCGCGTTACACCCGTGTAAAAACCACGTGCACGCGATTTTTCCGCGTCGTCGTCGTCGCCCGAACCACGTCGTCGTCGTCGTCGTCGAACTGGCCGCGGCCCGTATCGATTCGCCGGCGTGCCTCGCGCGGCGGTCGACGCCGCCGCCGCCGCCGCCGCCGCCGCCGCCGCCGATGCCGCCGCCGCCGCCGCCGCTGCGTTCCTGGTACCGCAAACCTACGATTCGTAGCAGAGTGACGTAACTGCCACGTTTTGACATGGTTTATGACAGGTGCCGCGCGCCGCCTCCGTCCGCAACAGCCGCCGTCGCCCGTTACCGCCGTCGCCGGCGGCGGGTGCGCGTGTGTGCACGCCGTTTGCCGAAGGGATTTCCGTTCGTTTCTCTCTCCCACTCTATCTTTTCCCGCCGAATCGAACGGATTTCCACGCGTTCTAGTAAACGAGATGGGGGGTTTTTTTTCTTTTTCTTTTTGTTCTTTCGGCGAGTATTGTTTTTTACGTACGACCGGTAAACGACCGATTTTCTTCGGACCGCGAGACTTGCGGCTTGAACACACGAAACACCTGTTAGATCCTTAGATCGATTTATCAACACGATATCGCCCGTCTAGGGAAATTTTTTTCCCGCATACCGGTTCGAACGTCGAGTACTTGAAAACGAACGCGTGTGAATTCCGTTTTTAAGAGATCGACGTGTCTTGGACGTCGCGAGTCGTCTGTCCTGATTGACTGACGAACTCTCCGACATCGACGTGTCCGGAAGAAAAATAATTTATGTTTTGCAACGTTTGCATTACGACGCGACGGTCTTTGGCGACGAGAGACGATTTAGACAAACTCAAAGACGTGTAATGATAACATTGCGATGCTTATTCGTCTTCAAACGCGTAGGCAACATAAAACGCACACGTGTAATTTATATTATCGTTTACGAGGATAAGATAAGGTGCATTAAAAAGGACGATTCGAATCACGTTTCTTTCGATTGGTACATTTGGTAGCGCGTCGTTAATGCTCATTAGAGGATTGATTACGGCAGAGGTTCTCAAACTTTTCAGGCCAGGCCCCCCCCCACTTTGATCAACCCCAGACGTGACCCCCCCCTCATAAAAATAATTTTAATAGTCATGTTTAGAGTACCAAAAAGTTAAAAACAAACAACAAATATAGGCTAATATCGATATTCACATTACAAATTTATTTTAAAATAAAATATATTTTTTTTAAAAGGTTTTAATCAATTTAATGTGTTTAATTAAACACATGCCAACGTCAGAAAATAAAATGTTAATTCGAAAACGTAATTTGTACAATAGAACGTGTTAGTACCAACAATGGAACGTTAGTTACACTATAATTATAAAAAATTATCTGAAACTATCTTATCATATTTTCTGACAACTGCCCCTGTCCCGATTTGAGGTAACATCACAGATAACATGAAATTTTCAATACAATGTTGATTTTTAAAATTTTCTTGCGCCCCCCTATAAAGCTTTCGCACATTCGTTTTAGACCCGGCTCAATGGACTTACTATATTAGCGATTCACGGAGAGGTTAGGGAAGTGATAGATGATCTGGCGAAAAAGTCAAGAAAGTTAAATTTTGTATTATAAAAAATAAAAACGATATAAAATATTATTTAATTATTTTTATATTGTAATTATTAAAAATAGTATTCGATTTCATAGTCAGGGGGTTGGGGGTTGTGGGCGCAGAGCTCTAGCACATACTTTTTCTAGAAATTATCGAAACTCCCCCCCCCCCAATTGAAAATTCCTGAGAACGCCACTGCGCACAAAACAAAAAACAAAAAACAATTAAAAACCTCGACGGCCCCCGGGCGGTAACGGGCCCGTTGGAAACCAGTCAGGCCGGCGAAACGGAATACGGCCCTGGTCGGTAAGGGGCATGACGTACGCGATTCGGTTGCCTTCTCGGCCGAGTCGCGCGCGCAGGCCGATCGTACGCGAACGTGCCGTAGCTCGCGGACTGGGTGGGGAGTGTGGGGGGGGGGGCACCGGCGCGACAGTCGGCCGTCGATCGCACGTCGATCCGCGTCCAGTAGTCCGACGGCCGGTGTACGTCGCGTCGCGCGCGCTCACAACACGTAAACAACACGTAAACACCTAACACGTCTTCGCGCCGTCACGAGGAACCGGATGCCGTCGTCCCTCCCGGGCGGACGTCAGGTCGCGAACGCGCGGCGGTGACCCGTCCCGGTACCGTCCGTGCCGCGGCCATGTCCGGCGACCGTTTCCTCGACGTCGCGCGGAACGTCAACAACAACGTGGTGGCCGACCGGAAATGGAGTCCGTCGGTGCACACGAAAATCTACATACCGCCCATCGGCAACGTTTTGGGCGCAGGTACGGAGCCGGATTTTTTTCGTTGTTGTTGTTGTGTTGCGCTCCCGTTGTCGGTCTCGGTTCGCGCGGTATCCAGATCCCAGCCGAACTCGGTTTCGTCCCATCTTTGTCCTACATTTGTTGATGAACAAACGAAAATTTAAATTTCACGTATTCGCGCGTTTGCCGCGTTTTTTTTTTTTGGTTTTTCGTGTGCATTCGTTCATATAACACACGCCACAGCAGCGTACGTTCGGTTTGATTTCGAAATCGATTGTGTTTTGATCGGAAAACGGTAACAATAACAGTATTTTCCGTGTACTTCGATAACTGCACCCGTATAGACATAGGGTTTTCACCGAATCGATGATAAACGTCCGGTGCCGCGGCCACCGACCGGACGAATGTTTTCGCGCGCTCCCGATTTGTCGACCGCGGGTGTGTCACTTGACGGCTCGTACCCGCGGTAAACGGATCGGCACACTGGCAACGCGCTTTGTTTTTTCACGTCAACAGCGCCGGAGACCGGGAGAAGGACGACCGCCACGGCGATCAGCCGCAGCGGAAGCGACAGCAGCGACGGCTGTTCCGGACACGGCCGCGGTCGTCTGCCGGCGTCGCGGAACGGTTCGTACCGTCGGCCGCTGTCGCCCGCGACGTCGCCCAGCCTGCGCTCGCTGCACAAGATGCCGTCGCCGCTGCCGTCCTGGTCGGCGGACGCCGTGTCCGTCCGGTCGCTGGCGTCCATCGGCATGGGGTCGACGGACGGCCGGAAGCTGACCATCGCCAAGGTGCCCACGTCGCCCGCCGAACTGCTCAACCTGGCCAGCCCTCAGTCGTGAGTCCGCGTCCTCGTCAACGACCCAACCCGTCGTCGTCATAACGGGACATTCGAATTTCGTGATTTTTTTTATTCTCGGGGGTTTTTTCATGATTTCAATGATGCGTCGAACGCTTTTAAACCGTATGTTTTACACCATCGTGCATCCTCCTCCTCGCCCCTCGCCCCCCCTCCCACCAAGATAAAAGCCGAACGATTCGGTTAGGTTAGGTCTCCGAATCCGGGATCTGTCGGGTCTGAAATCGTCGCCGTGATTTTCGTATAATAAAAAACCGCGAACAAAAAAAACTCGCATCCCGATCGTATTCGACGGCTTTCGGCTTACGAACCCGTACGGGAATAAAGTGAAATTCGACATATTCCGCGCGTCTGTTCGTACACAAGCACCACTTGCACACAGGGTCGGTCCGGAATGCGTTACGTCGACGGTTAAGTCTCGCGAGTTCGGCACTCGATACGTGGACGACGCTGTTGTTTTTCTATTTTGCACGCGAATACGCGTCCAGCGCGAACGGTTCGTAAAGACGGGATGTCATCGACGTCGGTGTTATTTTGTGGTTAGCATTACCGTCGTTTCATGGGGCGAAATCGAAACGAACGCGCGTTAAAATGGATATAGGTTATTGTTTTTGTTTTCCGTACGTGCATATCGTACGCATCAAACAACGATCGTCAAACGCGGACAACGACGACGCGACCGCGATATCGTATACGTATCTAAGGCGTGTTGTACAGATTAAAAACGTCCTTGTCGTCGAGTCGTTCAAAAGCGACGTGCGTGAAGTGTGCCCGTAACGATCGTCGCCGGTAGACAAATCGCGTGCACAGAAATCGTATCGAAACGTACACGAACCCGACCGTTTTCGAAAGACGTTTTTTTTGTTTTTGTTTCTTTTTCAATAATTTTCCGCCGGACGTACGTACTTACGAGTCCGTGAGCGAATACCGTCCACACGTTACGCGCGTTCAATTGCACAGGCGTTTCCACGCGTTTTTCTCGACGTGTTTACAAATATCGGTTTTCGCGTTCGAAAATTACATCGTTCTATTCCAACAAACCGCATAAAACCAACTAGTCGTCGCGATAAATCCCGTACGATTTCACATTTATACATGCGCGTAACATTACACGATCGAGTAAACGTTATCAAATTTTGTCAAAAGTAAATACAATCGTCGTGTCGTGACGACCGTGTTATAAATAATCGACGTTTCGTTTTTTATTCGTCATCCTCCTCCCTCCCCCCCACGTAAATCATATAGTTGTGTATAGCTCATTGTGATCAGTGACTGTCGATCGCACGCGTGTACACTGACATCATTATTATTATTCTCCTCTTTTTATCGTATTTCCGTTTTACCGCGACAATGTTCTTAATTTGCCGTCGACCGAAACCTCTCCGATGTCAGTAGTCACGCGAATGTTTTAACCAACTGCAGTTCGCGCGTTATAACGTCGTTGCTGTTGTCGTAAGATTTTCAAAACAGTTCCCCGGTGGAGGGCTCGTGCGTTTTCGCGTGGCCGACAACGGAAGTCTCCGCGCCGGCAATCTCGTCGCCGTCTCCATACCGTAAAGTCGCGTCTGTAGTTATGTTATGATTGTCGCGTGCGCACGGCCGCAATGCGAAAGCGCCAAACGACACTAATCCTACTGTCCAAAAGCGCGAAAACACCGGAACATCCGTGTACGAAAGCGCACGTTCTCGTATGCGAAAGTTTAGTCAATGTGATTGTCGGTACACTTTCCCGACACACGGAACGCGCCTTTCCGCCGACCATGTCTTCGGCTTCTCGTTCGACTTTGATTTTGTTCTTTTTTAATTTCTTAAAACGTGCTTCCACACGGTTATTGGAGTTTTACCCAATCCCATTCGCTCGTATATATATATATTAGTTTAGTTCTTGACTATTATCTTGGGATAAATACCAAGGTGGTTGGTTAACTTTGAAGGAGTACGTGCAGAAAATCGGAATAATTCTAGTTGTATACATTGTTTTACATTAAATACCTATCCTAGTGTCATTTGCGTTCTCGTGTACACGGCATCGAAATCCATTTGCGCCTTTCGTACCTCATTTTTGCGCATTCGTATTCCGCCGGTACACAAATGTATTATGCGGACGTTTCAAAACGAACAATCGAAAAGTATCGTTATTTCGTATTCGTTCATATTTATAGTGGAACATCAATTTTCAGAGCAGGTTAAACCGATTTCGTTCTCTGTTCAAATTCTTCGAAAACAACTTAGATGGATAGACGTTATTTTGAAAAATAATCAATTATTTGTTTCGTTAAGAGTCGTAATGATAAATCTGTTGCATGAACACTATAAATACGCGATATTTCGCTAAAGTATAAAATAACACGTGATCGTTACATTTTAATGTTGTACGTAACGAATAACACAATACGTGTTCAAGGTGCGTTTGTACAGTGTTTTTTTTTTTGTTGATATTTTGACCCGGAAGATTCCAACCGTTATCATCGTTCGACTTAGTTCTGCCGGTCGATGTCGGTCGTAACTCTGAACTTAAAATATTATAATCGTTGTAACGGCTCGCATCCGGACCTTGTCACAGGAAAACATTTCGGCCTTTCGTGTTTTACAATAATTAACCACACGCCGCGTGTTATATATATTATTCTTTTTCATCTGCCACAATACGAGCTGTATCGCTCTGTTATTATTTGCCGAGCGCTATATTATTATTATTTAACTTTAATTTTTTTTTTTTTTTCGAAAAACGGATGTGCAAAGTTATCATTATCCCCGCAGTGTGCAGGACGAGCCAAGGTTAGAAATCGCAAGTGCGCGTGACACAATGTGGAGGACGGACGATCCGGATCTAAAAACCTGAACTGTATATATATAAACGAGCGTACGTGCACGTAGTTTGTTTTCAAGTGCAATTAAGTACTCTCCTTTCGATTAGACGTGTATCGTGTGGAGACCACGCGATGGTCATAATGAGCTATGTAATTATCCGTATGAAAATACAATTTAATTAACGCGCTATCAATTGCGGTCGCGTCAGACAATTTCATCGTTTTATTTTTATTCGCGCTATCGCGTCAATCGAGTTACGCCGTGTCCGAATTGCGAATCGCGTCCGATGAGTACGAATGTGACGATATGTATCTACTCCGTACCAGACCGTGGTTCACAAGAAACGTGAAATTTATCGTGTTTTGTTTAAAATAATGTCTAGGCGTGATAATATACAAAAAAGTATTGTACCCGCGAAAAGCATAGGTACAAAAAATACATACATAAAAAGAAAAAATCAATTCTATTTTGAAAAATCGTAAAATGTCCGGCGAATTTTATCGTTTGTACAGTGAATGACGCGACAGTGAAAATTTGTTTCGCGCATACACGACAACGTCTACCGAAACGTTTGACTACATTGTCGCAAGAAAGCGTAAGACCCGAGTTTAATCTCAAATCTCATAAACGGCTCGTTTTCGGATTCCCGAAATCAAACGCTCCATTTTAGTTATTGCGTCCAGTGCGACGTCGGACGCGAACGCCATCCAACGTTGGACGGGTCCGTATGGCGTACAGAGTTTTGTTTTTAATTTCGGCCGTATCGGACGCGACGCGTTTGACGGATTTGCGTTGGCCGTATTCTATTTCGTACGTTCGCGAGTATACATTTTGTACGCGCACGATTGTTTTCTAACACGTTTTGCTTAGCCCGATCGGATGTAACCCAACGGACGTACTTTCGTTTTGGACAACTTATCGTTCATCAACAGAGCTATGGGAAGGTGTTCACGATCCACGTGCGTTTCGTCGCGATTTGTGACAAAAAAATACAAAATTCGCGACATAGCAAATAAATATTCTTAGACGATGATTCTTTAGTACGAGCGTTTTCAATCGACACGTTAATCAATGAAAAAAACATACGTGTTAATATATTCAATGTGTATAATGCGATTCATCTTACTGCATTTCTATAAATAATATACGAAATATAGATAAAATAAAATTAAAAAAAAAAAAATGATAAATATTCGATTATATTTCGTTTTTATAGCGCATTAATGGACTAAAAGAGACCACGTTCTGCAGGACTATTTATTGTAGAATTGAAATTTATTCTTATTTACATACTTTTCAACAGTTATTTGACAAACGTGGCTGAAAATAATTTCGATAAGGTTAAAATCGTCTCTCTGATTTGTTTTGTTTTCCTGAAAGCGTCAGAAACAGCGTAACATTTTATATTATAACGATTACGTACATGACTTTCCGACAATTTAATGAACGCGAATACGTTTGAAGACTTTTCACATGTTTTCTCCCGATTATTATTTCAAAATTCAACGCGCACATAAATAATAACCGGTAAGAAAATGCGCCCGAAATCACCAATGTTCGTATTGTTGTTTAACATTTCGCAATCCGTCCGCGTAAAATCCTCAATCATTGCATTTGAATAAATAAATTATAATGTGGCATTGTGTGCAAAAAAAAAAAAAAAGTAAATATATACGTGTATGCATTAGCATGTAAAACATTATTGGGGTACACACTTAGACAGCTTTTTTCGAAGACCTTTAAAACGTGATTGGTAGGTATTTGTAC
Source organism: Schlechtendalia chinensis (assembly GCA_019022885.1). NCBI lineage: Eukaryota > Metazoa > Arthropoda > Insecta > Hemiptera > Aphididae > Schlechtendalia > Schlechtendalia chinensis. The sequence goes on from CM032351.1 coordinate 10,460, forward strand.
CTAGTGCGATATTTTAATGACACCGCGTATACTTTCTGAAGAACAAAGACCGTATATATATATTATTATTATTATTATTATTACAATTATTGTAACGTCATTGGCCTTAATTTATATATGGTTTTTAATATATTTTTTCAGAATTCAATAACACATTAAGAATTAAAATAATCGAGATAGAAGTGTTTTTTTTTTTTAAATTTTTTTATTGGCCATTAGCTTCGTATGTACCTGGCGAAAATTATTGTCTTGACGGAAAACAAAAAAAAAAAAAAAAATCGCTGTTAATCGAAAGTCATTGTCTCGACGGGTCCCGCCGAGCGAACACTTGTTTGTTATGTACGTGCGCGCGTCGTACGGTTATCGTCATTACGTATTAATTCTCAAAATGCGTCGAATACGAATCGATAACGCGAATATAAACGCGTGATCGCATCGAACGTACGGCGATGGTACGCGATTTCAGAACACCGTTCGTTAACGGCGTATTTTCGTCGGAATAACTGAAAACCGAACCATTCGAGTACGTGCGCAACGTACGTCGTCGTGAACGCGTTCGAACCTTGAAGCAATTAGCATTCGATTCTTTCGGCCCGCGAGCGGAGATCAATCCGATCAATACCGGCAACGTTCGTATACGCCTAACCGCGGGCCACGCGAATGGTTTCGACCGTTTCATGTCGCGAACGCGCCAAACGTGTTCGCGTCTTTCGTCCCCCGCGCGGTCGTCGGGACGTAACAAGACGTAATTGACTAGACGTTTCTGCAACCGCGGACGGCGAAGAATCTGGCGATCTTCGTGGGATCCAACGAGATAAAAACTCCACGGACGTCTCGCCGGGAAGATCCGCGGCTACCGTCTAGCAACTGAGTCTAGCGACTTCAAAATAAAATATGAAACGCTTGTGTTGTTCAATTGCTTCGGTATATATAACAACTGTACGACGTTCAAACATTGTAAATACCGCGTATCCGGTTATCTCTGCGAGTCAACGGCTTGTAATGTTTCGAGCGATTCGCCGACGGCCCATGTCGCCGCGGGCCATAAACAAATTAAATAATAAACGGATTCGTTTTTACCGGGACACGAAGTCCGCCGCCGTCCCGTTCACCGTTATTCGCCGTCAACCAGAAATCGACGATCGGCGCCCGCTAGTGTTGTACATCAACAATGTCGTCCGAAACAACAGCCCCGCCCGCGGAAACGTGGCCTCTCGCGCGTTTGCACAGTCGAATCGAAACCAAACACGCGATTCGGACGTTCGTCGTTTTCTTCGCACCCAAGCAGACCTAACCCGAAAGAAACCGGTTTTCCGAGTCCGTTACGGTCCCTTACCGCGTATTCAGCCGTCGTCGTTTTTCCCATAATTTTTACGCGACGTCCACACGCGCAATATTTTATTATTTATACGTCATATATATATAATGCCGGTGCACTCGAAAACTTATCTCGCGCGGTTTCATTGTGCGTAGCCGGGTGCTCGCGCCTACAAACGACGACGACGACGACTTTTGACGACGCGCGGAATGTATACGATATACGAGCGTATTACGCGTGTTGTCGACATCGATGGCGTTTGATTTTAATTGGAAAACATCCCGCGACCGTGTTATCTATGATTCGTCTGTTTCTAATACGTTTAGAAAAATAAAGAAAATGTATGTAATCCGAGAGGAAGCGTATTCGACTTTCATAGGTTTTTCCTCTATCGCATTATCGGCATACCGTACACAAAGTCGTTGAAATCGATAAAAAATAGTTTTAAATCCTAAGAAAAGCACTACGTTTCATGTCTAACGGAAGCATGTTGTATATTTTTCGACCCACGCGTAATAAAAAGTGTTGGTTTTCTGTGCGTAATTCGATAATTGTCTGATCTCGATGGTCTCGTATAGGTTTTTATTCATCATGTGCATTACCGAAGTTTTGTGAGATATTTTTTCAACCGGTACTTAAATCGTTACGAACGCCGGGGGGTTTTCGATGATTTTTAAAATTATAACATACGACATAAGTCGGTACAAACGCGTATTTTATTGTTCAATTCAATAGAGAGTTCTCTGAAATCTCGATTTTTTTTTCGGAGGAAATTAAACGGCACGTCTTAACACATCGCATGTTTAAACGTTATACACGTAACCGTTGTACGCGAAAACCGTATCGCGGGTGAAAGTCAAAGCCGATGAAGGTACCTACGGGGTTCGACTCGTTATGACCATACGACGTATAAATTATAAAATATAATAAACCAGGCCCTTGGGTGGTATCCCGGTAACGTATCATTACGCGGCCGGAGATTTTCGTAGGTAATCGGTTTTTTTTCTCTTCTTCGGTGGGGAGGGACGGTCCGTAATAATCGATCGTTTCGCGGCGAGTCAGACGGCCGTCGTGCGTAATTATATATACGCGGCACGAAAGAACGGAATCGACGTTCACGACACTCGCGTAATAACGATCGTCACGTCAGCTCGGCGGTACGCGTTTGAAGCAGAACCTCGCCGGATCTCTCCGCGTCGTTTGCTATTTTTAAAAAAGGTCTTTCGATTGCGGCCGACCACGTGCACGGAAACGAACGCGACGGGTTCGTTTTTCATCCCGACTTTTCGCGAACAACACTTCCAAAGATCAACAGCGTAAATCGAAATCGGGTTTCGGTGCGTCGGGGCCTCGTTCGCCTCGTTCGCCGAACACGCCAGCGTTGTCGCATACAAAACATACCTAACCGCGATTCCAAATTCGTTATTTTCTCGTTCGCGCCGACCTCCCGTACTACACACGTTCGGGAAACGTACGCGCGTCCGAAGACCGCTGTTACTTATCTCCCAACGCAAATGCATATCGCACACGCGTTTTTAGAGAATATTATGACCGAATTTTACCGTTTCGCGCGCGCAAGACTCGTGCGACGGCGAAACACATAAATCCAGTCGATCGCACGCGACGTCGGCGGTCGGGGTTGTTCGCGACTGGCGGACATTGCAAACAGATACACACACACATATATATATATATATATATATATATTACATGATAACGTGCGTTGGAAATGTGGACGTGTTACGATGGATTTAGTCGACGGGTTCGGACGTGGCCGCGGGAGCTGTGGTTTACGTGTGTGTCATGTTGTTGTTTTAGTTTCGACTATCGTAATTATCATACGTGAGTCGACGATCGTTCTGCGGGTTTCGGTCGTACGCACGAGAAAAGAATGCGAAAAATCAGAAAGATCGGTACAATCGATCGACCGATCTCCACCACGCCCGTCGTGCGATTTCGATAGTCCGGTTTCGGCGGCAGAGGTTTCCCGAGGCGGAATTTCGGCACGGCATGCCGCCGTGACTTACGCGCGCGTCACAGACCTAACCGAACGCGATGCGCCACCGAGTCGTCGAGACGTTGGTCGTTTCGTCTAAAAGGACCGACAACCGCGTTCACTGACCGTGTCTGAACCGGTCTTAATGGTTCCGAAATCAATAGTCGCGTGCGCAGACGTGCGCGGTACGGTACGCTCTTTAAGCGGACACATCCATCGACGTGCTCAAGAGAGGGGGGGGGGGTATTAGGGAGCTCAACCCCTACCCCCCATCGACTTTTGAAAACATATTGTTTTTACGCGCTCGACTGTGTTCTAGATCGATATCAGGCAATTTCCGAAACATGATTTTTTTCTTCATATCAGTACCCTATGTTATTTGATAATAATCGCAAACGATACTATGGTATCGTATCGTATTAATTAAACGCATTACGTCGGAGGTCACTATATCATGTTTTTAAATTACATATTATGAGATTAATGCTCCATAGATTCTTCGTCAGGCTTCTGGAAGATGCGCATTTGACTTGTCCTATGTAATAACAAGACTTACCGCGTAACGCGAATAATAACAAAACACGTTTTAACCGCGAAATTCGAAATTCCTGAGCACGTCGATCCGGCGACAGCGTACGGACAGAGGACGACTTTTTCGTCGACTCGTCGCGTGCCTGTCGTCTGTGTACACTCGCCGCTACGCAAATAGATACGATCGCTGTATACCGCGCGTTTATCGGCGTGCCTATTGTAATATAATCTATTCAGCAAATAATCCGTAGCGCGTACTACTGTGCGCGACCTTTGTGGCAACAAAACGATATGTACCTACACGTCGCGATATGAATTATCGCGTGTGTGTGTGTGTGTGTGTGTGTTCATATTAACGAGCTATTTCTATAGAATATCGCGTGGAGTGGAACGCACAATATTCATAAAATCATAATAATAAATGTAGTTTACTGTGTGCACTAATCGTAAAACGAACGGCGGAACAGACAATCGTATAATATATATATATGCTGATTAGTAGTAATGTTACGGCAATCTATACACGTCATAATATGGTACGCACGGTCCGTTCCACGTTTGCACATCGATATCATCCTGCCCGGCGTGTCGATGTGTTTATTAAGATAATATACGATCTGTACGTTAATTTTTTGAAAATTATCACGTTTTTCAATCGAGTCGACCGTGTATTGTCTAACACGTCGTCGTGCGGCCATTTTCAAATCGGTAAAATGTCGCCTGCCGGTTTTTATACGTAACAAAATTTAGCATTTTTTTTATTTTTTTTAATTTCGTGTTAATTTCTTTTTTTAAACTACTCGTTCGGAAAACTATGGTATACGATAATCACGGAGATAGACTCGCGCGATAAATTCGACAAAAAAATGCGATTTTTTTTACTTTAACAACGCCGCAACACTAGAGCACTGTCCATTTCGTTTTAGAAGGATCATAGATATAAACGAATAATAAATGGACGAACCGATCGATATACGCCATACCCCACTACCATACGTTTAATTATATATATATGTATATTGACTTATTCGAACGGTTAACATGTGTTTAAACCGGTCTAAAGAAATCCTATAACGTATATAATACATACTTGTGGTTACAATAATTATACGTATAAAATCCACCGATGCGCTTTAGGGAAAATCGAAATTTGAAATGCTCGACGAACCGACGGTTATACATATACATATATATATATATATTGATATAGGCAAGTACTCGATTTGAATTTGGTATGAATGTATTTTATAACAAACACAAACATATTATACTTTAGTTTGCTACACAAATATAGTGCGTAAGTAAATGTGAATCGTTTAAATGTATATGTATAACGTGTTTTCTATTCTATAAAGACATTAAATCCTATTAACTGTTATGCAATGCGTAATTTCATAGCGTTTTTATTATACGAAATATTTTCGATTTTCGAAAACAATATAGTATACCCGTAATAGGGGCGTTTTTTTTTTTTTTTTTTTACTGGTTACGTGAAAATAGAAATCGACCGTCTTCATTTTTATCGATCGAATTCGAATTGAATTCCGCGTAATATGAAATGTAATTTAAAAAGAATTTGTTATTTTCGACTAGTACGCTTGGCGCGATCGGTCTCAAGTCGTCGGTATCATTTGTGCGCAGATTCGTCGATAGGGACGACGGCGACTTCACAGAATGTAGCAGCTGTTCCAGATCGCTCGCCCGATCGCTGTCGGACTTCCGGTCCAGGACCCGGACGCACTATTGGCGCAACAAACTGCAGTTCATATTGGCGTTTCTGGGCTGTTCGGTCGGTCTGAGCAACATGTGGCGGTTCCCGTATCACTGTCACAAGAGCGGCGGAGGTAATTACGAGTATGTCTGACGGTGTAGGGTTTTCCGTCAATTAGCTGGCCGATCCGCACGCCAGGAAATCCAAAATTAAAATTACTCACCCGGCGATTTGCACCAAAACCGTTACGACAACATGCCGCGCGGTTCGCGCGCATAGGAAGAAGCCAATTTACCGTAGGCCGAGGGAGCCGTTAATCCGGAACGGCGTGACGGCAGCCACGCCGTATGAACACGTGTGTTTACGTCGTTTTAAACATGCGGCCGAATCAAACGGCAAAGTGGAAAATTTTTATTTAACTCAACAAAGGGCTCGTGTCGTACCTGTAAATTGATTTATAATGAAACGTTAAAATCCGCGTTTTAAACTGAACACAATGAAAACAATGATATAATTAGCGGGGAAAGTTGAAACGCGCCGTTTTCGAATCGAAAGGGCCATCAATTAATCGAGTTAAAACGTTAACCGCGCGCCTATTATCCACCGTATTTTTAAACGGACCGTTTTATTAACGTCATTTTAATCGAGTATTAAATGCCCCGAAATTGTTTTATTTACGTCCGTAAAAGTATGTATTGTGTTTTGTTCGGAATCGAATACGTATTTTTTTAATTATTATTTAACGTTTGTTCGATTTACTTTCACATAGGTATATTTTTAATTCCATATTTTTTGGTGATGATATTCTGTGGAATACCTTTGTTGTATTTGGAATTGGCGCTCGGTCAATTCACGAAGCGAGGACCGATTGGAGCGATATCAAAACTGTGTCCGATCATGAAAGGCGAGTAAATCATATACATATATAAGTAAATAATAGATTATTACCATACTTTTGTCAAAAAACAAAAATGTAATAATTATGCTCATTGTCCGCAAGTATGCATATGAAAATAGTGAAGAACTGTTGTACAATTCTATAGGTTAATTAAACATAACAAGTTTGTGTTATCTAATCAACAATGTTGTTATCGAACAATTTAAAATGTATAATAATTAACCGTAAAAGGTGATTACAATGTATTGTTAGTATTATTAATATATTGGCTTTTGCTGAAATAAAGGTCGAATATCGCAATAGAAACAATCAATATTTTAAACGACTCGTTTAAGTTTTTAAATAGTTTTAATAATTAAAGTTGTGAATTCAAAACGAATGTGTGGACACATAAGATAATTGCGCGTATTACCATAATAGGACGATGCGATTATTATTTACGTATGCGCATTTACGTTTTTACGTTTCGAAATAAAACTCCAGGCGAAAAAATTTTTAAATATACAATCATCGTACTGGTAATCGCAAAAACTTAATATCGAATCGTGTATATAAAAAAATGTAACGATTTCGTTACGAAATAAAACGATCGAGTCGTAGAAAAATGACTACTCGCATACGAAATGAATCGCGTCGATAATATTATCAATATACGATTTAACCGATTTATATAGACGATTTATACATATCAATTGAATAGGATTAAAATCGTTGGCTGCGCGTGTAATAAATACGTTATTCGTTAAAGTAAAGTAGAAAAAAAAATTATTATTAAACCTGGTCCGCGTGACATTTTTTTTTTTTTAAATTAATAATCGTTTACTTGGTTTATTACGGTTGATTTAAGTCGCGTTAATAAAACGACACGTATTCTACCTCGAACTCGAAATGTTGTCGTGATTTGTGGCGTCCTTCGCCGCACACATATATCGAAACGGTGTGTAAATTGAAATTGCGTCGTTAAAATGTGTTGTTGTTTTTTGATCTTTGTTTGTTCGTGCCACCTCCTCGTTGATCGCGATCGTCGCGTACCGTTTCGGGATAAACGCGACCGATCCGAAACGGGATTAACCTTTCTGTTTTTTGTTTTTTACAGGCGTCGGGTTGTCCAGCGTGGTCACGTCGTTCTTCGTGTCCGTCTATTACAACGCGATCATCGCGTACACGCTGTACTATTTCTTCTCGTCCGTTCAGGAACAGCCGCCGTGGACTCACTGCAACAACAAGTGGAACACGGACAGCTGTTGGACGTCCGACGGCGGCAACAGCACACGGCCGTCGAACGCCAGAAGTCCCGCGGAAGAGTTTTACAAGTACACGAGCATCGGTGATAGTGACCGTACGGCGCGTTTCGCGTCGCGTGCGCTTGTAACGTCTAACGAGAAAACGAACGCGTTTCTATTTAGTAATAGCGACAACATCCGATTTTATCGAAACGAATCGACGGAAATTGCTTTCAGACACCTTCATCGCGTGTGAAGTTTTCGTGTCCGACCGTGTGGACAGCTACGTTGTTGCTTTCAATACGCTGAGCAATGCGAATACGTAACGATGTCTCGTGATTTTTTTTTAAATTTCGCCTGTACTCATCATTAGTCGCTCTGTCGTGGACGTTATTGTTCTTAACGGCTTCATCACAAAAACGTGCAAAACACACGCATAAAGGTATCCGACGAACAATGCATTCCCGCGTAAATACGAGTGTAATTCGTTCGACTTCCTCGTTTCTCTTCTATTCGCACGCGACCGCGGTAACGTGACGTCTTTGAACGGTTTTCTGTTTCCTTTTGACTTAGTCGCTCCCACGACCCTTCGGCCCCCGACCGCCTCTACACGTACGCGTCGACAGTTATCGTGTTTTTCTCGTACATTTAGCTTGAAGATGCTGCAGATCTCCAAGGGTCCGGACACGTTGGGCCACGTGCGCTGGGAGTTGGCCGCGTGCATGTTGGTCGTGTGCACCGTCGTGTACTTCAAACTGTGGAAGAACACCGAGTCGTCGGGCCGCGTGCTTCACCTGACGGCCATCTTGCCGTTCGTCGCGCTGGCCGCGTTGCTGGTCCAGTCGCTGACGCTGGACGGCGCGGACATCGGTCTCGACTATTTCCTGTTCAAACTCCGTTGGGAACTGCTGTTGGACTCGAAGGTTCGGATACGTAAACGCCTCGAACGGCACATTGCTCACGGGGTGTTTCGTAAAACTTTCGCGTCCTCTAAACGCGTCCGCGGACTCGAGGCGCGAACATTCAACGTCGTCTTCTGGGCCGTGTTGGGCGTACGATGTGACGCGTTCGTGTTGTCCACCGCACGTGCACACAGCCAGACGTTGTCGTCTTGATCGTTAATCGTTATGATTTCTCCAGCTACACGGGCAACGTGAACGTGTAAAAATTTTCGTGCGAGCTTTTAATAATGCGCGTCGTGGAGGTGAAACAACACCGTACAGAACGCACAAATCCGATTCTCCCCGGCCGCGAAAACACGACGCCTTTGAAATGCCCAGTTACGGCCGAACGCGTGTGTAGAGTTAGCACGTTTATACGTCTGAAGAATGCACGTCGAAAAATGCAAATCGCCAAGCGCGTCACGGCCGAGAGAAAAAAAAAATGTTGTTGTTTGTTTATTTTGTTTTTTCGTTCACCTCGCGGGGTTCGCGTCAGTTTCGAAACGCTCGGTATACGACTTGGGTGTACGTATAAGGTCACACTGACCGACGACGATGTCCGCGGGAAATCGTCGTCGACGTTGCGTAACTTATACGACCGTGATGACCGCGAATACCGTAATGAATCCGGTCACGGCATTACAATTGATAACCGTTCGACGCGTATTCATATCGTCGTGGTTAACGTCAAATAATAATAGTGGCTATAATTTACACTTATTATTACTTTTTATGGAATTTTTTTTTTCCTTTTACTTTTTGAACAAAACTCTTGCATTTTCCTCTTCCGCCAATTATCGCGTTACACCGAACGCGATGAATCCGACTCGCGCCAAATCGAAAATATCACCGAATATGACGTGTGCGTTCTCGTCATTTTGACATTTCGAAGATTATGAGATCATATTATCATAACAACACACTCGACACAAATTTAAATTGTACGAAAATATTCATACCCGCGGCACTCGTGAGTTGTTCTCGATTTTCCAGTTCGTAAACACGAGTGCGTTATCGATCTTTGTGCATTTTTCAACCAAGGTATGATTATCGTTGAACCGAACTATTTGTCGGCGTCGGTCGCTCGATATAAACACAACTCCATCTAAACCACGCCATCTAGACGCGTTTGTGTTTTCATTAGATTAGTACACTACGTGCATAAGCCATTGACAAACGTTCGATTTGGTCCAGCGCAACGAATAAATCGAATACGTTATAAAGTACGATTTCGTAGACAACAGATCGGGTCAAATTTCACACGCACGAACATTCGCGTTAAGATAAATAAGTAATAACGTTTCGGATAACCGTCCGAGCGCGCGAAATCGTATTATTGAATATTCAAACGGAATACAATTATATACTGTAGATATATGTGTTTCACAAGCGTAACTATTACAAGTGCGTATAGATAAACGTCTCGAAAACATCGCGGTATCGCGGTATCGACAACGTTGTTTTGATTCGAACGTACCTTTACACGCGCGCAACAGAACAGTCGACGTTTCTTTCGCGACCTTAAATCGCACGCACACATCGTTCGCGCGATAATACAGACGAGCACATTGTACTCGCACGTTCATACGCGTACGTGCATTACTATCCGAACGATAACCGTCTCGGATATTGTACACTAATCAAAAACAGTCGTACGAATCGCACTGATGTATTGCCGAGGACGTCGCACGTGCATGCGTGTAACATATCGCGGTGTCTATCCGGCGATATAACTGTAGAGATGAAATGCGTTTTCGTCGACGAGTAAAAGAATTTCGAAAAAAATAATGCTTAATCATTTTATGATCGTTAATCGTTCACAATATTAGTAATACACGGGATTCACGTGTTCGCGACTTCTCGTGGTCGAAGACGAATAAATCTCGGAAAATTAAAAGAAAAACGAATCGTCACAAAAACCATACCACGCGCGTAAGTGACGTTTCGTGTTTAGATTCTCGAGGACCATAGAGAGACTCGCGCGAGCTTTTTGTTAGCATTACGTGTTTTTACGTTTAAATTTTTTAAACACAGACGTTATCGTAGAACTTGCATATTATATTTATTTAAATCCTATCCTTCTGCACGCGTTTCCTACACTAGTCTGTTTTCTTCTCAAAACACGTCCGTTCCATCTCAATCCGTCCTCACGCATTTCGTCCGCTATCCGTTCCCGTACCACACGCACTCTAGCGTAATACAAAGACCCCAAACGAACGAACTTAATGACTACGTGATATCGTGCAGATTTGGGTGAACGCGGTGGGTCAAAACCTGAGCTCGATCGGCGTCGCGTTCGGCCTGGTCATATCGTTCGCGTCGTACAACCGCTACAACAACAACATACTGGTGGACACGATGACCATATCGCTGGTAAACGGCGCGTCGAGCTTCGCCGTGGGGCTGTTCACGTTCGCCACTTTGGGCAACATGGCCAAGGAGTACGGCAAGTCCGTGGAAGACGTCATGCCAAACGGTAAGCGCACAATAGATATCGTATTATGCAACGTAAGTAGCGTGTGTGGAAAAAACGGCAGTCGACACTGCGCGGACGACCGTGACGAACGAAACAAAAACAAAATTGGATCGCAACGGTGAAAATTAATATCGCGAAATAACGATTTTGAATTTTACTGTTCATTCGCTATGTGGGGACGCAAATGCGTGCACGTTATATGGATTCGTAGAAAATCGTTCGTCTGCACCGTATTATTAACCTGAGGCTCGCGACACGCCGCATATTTGTTCATAAAAAAGCAAAATATTTTTACTCAAGTGGAAAAAAAGCGTGTTGAACAAATATTGTTTCACGTTCTATAACACTTGTTGCCTTGCCTATAACAATTACGAACGGGACGATGATTAAAAACCTCCTTAAAAATGGATTTTAAAGCCAAAAGACGTAATAAATAGATTTAAAAATTGTCCAAATTAAACACAGTCTTGTCGAATAGTTAAATCTTTCAAATTAAAATACTTTCAAAAATATATCTTTGTCGGGCACGTAAAATGCGTGTGAAACGTATGTTATTATCACGGATGCTGACAAAACAATCACAAAACGCGAATAAAAAGTATTCGGACGTGTAATAAGAAAACCGCGTCCAACCAGCAGTAAAAATAATAATACGTGTCAGTGGCGTGGCGAAAGAATATTTTGCAGCGGCCGCTCGTAGTTTAAATTGGGTGGATTGCCGGTGGTCGGGTAAACGATTATGACTAAATTATTATTACCCGATCTATTAGTAAGTTAGAATTTAGAAGATGGAACTGGGAAGAAAACCAAAACCAGAAAGCATTTACAAGACGATACATATATTTTATTTTTTTTTTTGACTTATTTGTCGTTTTTATAGAGGGGTTGGGCGGTAGGAAAAATAGTCCTTGTCCTCCTTGTCTTTGAAAATGTTCGACAGTAATACGCGTCCTCGAAAACGCGTAGCCGTGATAATGACGAGTGTTTGCGCGCAGTCGCGTCGACGTGTTGCGATTCCCTCGGAACGGTCAAAGCACGGGCACTTTTTTTGTTGCCACGCCACGCCTAACCTCTCGCTCCATTGCCGTTGTCGTGCGCGCTCGGCCGATCTCAACTGTCCGTGTAACTGTCCATAGTCCTGTAAGGACTAACGTCGGAAGAAACGAGCGCGGTCTGAACCGAACGGTGTTGCCGTCGGGTCATCCTCCGGTGGGGGGTACTCGTCACGCACTCCGGCGTCGATGACCACGACGAGTGGCGCGCGGGGATGACTTTCGTACTAACGAACTAACCTAACCCGCGACCTGTGAATATTTCCAATTCAGCGAGCATATTGTTTTACAGAGCCCGGCATCGTATTCATCCTGTTCACGAGAGTGCTGTCCGGCATGCCGTATTCCAACTACTTGTCGATGTTGCTGTTCTTCATGATGTTCTGCCTGGCCGTGAACAGCGAGGTATGTCTCCAGAGATGTCAGACGGGGGGGGGGGGAACGAAGAACAAAACGACGCGAAGCTGCTATACAATAAAGACAACGCTTGGTCCGTTTCGGTTGTTACAGTTCGCCATCGTCGAAGTGGTGGTCACGTCCGTACAAGACGGTTTCCCGCGCGCCGTCAAGAGGTACCTGATCTGCCACGAGCTGTTGGTGTTGGCGGTGTGCGTCGCGTCGTTTCTACTGGGGCTGTTGCTCGTCACACAGGTTCGCAGTGATTTCGCGGTGACGATGAGTCGCGTTCGGTTCGTACTGGGCCGACGCGAGCGACGCGTCTCGACAGGGACGGCAAGTGCCGATTTTCCGCCCGTCCCCCTTTTACCGCTCGACCAGCAATTTTCAAATAACGTTTAGTCCGAAACCTAATAATCGACTTGTGAAAAATCCCGAACCACGTAATAGGTAATATTACACATGATAAAAATAACCGATAGCTGGTGGTTTTGTTATCGATACCAACGCTCGTGCACTTCGCCAAGTTTCTCATGCGTTTTATCGGCTACGGGAGGACACGGTAAGAGGCGACAAAAACGAACCCATCGTTACGTGTCAAACGGCTGAAATTAGTTAAAAAATATTGCGTCCGCAGTTTGGCCGTCCCGCTGAGCGTTCTCGTCCGTTCGCAGGGCGGCGTGTACCTGTTCCAGACGATCGATCACTACGCGTGCACGTGGTCGGCCATTCACACGGCGCTGCTGGAGACCGTCGCGGTGTCCTGGACGTACGGCGCGAGCAGACTGGCCGCGGACATCGAGCGCATCGCCGGCGCGGGACCGCCGCGGCTCGTCGTCGTCGGCTGGTACGCGACCGTTCCCGCGGTGCTGACGGTGAGTTACGCGCCGCTCGCCGCTCGCCGCCCCGCTAGCCGTTTACAGACGAATCGTTTTCGCGCGTGTTCGCAGTCCGTGTGGGCGTTCGGCTGGGCCGACTACGGGCCGCCCGCGTACCCGGCCGGCGCGCGGAACTTGCCCGGGTGGGCGCACGCGGCCGGATGGTCCGTCGTCGCGGTGTCCACGGCGTGCGTGCCCGTCGCGGCCGTCTGCACGTTGCTGCGTTCCGAGGGGACGACGTTCCGCCAGGTAAGGCGCGCTGATCCACGACGACGAGGAGTTGGGTAAACGCGCGCCCGTCCGCGTCTCGTCACGACTGTCGTCCGCTTGTCGTGCAGCGTTGTACCGTTTGAGAATATGACGCACGGAAGATTGATGTCGCCGGGGCGTTTCACGGACACGAGTTTAACGGTCTCTGCCGGAAGTCAGCGTCCCACTAGTATTTTTTCCGCGGTCCTCGAATCGTCCGGAAGAATGTCACGCGCACACGCAGATCCGGCGAGTCGAACTCTTCCCGGTTCTGGTCCAAGACCGACGATGTCTCGACCGCTGTCCGCCATTCTGCAATTCCGGGGTCCGATACGTGGTCTTCGTGGTCCCGTTTCCTCCCGCCGTTCATTTTGTCCGAGACGAATGGCCCCGTCGCAAAACGGCTTTGGCGAGTTGGAAGTGCGCGCGTTAGTGTTTTTTTGTGGGCGAGAACGCGCGTGTTCCTCCGACGTCCGCGCAGACGCGACGGGCCACCGGACGATTCCCGCGCCTAAGTCGTTTGCCCAGACAAAACCGAGACCGCGACGTCTCACGCGCCATCCGACCCGGCGCGGCTAGACGCGCAACAGTGGCGGCACCAGACATTTTTTTCTAGGGGGGACGGGGGATGCAAGATCATGGAATTCAGTGAAAACCCGTCTACACGATATAAATTATCGAAATACACGGAAAATACTGTATTATTAGCGTTTTCTGATCAAATATAATCAATTTCGAAATCAAATTAAACTGTGGTGTATTATCTAAACGAATGCACATAAAAAAAAAAAATACGACGAGTTACACAGCGAAACATACGAAACACAGCAAATGCATAAATACTTGAAATTTGAATTTTCCTGTTTGTTCATCAACAGGTAGGGCAAAGGTGGGGCAAATCCAAATTTGAGTAGGGCGCTTGCCCTACCTTGCCAACCCTCTAGCGCCGCCACCGACGCGCAATAACGTCGCGGAGCTCTGAACCGGCTAGCCGATTTCTTCGTTTTTTTTTTTTTTGTTCTTGTTTGTTTTTTTTTAGAAACTGAATACATCGATGAAGCCCCGATCGAATTATCTCGGCGAACTGCCGGTGGCGTCGAAAGACAACCTGAAAGAAATGACTACGTTGATCGAATGCCAAGCGCCCGAAATCCCACCAATAATCGTTTTCCCGGACACAGTCGACAATATCAAATGTAACAACAATTTATGACACGACGTTTTTGGTTTTGAATTATAAATCACGTGCAAAACGCGCACGTTCCATACATCGTCTACATAATACTTCTAGTGATAAGCTCGACGCGTACGTTTATGTATACAATTCCAAACGTGTATTTTTTGTATAACTTATTAGTACAATAATTGTATAATAACAACTGACCGATTTATTTTGTTCGCCATACACAACATAATATGGATAAACGTGTTAAACCGTCTCGGGGAATACTAAAATACAAAAATAAAGGTTTAAATATATTTCCAAGAAAAAAACTGAAAGTAATTAGCTTAGTAAAAATCCTTAAACATTGTATAGTGAACGATAATGATATTCGAAACTACGAAATGCGGTGAGAATACGCACTGTTTCGAGTGACAAGAAAACACATTATGGTGGACGAAAAAAGGCAAAAGCGACTTTTTTTAACTTGAATTTTAGAGATAAATTTATTAGACAATTAATGATGAAGAATTATTTCCAATTAAAATTACAGAGACCTTGATGACAAGGGTTTCATTGTTTGTTTTGAAGTAATAAATTAGGGAGCCTGCGGATAACGATTTAAATTATTGAAAACAAATGATAAATGGGAAACAAACGATTCTGAGCGAAACTTAACACCATGACAGACAAAATGGTAACAATATTTCTGTATCATTGAAATTTATACATTAGTTACGGTTTATTTTCCGATCAAATACATTTTATTTTTAATCAATAATAAATGCAAAGTTTATAATTCAAAATATACATAGTTATTTAAAAATAGGTGAATTTTAGCTTTTATCCTTTGATAACAGCAATCGGTCTTAGTTTCACGGTTTTTTTGCTGATTCCTGCTTCGTGGCAAGTGTCCACTACATCGGTGACATTTTTATACGACTCGGGCGCTTCTTCCATTACTAATTTTGGCGAAGCCACTCGAATGGCAATTCCTTGTTTCTGCAATTTCTCTAATACATCGTTATAGTCAATGTTCCTGCGAGACTTTGCTCTCGACAACGCACGACCCTGGAAATGTTTATTAGTACGTTAGTTAAGCGAAACACACAGAATAATTATACATTTAATATATCGCGTACAGCTCCGTGGCACGTAGACCCAAACGTTTCGTTCATGCCCTGTTCGGTTCCGGTCAACACGTACGAACAGGTGCCCATTGTTCCACCAATCAACACAGGTTGACCGGTCAGTTGGTAGTCAACTGGAATGAGAGGATGGTAAGGCGGAAACGCTCTCGTCGACCCCTAGAAACGCAACATTAAAACATCATTTACGTGTATTGTATTTGTTAAAACTCGCGAATTGTAATTCTCAATACCTTTCTATGCACTAATAAACGTTTAAGTCTCCCATCGACATAATGTTGTTCCATTTTTGCAATGTTATGAGATACATCGTATATGACGTGCATGTCTAAATCGTCCGGTGTCATTTTAAACTGTTTTGCAAACGCCTTTAAAACATAATTTAATTCATGAGAATCCATTAAAACTGTATTGTTTTCTATTCTTTTTGTACATACTTGACGCGCCAAAAATGTCATTGAACTTCGATTGACCCAAGCGAAATTTGCGGCGGCCGACATGGCTTTCAAATAATTTTGACCTTCGTTGGAACTGATACGAGCGCAAGCCAATTGTCTGTCGTTGACTTCGATTTTATCGCGGCTCATTGCTTTCTCCATTTCCAGTAAAGCATCTAAATTAAATTAACGTAACAATTGATTCGATTTTAAATATCATTGTTATACTTTTACAAAATCAATTTGTACATTTACTTTGTAAATGATTTTCTCATCATACAATAATGTTTGTATAAAGTTTCAAAAAAGTCATTTTTATTAATGTTGCTCTCATATATATATATTTATATATTAGATAACCTAACCTGTTGCCACTTGGTGTCCGAATCCACGACTACCAGAATGTATCATAACACACACTTGACCAATGCTTTCGATACCCATTTTTTTCGCTGCCCATTTATCATAAACTTCTTCAACGACTTGTATTTCTGCATAATGATTTCCCGCGCCTAGTGTTCCTAACTATCAAACACATTGGAAATAAAATATTTGACGAAAAATTCAAACTAAATCAACATACTTGTGGTAAACCTCGTTTCCTTGCCCTCATGCTCACTTTTGACGAATCCGCGTTCAACATTCTACCATTTTCTTCACAATGTTCTTTGTCTTCAGCCCATGCATAACCTAGGAGATAAACATTTTTCTATCAAACAATTTAACAAAAACGAAATTTATAAACAAAAATACTACCTTCTCTTAAAGACCAATCCATTCCCATTTCAAGCGCTTCTTCCAGATCGTTGGCATTCATCGGAATAATGCCTTTAGAACCTACGCCGACAGGAATATGATCAAACAGGCTTTGGGCTAATTGTTCCTAAAATAAAATAATACAATACAGTATATCTATTAGACATACACAGTCCTTCTAAGTGAAATTACATCAAAACAAATTTAAATTTATATTTGTATTTATTTTTAAATATTCAATAAATAATATTTAATATACAATGCAGTATTATAATGGCATTGATATTCACTTTGATGGGTTGGACGTCTTTTTCGAATAAATTTGTACGTAGTAATCGTACACCACAGTTAATGTCAAAACCTACACCACCAGGTGAAACGATAGATTGTGGATCATCCATATCGAATGCGGCCATATTTCCTAAAACCAACATCGAACAACTACATAAATGCATACAAATTTAAGATTGAAAAACACTTGAACGTATTCCGACATCATACAGTAAGCACATTACATAATAACACTATTGAAACAAACTCTGAATTAGGTATAATAATAATATAGAACATATTAAACAATATAAAACGTATCGAAGGAGATATTGTAGTTATTGATAGTAGAGAAATATTGTAGGAATTCCAAACCTATAGCGAACCCATAGCCGGAGTGTATGTCAGGTAGCCCGATAGACTTATGCACGATGCCAGGTAATGCAGCTACGTTTGCGATTTGTTTGACGCCCGGCAAAAAACCGCCAATCATACCCGGTCGACAAGCGTTTTGTAACTCTTCCAACATGAGTTTTTCCAAAAATTTATTAACGTAAAACACGCCTTCCACCTACGACGAACAAACGATTAACGAACGAATTTTCCAAACAAAACTCTAATGTAACACCCACCTTCATGTTCGGCTGAAATCCTTTTTTTATTTCCCATTTGAACGGAGATTTCTTTTCCAAGTATCCTAGTTCCTCGTTATACGGTCTTACGACCATTTTGAGTTCAACAAAAGCGTTTTTCACCACAAATCACATAGAAACATAATACGAAACGAAAAACGTACCACCGTACACACAAATCGTGGAAATCGTCAAACTAACAAAACATTTATAATCGTAACGTGTTATCAACTTATCGCGTGCCGGGTGTGTTATCTACACCAAGGAGGACATAACCACGTCGTTAGCTATTTGCACGCTCCTTGATCCATTATTCGTTGGAAATAAATTTAAAAACGCGTATTTCGTAGTATAGTGTAGACCGGTGACGTATTTACGGGGGATATGGGGGATAGATCCCCCCCCCTTGATTTTTTTTAGTTTTTGATATTCTTATTTACAATAGCCAGTAGGTATGATTTTACGACGCGTAAGACATACGCGGTGTGACATAAAATTGTCGTATATTTTGGTTATTTATGATTTATTTATTTATTAACACATACAATTTTGGAGTTTTCGAAAAAAAAATAAATTGTTATATTAGAACGAATTTGATTTCGACATAAACGAACCATGCAACAAAGGTTAATGAACAGAAGAAATCTTATTTAACGTTTTAATGGTCATATACGTCGTTTATTTATTTATTTTTAAATTAAAAACCTAATAAAATATATAAGAGAACTTGTGATTATTTTAAACACAAATGTTCAAAACCCGAAATCGCAAAAATTATGATTGACAACGTAGTCGTCGAAATACGTATACGCGGATATCGTGTATAATTTTTGTGATTTCGGGTTTTAAACATTTGTGTATAAAAAACCTAACGTTCGACATCAATCAAATTCAATGTGATCTGACAATGCCTTTGGATTTTTGAATGTGTTGTGTGGTTGGACGTGTTGATTTGTGCAAAGCACGCGTCACCACGCCGAAAATACATTTAATCTGTAATGAGTCCGACACAAGCGACTTGCACATTGAATACAGTAGCGTATCTAGGATTTTTCCACGACATACGGGATATACAGATATATTCATTGTACACACGTGTTATATTACACAAATTACATTGTTTTACATTATACGCATTTAAATAATAACGTCACGTGATAACGTGCCTGTATATGTATGTATTTAATTAAAGAAAAAAATATATATATATAAAATAATAGTAACAATTATAATAACGACGTGAAAGAAAAAAAAAAAACGTGTTTCCAACTAACCTCCCCTCGAGTCCCCGCACATAATTAAAATATACCTTCGGCGCTAATGAATTCACTGCGGCACGCAAAGTCCTCCTCGTGTTATGTAATTATAATACGTACACGGGGGTGTACACAAACATGGCGGCACGAGAAAACATTGTGGGACGCGCGTCGTTGTCCGCGGATCCATTAATGATGAATCGGGACGACGATTAAAAGTCCAGCGTACACGCTCCCCGTTTCCCGTTTAACCCTCGGTCGGAACAACGCGACCGATGACTGTCGGACCTGGGATTTCGTTTTTTCGTTTTTCGTTTTTCGGGGTCTACAGACGATTGTACACGGTGGCGTATTTACGGGTAAGGGTGGTCCGGAGTAAAACGAATGTTATCAAAAGGCATCGAAATACGTGCCGAGCGTAGCACACAAGTAGACCACTTGTAGACGTCAGTGATATGGCCTAGTGCGTACAGGTAAACGCCAAATAGTTCTCGAAAACATTTGGCCAGAAAATCGTTGAGAATGCGCCACCCGTATCTGTAATATTAATGAGACTCGGTGTTATGAAGTAACAACGCGGTCAGTCGTTTTCGGAATCGTTTTCAGACAACAACGTGGCACGGAAAAATATGACGAACGGTGTTCGATTCGATATGTCGTTTTACCGCCGAGTCGCCGCAGTGACGAGAACTTGAAAAAATTGTTACGGTCCTTTCGGTCGGGCACAGCGATCGACCGGTTCGTGCGTTCGCATCGGATTTTCACGGTGCACTCGACACAACGGATCCGTTGTCGGAACGCACGCGAACGTACGCACGCATATGGATGGGACAAATCGATATATCGAGAGACGTTGACACGCGAGTCGCGGGTTTTTAAAAACACATTTCCTCTCCGACGCGTAAACAACGTATTTAAAAAAATTAAATTATGCATTTTAAGGTTAAATATAATAACGTCGCGTTAATAACACGTTACGGTCGCCCGTTGTTTTTTTCCTTTTCCTTTTCTATCACCGTAATACGCTATTGTCGCGTACGGCGAGCAATAAAAAAAAACGGCTGCGGCGAGTGCAACGCGTTCGTACTGCGGCACACGAGGTCCGTGCCGTCGCGGGACAAATTGTGTTTGTCGTTGAATCGTTCGCCGGGTTCGGCAAAAAGGACACGGTCGAAAAACCCGAAACGCCGCGGTCGCCGGGAATCCCCGGTCCCCCGGTTCGGTCGCGCCGTCCTTTGGATGGCGTGGCGCGTGGACGCGGTCGAGTTGTTCCTGCGCGCGTCCGGCTGTCTGGCCGACGACGCGTGGACGGTGTACGCGACGTACGCGGAGCTGTCGTACACGGTGTACTGCGCCGCGGCCACGCTGTACGCGCTGACCGCGGCCGGCCACGCGGACGTCTCCGTCCGGCTGTTCGCGTTCCTCTGTCTGCAGATCGAGACGGTGATCGTGCTGTGCATCGCGTTCCGGCTGCGCCACCGGCGGCAGTTCCGCGACATGCACCGGCACTCGGCCGCGAGGCCCGCGTCCGCCCGCTGCCGGTCGCGCGTGGCCGCCGTCACCGCGTACCACGCGATCGCCTCCAACGTGTTCGTCGCCATACCGGCCGCGTACGCGGCCGCGTCCGACGCCGCGGACGCCGGCGACCCGTTCACGTTCCCGTACCCGGACGTGTTGCCCGTGGCCACCGTCGGGCTGCCGGTGTACGCGTGCAAGTACGCCGCGTACGCCGTGGCCGTGTACATCGCCCACGTCGAAATGTGCTTCATCAACGCCACGTTCATGCACTACGTGGGCGTGCTGGAGTGCGACGTGCGCGTGGTCGCCGGCACCGTCAGGCGCGCGCTGGCCGGCGGCGACGCGCGGACGCTGAGGAAAGCCGTGGCGCGCCATCGGCGGCTGTTAAGGTGAGGAGTATGGCTCACCGTTCACCAAATAACCAAATAACCGACACGTGTCGTCCGATCCAAAACGGAACGGACACGGTTCGCGAGAACAGCCCGGAAACCAGTGGTAGCCGTTCATTGTCGTATGATTACAATAAAAACTTGCCATCCGTGTGAATGTTTCATAATGGCCGGGTGCCATATTTTCTTCACAAAATCGTTTCCGACATGACATATATTTATATGCGTACAAGAATTATGTGAGAAAAGTCGTCGAATACCGTCTCGGGTGTACGATAATCGACGACACGTTCTATCTGTTTTCGGTGATGTTACTCGATCGAAAAACACTCGTAATCGGCCGGCCCGGCCACAGATCGTGACCGTCCGGCTTGTTCGCGTTGTTTAAAATCAAAACACCATTTAATTGCATTGTTTTTGGTCCGGCCCAACAGGTATTTCGAAACGATGAAGATAGTGTTTGGAAAACCGATACTGCTGAAACTGTCGTTCAACTGCATATATTTCAGTATCAATGTGAGTTTTGTGATTCAAACCGTTCAGGTGCGTATAGATTTTCATCGTCCGATAAGATAATACGACGTGCATTTATCAATGAACACGTTGACGTACGTTAATTGAACGATATGACTAAAAACGTGTTCAAACGATTATCGTCACGCGAAATAACAAAACGTGTACAAATATGGTACCAATCCATAGTCGTCACAAGTATCAAATCATTTGGTTGCGCGCCGTATGACAAATTTTCATGCTGTGCGAGTCATGCCACCAACACGAGTGATCAATGGATTTAAGAAGACGCCGCCATGTGCGCATTCGTAGTTAACCAACGGACGATGTATAGCAAAATAACATTGTGGCTCTCGGGTCGGAATACAGAGTTTAAACACT
This sequence comes from Schlechtendalia chinensis, assembly GCA_019022885.1. Taxonomy (NCBI): domain Eukaryota; kingdom Metazoa; phylum Arthropoda; class Insecta; order Hemiptera; family Aphididae; genus Schlechtendalia; species Schlechtendalia chinensis. The sequence continues at coordinate 32,591 of CM032351.1, forward strand.
CGTCGTTGACGGGTCTGAATTTGAATCCCGTACGGTTCTCGTTGGCGAAACATAGTGTGAAGAAACAGTCCTATTAAAACCTTAAATCGATTAATATAATTTTTGTAAAACCGAAAGTCATGGATTTTAGAGAATTTTTTTTTGTGCTCTGTAAATTGCGATCAAACGCAAAATAGCGCACGAAACACGAATTTTCCGGTATAGAATTCCTATTTAAATAGGTATCTACGATTTAAGATTTAGAACAATATAATAACAGTGGTAGATGTAAAATCTTCTTGCGAAAGGAACCAATAATTTTTCTAGTATCGTTTATAGGGCCATATTAATGGAGTGATCTTATTGATATGTATAGCAAGTAGTGTGGCCGGTGTATTAAGCGTCATAATATATTGTATTTATGGAAGTTCTATGTCTGATTTGGTGAGTTTTACATGCTCAAACATACGATTTATCGAAATGTTTACCGAAAACTGTTTTTCAGCACGACGAAATATTGCACGCGTTTTTCGATTATCAATTATTTGACGCGACCAAAAGCATTAAAAAAGAGAGCTTAATAATAATGACGAGAGCCGGAATACCGTTGGACTTCACTGTCGGTTACATTTTTACCATAAATTCAAATTTACTCGTAAAGGTAAACAACGCCGTCTTATTATATTGTAATTATTTAGATTCGGATGCGTACCGGTAGTGGTCCGGGCCATTATTTTAAGTTCATCGATTCTGTTATTATATACGAAAACGGAAAACATCGAATACATTTAACCATAGTTTAAAATAACCAAGTCAAATACGCCGTATTCGTTTTCATCAATTAAACGTTTAGGTATTAAATATTTAAAACGAACATCGTCATGAAATTATGAAAATTATCCGATTTACGTAATATTCAAACTTTAAACGCTTAAAAAAATGTCGAATAGATTTTTGAAATTTTAAAAATATTGTTAGAATATTATACGGTTACTTTATATTTAACTGTTCACTTGTCGAGCTTTAATTCTTCAAATTTTAATGTGTTTCGCACTATTAGTTTTGAAAGTACAAAAAAAAAAACAGGAAATTCGATTATGTGAAAATCGAAAGTGTATAATAATCGTGTATGTCGCGATCTGTAGGTAATTTTTCCTTGCACTGCCGAGAAAACCGAAAAACATGTTGATAATAATCACGTTACATCGAACGCGTTTGTTTCGTTTTCAGCTAACAAAGTTTTCGTTTACGGTGTTGAACGTGTTGTTGGCGTGTATGAAGTCTATGAACTTCGGCGAAGACGTAAACGGCTAAACGGCTTTATGAAAAGTACATTGTAATAGTAGTATACACACTACGTGTTATTTACAGTGTCTGTTGCAAATATTTAATCATGTCAACCACCGACGCGTAAAGTAGATGAAAACGCGTTGTTAATTTTTTTTTTTGCAACTCCGTCTTATTATTGTAACGTTCATCACACACGTACGGTTGTTCAGCGAGATTTTCAAACGATAAATTTCTCTGTTTTCATAACCGCGTTCGAACGTTTCGAATCTCTTTTGAAAATCGCCGGTCGAAAACATGAAAATAAGCACCGACAACAATTACACCGTCTACGCACAAAAAATCACACCGATCGAAAGCAACCGGATTATATATTTTCCAGACGATTCGCAAATATTATTGTTGTTTTATTCCACGATCCACTAATCCGTTTCAACGTTATTTCACGATCTCATTTGGTTACGAGTATAGAAAATCGTATACCATATATATATATATATAGTTATTACGGTCAACAGTAGGTACGATATTGTACAACGTATACTGATTTCCACTAATATTGTCTTTTATTTGAATATAATAACAATTATATATTATTATTGTTATTATTATTATTATTGTTTGCGAATTACAGACTATACAGTATTCCGCAATATATTTATTAGAGTTTATATATATATAAATACCTTCTGTCTCGCCTCTATCCATTTGTGTTCTAAACCTCCATTCGACACGATCTCCCACATCATCTACGCACACACCAGCTGTCCTCAGCATATCGCATCCAATCACTTCTTCTTCGGTCTTGCTCTTCCTCTTCTTCCTTCGACGTTCATTTCAGCCTCCGGATTTTCTCTCCTCATAACATGACCCAATCTTATCCACGCCACTCTTACGATTCCTCTAACATATTCATTCTTTATCCTATCTTTCTTTCTTATCACTCCACTCATCCATCTAAGCATTGTCGTCTTTGCTACACTCATTTTCCGCTCCATTTTCTTGTCAACCGTCCAACACTCTGAACCATACAGCACAGTCGGTCTCATACATACATTTTTACAGAACTTAACTTTCGGCTTCGTTGGAACTCTCTTATCGCACAAAAAACCAGACGCTTCTCTCCACTCGATCCACCCGCACTTAATCCTACGTCTCACATCCTCGTCGAAACCGCCGTTCTTTTGTACCCAAAGGACAAATGTATTGTCATCACACTCCTCGTTTCATCGACTTGTTAAATATATTTTTTTTTTCAACGCACTAGAAACTAAATCATCGCAAATATACAAACTATGTTATCAAATGGTCAAACGATACATCACAATATGTGATTTACAATGATAACGGAACGTAAAACCTCTATATATGGATATATCGTACGACTAAAATCCGTTCGTTTCTTTATACGCTTTTACTGTCGACATCGTCACAGTAAGTCAACGAGGTACATTCCATTAGTTGTACGTTGATTCCCGTTTTGTCGACGACGACGTTATCCGTGCCGTGTTTCACATCGATCCGACACTTGACTTCCGGAACGGGCGTAAATCCGCGTTTCAACTTCTGTAAACACGACGATTAATAAAATGGATTTATTAGCGGGGGGAAAAAAACAAGACATCGGAACGTGCAACGTGTACGAGACTTTCAAACAACGAGAGACGGATACGAACACAATACTGAAACGTGTTTACTAAGGTAACGTCATCGGAGTGTCACGAAAACTACACGCAAGCTTTGACGATAAAAGCGTGTGATAAAAAACGTGACGAGAAAAAAAAAATGTATTTATATATTCAAGTTCCGTACTTGTTTGAAAGTACCGGGTTCGGTGATCAGATAGTACGCCGCGTACAACGGTATCCAGACCATGGACATGAGAGACATGGTGATTCCCAGCCATTCGCCCCACCACGGGTACGCGTAACGGTTGCCGTATGTGGCCGGTTCGTATCTGACGACGAAGAACACGAAGACGGTCTGGAAAAACGTTTGGAACGGTTTTAGCGCGAGCGAGCGCGCGCCGTCGCCAGGCGCGGTCGGGCTCACCATCATGACGAACGGCGCCAGGTACACCCAACAGACGTGCCAGAAGACGCTGGGCCGGAAGCCGAGCATCTGTTTGACGCACTCGCGAAACCGGTCGGCCCCGAAGAACCACGAGACGGCGACGGTCTGGAAGAAGCACACCCACAGCAGCGATATGCCCGACGCCGAATACGTGTCCATCAGCTGGAACACGTACATCCCGCCCTGCGAAAGAAAACCGTCCGGGATGTACGTGACCGGACCGCGGTCGGCCGCCGTCGGGCGCAACCCACGTTGGTCACCATCGACGAGCCGAGCGCGAACATGCCCGCGCACACGGACAGCGTGAACGTCTTCCGTTTGGCGTGCAAGTACCCGGGCCACTTGTCCGTCAGCCCGGTCACGAACGACTCCACGTTGCAGAACTCGCTGTCGATGCCGATCATCTGTCGGCCGCGACACGGGCGTTTAGTGTGTTTCCCGTCGGCGAGCGACGTCGGACGTACCTACAGCGAGCATGACGAAGAACACGACCGCCCACATCCTAGCGCCCGGCAGCTGCAGCACCACCTGCGGATACGTGACGAACACCAGCCCGGGCCCGCTTTCCACCACGTCGCCGACCGTCGCGCCCCGGGACGCCGCGATGTAGCCCAGTATGCTGAACGTGATCACGCTGGGTATGATGGACGTCAGCGTGTTTATGACGCAAGTCAACACCGCGTCCCTGCAACGTGACTTAAGAGTGTCGACTGCGACGAACCCGGGGGCCGGCGACCGGTTCTCTAAGATCTAGCGCCCGTGAGGGAATACGTTCGCGCTGCATTGTCCGACAACCGCTGAATCGTTTGGTGATTTGTGATAACGACGACAACAATAGCGTACGTCGCGATCGTCCCCTCCATCGTTGTTATCGTTTTATATTTTTTATTACGTGTGTATACATATAATTATTTTTTTTTTACCGCTCTCTCATATTCGACAGTCGAAAATCAAAAAAACTAATTACAATTATTAAACCAAATCTGTCGTTCACGATTACGTCCCGTAACAAACTTCAAATATTTAAAACGTCAAAAGCGTGGCGGTTCCGGCATATTTTCATAGGCTTTCTTTAAAATAAAAAGAATGCTGTCCGTAAGGTAAGTGAACGGATTCCCAAAGTGGCTCCGGTTTTGCGATTACGACCGCGGTCGACGGGGCTAAAACTACTCTTTCGGCTTATCCCGAACACGGTACGCAGTTCGTTGAATCGAAAAAATACAAAAAAAAAAAATATATGTTTAAATACCGTTTTTCGTTTCATACGGTTTTGAACGCGCGGACCGGTAGGTTGCCGATTACAGACGCTTTTGGTGGTCGCACACGCTACGGCAGACGTTGTTACCGCGGGCGTCTATAAAGTCGTCGGTAAAGATGAGGAAAAATGCGTCGCGACGTACCTGTAACAATTGTGATGGAACCGGTTGAACGACCCGAGGGCCGGCAGAGTGCCCACGCCGACGCTGTAGCCGAAGAATATCTGCGTGGTCCCTTCGATCCACGTGTCCGAGTTGGCGAGGCTCTCCCACCGCGGCGTGATCAGATACCTGATGCCCTGGCCGGCGCCTTCCAACGTCACCGCCCTGACCAACAGCGCTCCCATTATCACATACGGGAACATCGCTATGAACCACACGATCTGTGTCCCGGTGGCGGCCAAACAGAATCGCGCGCGCGCGTCACGTTTAATGTAAGGCGCACGGTCGGTTTTTAAAACCGTCGTCGCGGTTCGCGCGCCGCGACGGTGCCGCAATTACTACCGGCCGAGGGACGGCGTGGGGTACCGAATGCCGGAAGGAACGCGTCGGGTCCAGAACCGTGGTTTTTCGTCTCGGCGGTGGTCCGGGTCAGCCGCGTCGTCCGGTTCGGTGGACTTAAAACGTCGACGAATCGACTAAAAAACGCTTTACCTGACGAACGGCTCGAACACGAACAAAAATTAAATGTCCAAAAATGAGACCACGAGACACAATACGACATATATACATTGGTCAGCTCGTCAGTGTTGGGAACTACGAACGTTCAATGTCGGAGAGCGTAAAACAAACGCAGATCCATAACGGCCGCCGCGCCCTAACGGCGACTGCTATCAGTCGGACGATTTTCGAGAAGGAAACAACAAAAAGACCCGCGGCGAACGGTTCTCGCGAGTGACGCGGGGGAGACGTAGTTGCGGCACCCGCGCTACGCGCAACGCATTACCTTTCCGCTCTGGCTGAGGCCTTTGCCCAAAATCGCGTAGATCAAAATCCACGCCGCGGCCAACAGCAACAACAGTTCCCATTGCACGCCCCCGACGTTGTCGATGCCGCTGGACAGCATCAGCACCCTCCTCCTGCAACAATACACACGCGACCCGTGACAACGCGGACGGACGGACGCGACGACGACGACGACGACGACGGCTAAACGCACTCCCAATACTCTTCGGCCGGCGTCACGGTGTCCGAACAATTCCGGAGTCGGCCGAGACCGTCGGCGCTGCCGTTCAGCGCCGCGGCCAAGTCTCGCGGCCCGTCGCCGCCGTCGCCGTCCCGGGAATGCGACGGCCCGCCGAACCGCGTCCGGTTCCACGACGTCTCGTCCGGACCGCGACCGCGGTCGGCCGTCAGGTTGAACATCCGTCCGGTGTCGCGCGCGCCGTTCGGTTGCGCGCAGTTGTCCGTGTTCCACCAGTTGTCTGAAAACGCGCCACGACGCGATTAAACGCGTTCGTTTTTTATTTCCCCGTCCCGTTTCCACCGGCCGTCTCACCGCAACTCTCCCACGGCAGACCGGGGTACGACGCGAAACAGCTCGCCAAGTAGAAAAACGTCCAAGCCACGATGACGCAATAGTACACGTCCAACATGAACACTATGGTCATCGTCGCGTATCCCGTGCCTGCGGTCAACAAAACGCGTCGTCGTCGCTGTTGCCATACGCGCGCGCGCGCGCGTACTCACCGGATAGTATTGGACACAGCTTCCCGACCAGCGTCATTCCGCCGGAACCCAAGTACTGTCCGATGGCCACTTCTTGGAAGAATATCGGTATGCCGCAGAACAACATGGCTATGAAGTATGTGACTAAAAACGCTCCTGATAAAATCGAAAACAAAACGACCGTGCAATTCTAATTTTTGAAAACGCACAATCCATCAGTTCCATCGTTGCAGCTTTGTTTTTAAGTTTTAACACAATATTGGAACGTCAACGTTAAAAGTTTCGAATTTTTCCCCATTTCTCGAACGTTCTCTGAGCGTTCGTCCAGTCGTAATAAATTCTGCACGATCAACGCGAGCGGCAGAAGGGCCTGAACGATCGTTTTCTCAACTTGTCAAACTAAAATTTTGCGAGTTTATTTTTGCTGTTGTTTTTTTCAGGTTCGGTATGTTACTTCTCCGTCTTTTTATTTTCTAATTTTGCCGTTTTCGCGTAATTTTACGTTTTTAATATTTGTTGAACATCAGTTTTGTGAACGTTGAAAGAATCGGTAAATGATAATTTATAAAATAACTGTAAGGCAGTACACAATTGATTCGAGTATTGTTTTTTAACTTTCAGTAAATTTTCGATTCGTTAAACATCGTCGATAAAGTCAACGACGTGAAGTTTTTTTTTCCGAAATAAATTTGATTAAATATTACGATTAGCAGTTATACGTATATATATATGTGTGTGTGTGTGTGTGTGGACGGGACTTATGAAATTAAAACACGGCGTCGAGTCGATTTCAGAGATCTGACAATAAACGATATCGCGACGGGATTGCAAAAACGTTTGAATAAAGTTGCCAACTCTATTAATATATAACCGTGCTTACTAATAATATATTGTACGAATGAACGTCGGCCTACGTGTAATGGATAATATTTTGTTATTAAAAAAAACACTTGGATATCATACAAAAGTCATTATATTTTTTACGAAAACATTAATTTTTAGATGTAAGGTTTTATTGCGATAATGTTAAACTGTACATACAAACGTATAACTTGTATATCGATCAAAACATTTATTTCAAATATAACTTCTATATTGTGATGTGTAAACACGAATATTTCGTAAATACTAATATAATATTATTATATTACAGATACTAAAACAAAACATTTACATTGACACTAATACGTATGTATATGTGTATATATATGTATTTGGCACTAGTCTCTCATTTCGTTCACCAACGGCGCAAGTCAAATTTGTAAATAAACATATAATCCTATGTAAGTCGAACAAAAGTTTTTCCCGGTCGATTGATCTCGGCGCTTTACAGGATTTAGCCAAACGCGTCGAGCTATTGGAAAAATCGAAAAATCACCTCTGCGACGTACGTGCGTGTATATGAGATAAATTTCCGATCCGTTGACGAGAATACTTCAATAAACGTATGAATAAAGTTTCGCATCGAAAAATTCGTATATTATTTGCTTTGCTCAAATGTTTAAAATCAAGTACAATATACTTCAAATGTAATATTCCTTTGGTAACTAATATTATTTGAAAACAAAGTTGTATTGTTTTGCTACGATATTTCACGTTATGGCTTATAAACAATAATAATTGTCAACAGTGAATTGTACTTAAATATTTATTCTAAATTTTTTTCCTACATTTATTTTACTTGTGTACATTTAGAAGAATTTGAATATTCTATTTTATATCAAGCGAATATGACCCGTTTCCCTATCGTATACGAATACATACATACGAGGTGGCTTATTCGAGAGATAACGATGAACGATCGACTTAAGACCCATTGCGTCTATACTTAAAATTAAACTAAACTAAAATGTACACCGTTATAACGATACTCACCTCCGCCGTGTTTATAGCACAAATACGGAAATCTCCACACGTTGCCTAAGCCGACGGACACGCTTATACACGAAAACAAAAAGTCAAATTTGTTGCCCCATTCCTCTCTCTGTTCTCTTTGAGGCGATTCCGGCGACCTCGGCTGTTCGTACATGTTCGGTTCAATGCATTTTTCTTCCGCGTCTAACATACTGAAATATTATAAATAATACGTACATGTGTGTATGCGAGTTATTAAACGCGAACGGCCGTCGTGTAACAATTGGCGCAACCGAGGGAGAGGGGTAGGGGGTTCTCGGGTCCTGACCTCCTCCCCCCCCTTGAGTATTTCTAAAGTGAAAAATTGTGTAAGGTGACTTTAATTGTTGGCAACAGATAAACGTTAGAAAAAACATTAGACTTTTCATAATCAATTTTGTGGTTTCTTTTGTTTTATGATTTTCAATATCGAAAAAGTATATATTTTTTTAAACTGTACATTTTAATTTTAAAAATAAAAGTAAAAATTTACTTTATTGTATAAATCGGGTTTTCATATTATTCTAGGACCCCTCCCCCACCACCCCTTGAAAAATGCCTGAGTGCGTCGTTGTCGTGAGGTGACGTATATTAATCGTATAAAAACCAACAAAATGACCGTCTCAACTGTATTTTTACCAACTATATATTTTCGGACGGAATGAAAACCGTGGAAACGGTCTTTTGAAATTTATCGTTCAGATATTTTTCGAAAAAAGTATTTGAAATTCTCCTCTAAATACTCCGCGAAGAAAATGGTGTGTTCGAGTATATACTTTCTTAAACATATATTTCAACAACCAAAAAACGAATATCGTTTCCCCCGACCGCACTGCATTTGCATCACAAGTTTTTGGATCTAGTCAATGGGCAGTTTACATAATGTAACTGGAAAAAGAAAAATGTTTAGACTAAATATTCGTCGTATACCATAATGTATTCAAATACTTTTTATACTGCTGGCCTATTAGTACCAACAATTCCTGATGACGACTAAAACGTAAACGGTGTCGCGACCTACTAGACCAGTGGTACTAGACGATTAAAATCATCTGGATACACTAATGGGTGGCCTCTTCAATCGAAACCTCGTCATCAGCCACTATCAACGTTACGCTCGTTGTAAATATTGTCTTATAGATTGTGTAATAAAAAATATTAATGTTAAAAAAAAATTAAATTATCATACGACATAATTAATGCCTACGACGATGTGTACAGTTTTAAAACGACCGTTAAAAAACAGTCTAGCTCGTTCCCTAATGTTTTTATTTGTTTGTTTCGTGTTACTAGTACGGCACGTGGACCCCCCCCCCCCCGTCGTATTTGCCGCACGGAACGCGAAATAAACAACGCCCGCGTTTTACATTCGAGGTCAATGAATTTATTTATAAATATATCGTGTATATGATACTGTCACCAGCTCTGACCGACGTCGCGAACAATATCGCGAACATCCGAAACTAATAATTTGGCAACATAATTGTTATCATTCGCATAAGCTGCAAATTCGGAGTGACAATAATCAACCCCCCCCCCCCCCCAAAGCCAATTTTGTTTTTACATAACGCGTACTCGAACGTGTTCAATTGGATTTATTGTCTGCGTAAGTCTCGAATAAACCGTCGTTTTCTTATCTCAACCGATTTTATTGTATTACACGTTACGGACAATACAAATGTTCGAACAAGACCAGTATCGGCTGACCTAAACCTGTCGACAATGTTTTCCGTTGGACTTGTGTGCACGGGCCTTAGTACTTACTTATGTATATTGTGTATATGATATTTTATTTCCATATATACCGCCGCACGATTTGTAAAATAATTTCTTGAAATGAGCATTTGACACGCGAACGGGTAATACAATTTTAGCCCATTACACATCTACTTTTCTGATTAGATTGTTATTTTTAATGCATATGTGGGGTTGTTCGGTATTGTCGGTAAGTATTGTATCTGTTCGAAATGTCTGTACACACCGTAGATCACTGTGCGCGGATGACGTCGCAAACTGTTCGATGAACAATTTTGCACATAATCCGGTACACAAACGCTTTGGAAATTATTACGGTCTGTTACAAACTGAAATATTGAAATGAAATTTACACGAAACGATTTTAATTTAGAACAAGAGCAATATAAATTATGAACTTTCCGTGATTAATAAAAAAAAAAAAATTGTCGGAAACCAACACGAGTCCAATACATCAGACCACACCTTGTATAAACAAGCGGGGTTTGACTCCGCCCTGTCTGTTAGTATGATTACACACTGTATTTATGAAATCGTATCAGTTTTTATTTTGTCCGAATCGTGTACGAGTACAGATATTTGCAGCGTTTGACCAAATACGTTTACATTTGGTTTCTTTATAACATATATATATATATTCATTCGGATAATAAAAATTTTAAAAGACTTTTTTTGGTTTTAACTATTTCAATACGACCTTTATGACTATATATTAAATTGTTTAGCGATATCAATGTCATCATATTGCATATATACTGTAAAACCTGGAGGCACTCTTCTCGATGGTTATCGTTTTTGTTTTTTTTTTTTTGTAAATTGGTGAGTTTTCGAAATAATCGTCCACTCGAATGTTGGAATATTATATTTTTCCGATAAAGCAATATTTTTAAATTTATTTATCCCAAAAGAGATGTGTTAAATAACGCGCAATACTGTACGCTGTTGTGATAATAAATGCGATAAAAATGTTTACGTAAATATTTGAATATTTACATCGGGTTCGTCGTGGAATAATGATTGAATGAACCCAGAGGATAAACCAAACGTATTGGTTTCTCCATAAATAAAATATTATATCATTTGATAATTATTACGATACCTACTAATATAAATCGATTGAAATATCACACACGTGATATTACTACTTTATGAGAAATTCGTGTCTTCAGCCCTTACTCCGCTCTCGGACGGAAAACTTTAATTACGCACGTATTTATAAAATAATCCAATACCCGCCTCGAGTCCGTGTTGAGCGGAATGAGCGGTGTTCGCCGCGATTAGACGAAACACAAAAATTCGATCGTTTACACGCGCGCCAGCCAATACGTTCCGTTTGACTTGTGCAAGCCGCCCACACACGTACTCGGGCGAAGCCGCGGGTCCATCGACGATCGTTATCTGCCCTCGTTTGTGCGAAAATCGTGGTTGGCACAAACAGTAAGGCGCTTACTCGGTATCCGCAGATCGTGTGAGACCGCGCGTGATCCGAACGCACGTTTTCCGGTCGGTCGAAGTGCCGATGTCGGCTAGCGAAACGGTGTCGTTATCGTCGTATCATCGCGTACACGTTTACTGAACGTCACGTCGTGGATGATTTCCCGGGCAAGCCGAACGACCGCGAAAACAAGAAACGAAATGACGACAATCGTCCGACTATTCACAACCGTTTGCGTTCACGCGACTTCAACGGCGGCGTTCCGTCGGCGGACGATCAAGACGACACCGCACGACCGACTGACGTTAGTACACGACGAAGTTCGGTTTTGTAAATGACGTACGCGCGGCGCCGACTTGCCAACGGACTGCTCGACCGTACTTGCCACCGTTACGGTGTATTGTTGTTATTGTTACTGGCCGTGCAGACTTCACGTCGGGTACGTTTAGACGTCGTCGTTATTATTTCGACACGGTCCGGACGAGGTGACACGCTCGCGTACGTACAAAACAAATTAAGAAAACGTATAACACTTAACAGAGTAGTGAAAATAAAAATCATAAGTCAATACTCGTAAATAAAATATATGCAACAACTTTTATATATGTTTTCTCTGTAATCAACGTAATACTCATTGGCTTTTTTTTGTATATTTAAGTATACATATATACTTGTAAGTAAACATAATACTTGTCGTACACACGATGAAAATCCTTTATTTATTGGAAACGGGTTGTTCGAAATAGGACGTTAAAAAAAAAATTGTAGTTTGTCAACGTGAAAACAGAATGAATACAAAATGGTTTATCGCGACCGACTAATAATAACGATACGATTTTAAATTGTCGTGTCCGGAATCATTATATTGCAAATATAGTAATATTTTATGTGTTGTGTGTACAACATGTTATTCGACGTTCGAACAAAAAGTCGTCCCGATTACTTTAGAAGTCTTTGATGTCATCGTCGTGGCGACCCGACGCACGTCAACATTCAAACGTTATACGTAACGGACGATTACGTTAAAAAATAGATTTTCGAAAGTCCGTTGACACATGGTTCGCGCGACAAAAACGTCTGTGAGATCGGATCGCGGTCAACCCGGAAACGGCACTTGCGTAATGATTTCAATACCAGTGGATTTGATACATTTTTTTTTCTCCCGGTCGAATTGTTGTCCGTATCTCACGAAAATCGCCCGAACGTCGGCGTTTTCAACGGATTCGATTATAATGTTAAAACGATTTAAAAAAAAAAAAACGTACAACTGATACTGTAAACGATATTTTCTGGTTTGTTGTATTTTGTTCGTGTGTCGTCGGAACTACTATCGGACACGTGGTTCCGCTAGCAAATCGTATCTGGTCGGTACTTTATGCGACACGTTCCACGGTCTTTCCAGTAGCTGCCCCGAACGCGTTCAAAAAAACAATTCGAAAATAACCACCGAAAGGTCGTCACGGTTTTCGTCGACAACTCAATACGCCATACGAGCTTAGACACGTGCACGATACGTCAACAATGTTTGTTCGTAGTGGCGTCGGTCGGATTTCGATTTTCTTTCGCGCGCGTTGATTGTGATAAACGCGCGATACTTTCGGTTCCCGGCTCCGAGGGGACGTCTATTATTATAACGGTTCGCGATTTTGTTTCGGCGCCAAACGCCCGCGGAAAACAATTCGCGCGCGCCTGAATCACGATTGACATTGCGCCGTGTGATTTCAACCGCGTACTTTTCCATCGACCCGCTTTCTACGTTCAGACCGTCCGCACGTTTCATTCACTCCCTACTCGAATCGCCGCTACGCGTTCTTCCTTTCCATTCATTTCCTCCGGTCCTTCGTTTCCCCCCGAATCAATCGATTTCCTTTTCGTATGGATCTGGGTTTTCGATTTGTAGTTCATTCGAACGGTATTATTGTTCGGTCGTATGTAATTTTACTCTGTAATCGTTAAGCTCGAATGTATTTCGTTAGTACGCGAGCGTTTTTTTTTATATATATATAAATAATACCGCCCCTCAGCAGCGGCAGTGTGCGTGCGCGCGCGCGGGCCGAGAAGGTCACACTGTGCGGAGGGTGAAGTTCGGCGCAACGCATCGCACAATAAGGATTCCGCCGTGTACGCGTCGTAATTAATTTAGCCCCGCGAACGTTACATTATTATTATGCGGACGACGCGACGCCTTGAACTCTGCGCTATTTCCGAGTGTTATTTGTTTTGTATTTGTTTTTTACGTAATGTGAGATCGATAAACGTAAACCGTCCGCTCGCGACATTTACGAATGTCGTACACAGGCCGGGCCGTGACGTGATATCGTTATCGTCTTTGTCGGTCGTTTCATCGTTAATTTCGCGAATCGACCGCGTCGAAAACGAAACGTACACACAAGACGACCAAACATCGTATGGCTATACACAGAGGAACAAGAAGCGTAAGACTTATCACGAGAAAAGAGAAGCGTTATTGATATTGTCTCGGTGTTATTTATGAAAAAAAAAGTTATAAAGAGAAATTAGATGTTACGGGAATCGGAAATCCGCGGCGTGGGAACGAGTGGTGTTTCGAACAGGATCGCGTTTTAAAAAATGTCGCGATTACATTTCTCTAGAGGATACAATAGGATACAGGAATAAATACTGGGTTCAACAATCGACGTTTAGTGTATTACCTTTAGCCGTCGCGTACGTGACTCTTATCATGTCGAACCGACACTGTTCGGTACCTCGGAGTGGAAATCGACGGTCGGCGTGGACGGAACGTTCATATCGAAAGGCTCGTTGTCGGAACTATCCTGTTTCCTGTGCACTGCGACAAGTTTCCTATACACGTGAAACGCTACACACAGTTCGCCTTAGCTCGGCGTGGAGTAAACGACGCGTCGATAGATGAAATGCCAGTAGCACGGAAATATTTAATAAAAACAATTTGAAAAATAAAATAGGTATTACTGGTCACGCCACGACCTGTTCCGATTACTTAATATGGGTTTGCCAGTTAAACTTCTCTTCGGTATAAAATGTGTTCTGATTTATGAGACACGTTTTCGATTCATACGTCAACGTTAACACTGTGTTGTTATGTGTTTAATTTAATTTGAGTGTTTTGTATTTATATTTTTTGCTTTTCTTTTCTCGTATACAATTTCATCTCGACAATTATGAAATAATGCAAAGAACTCTCCGGTTACGATAGGTCGCGTACCTTATAGTAACGCGAGAAAAGCAACTATTATCTTACATTACTTGTACTGTTTCGTTGATACGATTTCGAACACGTTTGCATAAACGATTGCTAATAAATCTAATGAAATAAAAACGGTTTAAAAAAAAAAAAATATGTTAACGTCTTCCCGTCGCCACAGATATATGCCGCCTACTATGACGATGTCCTCGTTTAAACCGTTCGCTTTGAATATTAAAAAAAAAATTCACATACACCGTCTGAAGGGGTTTCCATTGTGTACACGCGTGCCTACGCACAGCACTTACAGTCGTTTAGAAACATCTTTATTGATTTTGTTGACCCGTTCGGGTCCGTTTATACCGCCGAAAACCGAATACTTAAGTAGGCGCGTTATTATGTTTTTAATGGCGCGTTTCCTTCCTCTAGACTCTACAACACCGCTTTTTTAACACGTCACGTTTTTATTTAAAATTTACCCTTTTTCGTCATGTACGTAATATAATCGTTGTTCGTATGTTTTCGGTTATACACTCATAACATATTCGGGTGTATTGTAATAATATTGTATTAATATCAAACCGTTGACTATTTATAGTTATAAACTATTTATAGACTATTTATAACGTTTACACTGTTTTCATGACTACGCGATACATTGTCGTGTTTTTTTTATCATTTTACTATTGCGCCCCGTTATTCCTATTGATACTCTTGTGCTTGCGAGTTGCAGGTAACTTTACTTATACGTATAGAACATATCGGTATACACATACATTGAAAACAACAATGAATAAAGGATAGAGAAATTCGACCCTATTTGCGCGAAAATACTTTAAATTTAATTCTGCTGTTGTTTTTTTGTCGAATTAAATCTGTCAATACGATTTTAGATTTATATTGAAATATCAAAGTGACTAATTTAAAACGTCTGTTACATCTGATACGGTCCATTCGTGTGTACAGTACATGATTATAAAGAACGCGGACTTACGCTATGTCCTAACTGAATCCATGCGTTGCGGTTATCGTCCGTACCGCAATACGTTGCGTATCAATTTTGATGTGGCAAAATTAAATACGGTTTTATCGTAAACGATTGTAAGGAAATGTTTATTGTAACAGTCTTCAATATGCCACTGACGGATATACAACGAAAGTTGTTGCTTTCCGAAAACTTATGGTTAAAATATATTCGTTTAAAAAATAAAAATAAAAGAAATAATGTTTGTACAATTTGTAAAGACCATTTTACTTTTAGTGAGTTTTATCATTTTTATCCTCAATTATAGGAAGACAAAATTTTATTCAACTCATGTACTAGAATGGAACCACAAACGTTCGACTATATAGTAAATTCAATTAAAATAGAGTGTTCACATAGTACAACTAATTTCAAAAATCCGATTTCTGTCGAAGAGAGACTACTCATTACTCTAATGTAAGCATATTAATTAAATAAACAACATATAATAATTACTAGTTTTTATATATTAACAATAAAAAATATGAAAGTAAATGTCCAATAATGTCAAGACATTTTTAAGCGGTGTTAATTTGATTAAATAAAGGAGGCATAACTTTTTCAGTTGATATTTTCTTAAAAGATAAAGATGACGAAACAAAAATTTAGTATTGTCCGCAGTACGTTGCGTTGAAAAATAAAACATGTTTTAAATTGTGCGATATAATACGGTGCGTTCTATCGGATCGCACGCATCGCGCGACCAGTTAGGACATGTCCCGTACTTTGTTGCAGTTTGTTTAATATGCGTGCACGCGTCGTCCACAATAAACGCGACGCACGGATTCACTTAGGACATGGCGTAATACGTTAATATATAGTAAACATATTCGTATGATAGCTGTGAATCGTATTTGCATATTCGTATATATAACCGATGTGTTTGAACTTAAGACAATGAGACATATTTATTTGTGATTTGCTTGGTTTACACGACTGGTCGAAACGAACGGATTATATGTTTAATGTTTCGAAATCGTTTCCATTAAATATAAATCATTATGTAGGTGTGTTGTATAACAGTAGTACTGAAACGCTGTTGAAACGATTGTGTTTTCACAATTGTATGTTTTATGCTATTAATGCAGTGTATTCTGCAAAAAAAAAAAAAGAATATATATATATATATATACTATGACCTATAAAACAATAATTAGCGACG
Source organism: Schlechtendalia chinensis (assembly GCA_019022885.1). NCBI lineage: Eukaryota > Metazoa > Arthropoda > Insecta > Hemiptera > Aphididae > Schlechtendalia > Schlechtendalia chinensis. Next base: position 49,307 of record CM032351.1, read on the forward strand.
AATACCGAACTGCAGTGTACACATTGAAATATGATAAATTCTAAATGTACCGTGAAAAGTTTCAATGAATCTTTTTGCACGTTATAATAACATATAACGAATGGGAATTCAATTTATTCGCAGGTAGTTTTATTTTATGAAAACACGATTAAGAAACAATCAATAACAAATTCTCTATATCTAAATATTTGTAAAAAATGATTAACGCATACGAGTCCGCGTTAAGTGAGACATTTTATATCTAATGTGTGAAAATTTTTTTTCAAATTTAAATTTAAATTTTTTCAAAACCGAAACAATGGTTGCCATGGAAACAAACCATAAGGGAGATTTAGGTTTTTTTTTCTGTAACGCTTTTTCGTGACAGTCCCCAGTGGGTATCTTAATTTAGGTAACGCTTTTCGTGGACACTTTTTCGTGACGGTTTTTTATTTTAATGTGCCAAAGTAAAGACATAAAATGTCAATAATCGTTCGTTTTGGAGAGACTTAGGGCCTAAACCCGCCCCCTAAGTGTGCCACTGTTCGTATCGGTGATCATTACCGACTACTGTGTATACTTGGTACAATTTGCGGATTGATGTGGATGATACTTTTTTAATAACTGGACGACAATAATTTTTTTTTTTTCATTGACGTGCTCAATATTAATTACAATTATTGGAGGCATTAGAGTGAAAATAATCTCTCAAAAGAAGTAACTGAAAGTCGTAGAAATATTAACCCTATGGAAGTGGCTATGTATTGTATTGATGTTACTCGACGCGCGTTATTGTCGGTAACCAGTTATATTGTAAATGTATTTTTGCGTTCTAGCGTAATGAAACAAAATGTAAAATATCGTTTTACTTAAACGTCGAGCGTCGGAACATAAAGTCAGTCTAACTTCTGAACGAATGATTGTTTGTATAGATTCTTTTCATCGATAAGGAATTGCACGACCGTTAACTTGATAATTTATATATTTATTTAACAACGTACGTAAACGTACACAAAACATAGAGAAATAGGTTCGTTAAGGTTTTCAAGTCCATTTTCACACTGTAGCCCCGTGTGAAAATCCCGTCCGACTCGTATATATATGTATCGTATGCGTTACGAGTATATAATAATAATAATAATAATAATTCAGAATAACGATCAATAATCCACACAAATTATGTTGTGCAACGTTTAACAGTCACAACGTCTCGCTGTTACGTACTACGCGAGCGTTATCCGTATAATATATTCATTAATTCACATATAGGAAAAATCGCGCGTTTACAACGGGAAAAAAGAAACCATAAAAACACAAAAAAATTTAACAAAACGCGTACGATAACCGTCGTAATACGCCTTGCAAGTGTCGAGAAGTACAAAGAAATGGACGCCGCGCGGCGTTTTGTTAACACAGTTATAAATTAAAATACGCGCGAGCCCGCGATAACGTTCTAGTCGTACCGGACGGCGGCGGCCAGGCGATCGACGAATGCTGGTGCGGCGAATTGATCACAGGGCGTCGATGAGTTCTTGAAAACTTTCCACGTACCATTCCGATCGAGATTTCACTTCTTCCCGGATCACGTTACCGCCAAACCCTACGCACATAAACGTGATTAGGTTTTTTGTATTTCTCGTTGTATTTATACATAAAAAAAAAAAATACGCTCGTCGTCATTGAATTTACAGTTTCCGGCTCGGGAGCTGGAATAGTGTCGTCGGGGGGGCAGCTTAAACTCCGGTCGGTACCGCGGGAGCGGTGCCCTCTACCCCCGAAAAGTCCAGGAGCCCACTTCGTGCTGGTCGTGAGAATGGCGCTAGATAAGTAACGGACCGCAAGCCCCAGCGGGAGGAGGAGGAGGAACCCACACTACGTTTAACTGAGTAGCGCTTTCTCCTCGGAAGGGTTCGGGCCTAGCCCGGTGCTGGTGGTTGGTACGACATAATAACGACACGCACGCGTTATTGACGACGTCCAACTTACCGATAAATGCGTCGGCGGGAGGACACGCTTCTAGATCGGTGATCCCGTCACCGATCATAAACAATTTCGTGTAACCGTATTTCTCTTTCAACATGCTTATCACTTCGGCTTTGCCGCCGTTTTTCGACGTGGGTTCCTTTTCGTCGAATCCCGCGTAATCGCCTGCACACATAAAATATATGCATTATTGTCGAAAACAGTTTTTTTTTTTTTACAATTTTGTTACATTCGCGAACAGTTCATTTTAAATCGTCATAGGCGCTATCCTGGTCGAATTGTCGGAGACATTTGAAAAAAGAAAATATGGTACTATTGGGTATTAGGTTAGTTTGGCGAAAAATAAACAGACGATTTTTGTAATTCTAATATGCGCATATATAAAAGTACTATACAAAAAAATATGAAAATATGCTTTTACTCTTTGATTTTTCTAATGAGAGTAATATGACATTTAAAATTATAAATTATAATACTATACATTAATGCTTCGTACTTTCAACGCGACAAAGTATGTTAACGATAAATACATTTTTTTTTTAAATTTTCTCCGTATAGCATAAATGCTCCGATTTTTAATTCCGACCGTAATTTTCGATAGGAAATCATATTTAGTTAGTACTTTATTTGACGCGATTTTCGGTTTTCTCGATATGTTTATTAAAAAATAACGATTTTCATTACACTGATTTTCGTTTTGTTTAGTACGATTGCAAAACTAATATTTCGTAACAATTGAAATGTTCGTCAGTTATTTATTTTAATAATATACAAGTTGGAAATGTAGGCGAAATGGAATGTTTTCTGTTTTCTTATCGAAGCCGATGATAAATCGGTATTGTCGAACGCGACCATAATCATAAGCATCCGCCAGACTGCGCGCCTGCGCCTAACTATTTTCACTCACCGTTCAAGAAGAATTTCAACTTGTTCGCGTATATGTGTTGTAGAGGAATGCTCAGCTCGATGGCTATCGGTCCGATAAGCCCACGGAACCCGCCGGATATCAAGTACACGGGCACGTTTTTCTGTCGCAACAGGCCGATAAGCTCTCTGAATCACATACGTCAAATCGTTATCGGCGAACGCGCGTAAAATCGACATAACCGCGTAATTCGATTTACTTTACGCCCGGAGTCAGACTGAACGGATGGTCCTTGATGAAATCTCGGATTTGATGCAACGACGGTTTGATGATCTGAAGCCGGGCCGAGAGCGCCTCTCTGAAATCCATTTTGCCCGACATCGCACTGCTAGTTCTGAAACGCGTACATACAAACGCGCATGAAAATCCGACCGAAAAAAATGTATCCCCGGAGACCCGATGCGGCGTCAGTCACCGAGGTCGGTTTAACGTTCCGGCCATTCGTCCATTTTCCAACCGAATCGAATAAGGAATTTCAAACAGGATACGTATGTATATTAACACACATTGACAATGTGCGCGTTTGAAATGAATCGGCGTTTTACATTCAATACATTACATGCGTCAACCTAACACTTGAAATATAATATCGCCGTTTACACCGATAGTGCGTCGTACGGAGGAATCGTATGACAGACGTGGGACGCAAGCCAAGTTTTTATTTTTTTTTTTTTTTACACAAAAATTACCAAATATATCGAGAACATTTAACACGTATACATTTACAATAAATTCAATTCAATTATGTCGTCGAATGTTTTAAAATTGTACATAGATTGTACTTTAGAAAGTTTTCTAGTTTGTTTTTCGTAACTTCGTAAGAAAACACATACCAAAAAAAAAAAAAAAGGAAATGTTTACTTTATTAACCTAATAAATAAGTTAGGTAATTTAGAAAATTATTTTTAAAAACACGAAAATTAATAATACCCCTTATAGTACGTGTTTACAATCTTGTACCGAATATTGTCAAAGTCGGATTAGAGATTTTTTTAAGAAGCTATTAAATTATTTTGAACTACGGTTTACATATATAATTGTTTGAATTTTAAAACGATCTACACATGTTTCAAATTTCTTCTAAAAGAATATGTAATCTAAAGTATTAAAACGACTCGACATTTTGCATTGAAAGATTATACAAACATCGGACCATATTTCGATTTCTCAGTTATCTCGGAATTCTCGACAATTTATTCTTTAATCAGCACTTACGGGTTTAAATCGTTTTAGAAATCATGGTTCGATCGGAATCATTTTTTAATGTACGGCGATCTATCATTTCTTTCAAACTCAAAATCTTACAATAACCGCTCAAAAACGGTGTACCTAGTCTGCAGCGATGATGCGTTATAAGATTGAAATCATTGTATATCAGACTTCCGAACAACTCTGCAGTTTCTACGTAAGAAAGACGTAACGTTAATTCATTCACACGTTTGGTGTAATCTAACAATGAAAATTACAATTAAGATATCAATGACGAAATCAAAACTATTATGTGATTTCTTGACCTTCAAACGATTATCTCGAAATCATAAACGGTTTATTTTATCACGTATATACATACTATTCACAGGCTCAATTATTTCGACGACATTTCTTATGGTCAAGTAAAATTAATATCGTATGTTCTTTTTTTAAACGTGTGCAGTAAAATAGCTAATTAATTAATCATCCGTTCGATAAACGAATTTAATTGTATTTTTAGGACATATTGTTGTTAAAAACTAAAATAACAAAAGAGTACACACCTAATACAGATAGTTAATTCTCATACGTGTACCATTCAAAAAATACTCGAATATACATCTGATTAATTACGTGTTTAAAAATTATTTAATAACGAATAATACCATATTTTAAATTTGAAAGAAACGATAAATCACTTTACGTGAGAAGTAAACCACTTTCTTTTACGATAAAAAAATAATTTTTGCATACAAAAGAAGTGTATAGAAACTCAAATCTAATCAATTATTTTCATTGTATGAATTGGCAATGAACGGCAGGTACATTTTTTTTTTCAATATTTCAGCGTTCCACTTTTAGTAATCCTAAAAAATGTTACGTCGAAGACTGGATTTTTATATTTTTATCGTAAAAATCCGAGGAATTTTTTTTTTTTTTATTGCACCATAGACGCATATTTTATAGCATAAGTAATATGATCTTACAATTGTTGAACTTCTAATCCTTTATCGCAATATTTAGCGACTTCGTCAATCGCTTCCTCTCGAATGACTGTAGAATCCACGTCGAAACACACTGCGTCCACATCACGCCAAAGCGTTTTAATTGTTTCGGTCATTATGTTGCCTGTCGCCGCGCTGTGTGCACACAAAAACAATAATACATGACTTTAGTCTGGAAACGTTTACAAGCTTACAACAAGAGTATTGGATCGCTATAATTTACACCTCTGTGAATGTATGGCGATTAAATTTTTAGATGTTTTTCAAACGCCTATTACGTCTGTGTTAATCCGCGTCCCCGCGAGCTTAACGTTCAAAACGCGTTTGTGTATTTTGCTATATTAATCTAATAATCGTAACGCGCTTAAAACATTTCGTGCGAATTTTCCGTCCGTTCTAACGAACGTTCAACAACCGTCGAAACCGTTTGTTGATTTAATACCAGTTATCTGCGGGATACTTTACGTAATATCGTTTGACCTCGACAGTTGATAGTGATGAAAACAAAAACGTATATAAATTAAGTAGTCGTCAGGTTTTTTAATTCGCGGTGGCATTACATTTAAGATGCAAATAATCATTAATTAACACGTCGAACGACAAGCTGCAGTACTCGATGTCGAAAGCTTGTTAAAACCATAGAAGACGACATATATTTGGTTGTTAATTTGTAAGCGATTAATAATAATAACAATAATAACGATATTGACGACATCGTTCACAAAACCGATGATCGACCTTATAACACTGTGTTTCGCTTTGAAAGTAAATATTTTCGAAAACTCAAATGCTCAGATAAACACAGAAACGAGCGGTCGCGATCAAAACTAATCAGATCATTAAACAAACGTTTAAAAGGAATAAAAAAATAAAATAAAAATACCCCCACTTTCTAACTAACCTCACTTCGTAATAAGTGTATAATTTAAACTTTAAAGCCAATCGATAATATTATTTTATTGGTGTTATTGAACATTTCAACAGGTCAATAACCGCAATATGGACATTATATATTGTGATTAATGACTATACAATAGAGTCATCGGATTTAAACGCGATAAAAAAACAACATGCACGTTCAAACAAATTGTGTACATTTAGACGACAAAAAATATTAAAATATACACATACAGTTATAGACGCCCGAAAAAAGTATTGTTTTTAAAAAAAATTTTTTTTAATAATTCTTTTTAAAAATGTGCTAAAAATAATCGATATATATACGATCATAAATCAAAAAAAATGATTTTTTTTTTCGTACTTCCATCCAATGCGTCGACGCATTCACGAAACGCATTTTTCGCTTATCCACACGATAGACCAAAAAAAAAAAACAAAAACACGCAAATGCCTACGAATTCGAGTCATAATGATTGGTCGATATTAATGGTTTCGTCATCTAGTTGAGCATACGTGATAAAATATATCGTATCGACAATACGTAATCCGAATTCGGCACATTGAATTCGACGAAATGAGTGTTCGCATAAATATGACCGAAACGAACAACTCTGACAACCGACTGGGATAAAAAATAAAATAGTCAATCGAAAAAATCACGTAAAAAAACGATTGTTAAACCAATTGGTGCCGACCAATATACATATTATATACGAGTGTGTGTATACATATTATTATTATTATTATTCAGGAATAATGTAAAAATAATAAAACAAAAGGAATAAAATAAAAAATAATTCAGGAACTAACCTAACCTAACCTAGCCTAAAAGGCCGTTTGAAATGCTTTGTAACGTCAAGAAACAACGTAATCGCCGTACGAACGAAATCACCTTTTTCCGCGACGACGACGCACGTGCACCGGACGTCCGGACGCTCGGCAACACTCGTTGTCCACCACGTCGTCGTCCAATCGCCACGGCCGGCCCGGTACTCCCGCGACGGTTTTCCACGACGGACGCGAACGGCGGACGGTGACTCTCGCGGCGTGCCGGATGCGGACTGCACGCGTGCTCGTGCGAGATTTGACGATGACGGCGATAAGTGTTTACGGATCGCGGGAGAACGAGGTCAAGTTCACGAACGATCGGCGCACGACGGCGGGGAACCCGAGCGTCGCGATAAACTGAAAAAAAATAAAGGGCCGCCGCGGACTACCGATCGCGCGCGTCGCAGTATTACCAACACATCGGACGACACGGTAATACGTGTGTGTTCCGATCGTGTTCCGGTAAAAAGCGCGTGGTCGTGACCCGTCGTCGACGTTGCGACGAGGTTCAATAATGTTGTTCGTTTCCTGAACAATTGATAATGTGTCCGAGTTAAACAAAAACAAAAAAATTATAAATTATCGTATTTAATGATATTCCGTTGGTCGTATTGAGAAACGAAATATTTATACGTTATATTAATATTTAAATGAAATACAAACTGATAACCATTACAAATAACAGAGGTGATATTTTCAAACTTATGATTGCCGTTGTTAACATCGTGCCGCGTTAAATTATTATTATTTCGCTTAAACATAAACTGTACACCTTGTCGCTGTATTTTATAGAATGCAAAACGAAACGCGTTCGGTTTTTTTAATTATTTTTATAGTACTGGCAGGTTTTGTCGGATCGAACTGCTAGTCCGACATTCTGTTGTCATCGCTCATCGCGCCACTTCCCGTGCACCACCGCATTTCGTCGTCGTCCCAGTCCACGTGATCGCGTTCCCTCCCGTTTGCTTTCAGCTCGTCCATCATTGCCGACACGACCGACCGGACGCCGGGCATGTCGAGACGTTCGTCGTCCATCATGTTCAACAGCCTTCGAACGCAATCGTCCAAAATCAAGTCCGCTTCGTTTGACGGATTATACGGCGACGCCTGTACAAATAACATTGACGTCGGACCGATGAGACTTGGAAATCGTACCGTTCACGACTAGGTATATCCCGCAAACACTACAGCCCGTCTCGTGATATCGTTTAATAGGGTCCGTTTACCACTTTAGCGGTATACGTTTTAATCAAGGTTCCGCCGTGGTCACGATTTTCCGCCGAAAATCGTGCGAAACGCGTATTCCGCGTTTTTCTGCCAATATTATCTTACGTGCTGATCCGTTTCGTTACACTAAAAGTTTTTTCATTTCATTCCAATACGAGTTATTGGGTATTTAAATCAGGATTTGTTTAACTTGTGAGTTCTCGACATGTAAATCCTAACGAGGGTCGCTCAAAAAATACAAATCAAATTTGAACGAATTGTATCGTAGAAAATATGGAAAACGGAATGCGCATTTTATAATATTGGCGGTAAATGGTTACAGCCGTTTGATGTAAATATTTTAACTAAGAGAAGCGTGTAAAATAATAGATATAGCACAATAAGGAACATAAAATCAACGTAATACTATCATACCACATTCATGTGACGTAAGGATTTTTCGATTTCTACGGCATGATTGATTAAATTTTCAGGCATTTTCAAGTCCCTAGCCAAGGTCAATCCGTAGTCGACGATATCCGTTACTCCGGGTTTCAATTTATAAGTGTAGGTCAATCCATGAGCGGAATCCCTCGCGGGCAACACCTCCATATGATAACTATGAACACAAAACAATGAATAATCAAAACAAAATTAATTGATATTTTTCGTGGTTTCAACAGATTATTATTTTTGCTTAACATCTCGCGATATTAATAATAATTTTTAAAAACAAAAACCAATACTGTATACACACATCCGCAGGCCAACACACAAAATGTATAATTGAGAATATTCGACTATTGTTTCGTTACTTGACTACATTGCAGTACAGATCTTTGAGTTTCGTAATCAAAACGTTATGCGTAGCGTAGAATATGAAAGCGCGGTATTGCATTATATGTTCACAAATCGCCCACGCCAAACTGGATCCTTCTTCCAGAGTAGTGGCTCGACACAATTCGTCGATAATCACTACGCTGTGTTTTGTGAGTGAAGGGATTATGGCGTTTAATTCGTTTATCTAAATAATAATCATAAACAATAAAACACGATATTTAACACGAAAAATTTTTTTATGCTATTTGTATGAAATCGGTTTAAAACGAAAGTTCTGAATATATTATATTCAGCAAACGGATTTTTTTTTTGTTTTTTAAAAATAATATTATTCTCGGTACTGGCATTCCGTGATTTGGACGAATTTCATAGAATTATAAAATAATTACGAAAGCATCAACGTTTCGCCGGTTAACAGAAGCAATTACGAAATTGTTTTTTTTTTTATCTAATTTATATTATGAATTCGCGAAGGATTATTTTCTGGGAAACGTCAATTCGCATTTATTATACAATAATTTATTGATATAATAATAAAAATGTGCATAAATTAGACGTCTATGAAAAAAAAAACTTACATCGTTTTATATAGATTAATGATTACGTGTTATTAACATTATTTGTTGTAGTTTACCGTGTTAATGAAAATATTTAATTATGAAAATAATCGTTTTCGGCAAAAAAATAATGCGATCGGTACCTCTGAAACCCAAGTGGACGCGTTCGATTCAACGCTATCTTCAAAACCTATTCGCGTAAACAGCCGATCACAAATACGAAACTGAGCTTCTGTCGCGGGAACGAAACATCCAATCTGGAATTTTTGCATTTCGTCGAGATAACAAAAACGTAAATTATGATAAAATATATGATATGCGTGTGTGTACGTATTTTCACTTTAACCAACCTGAGCAATGATCTGTAATAACGCCACTTGTCGTATATAAATGCTTTTTCCGCCCATGTTTGGTCCGGTGATGACGTTTAAATTCTTATCAGACGAAGCGTACTAATTACAAATATCGTGATATTAACAAATTTATGTATATAACGTGTTAAAAAAAAAAAACTGCCAACAATTTTTTCTACGTCAAATATATATATGTATACGTATTTATTTTACAACTCACGATGTCATTTGAAACTGCGCCGACTGAACGCACGAAATCTAATATCGGATGTCTTGAATTTTTGATATCCGTGAACGGTCCGAATTTCGGTCTGGTTAATGCTGAACGCTTACTGTATCGGACGAACGAAAATATCAAGTCTAAATCGTCGATACCGTTACACAGGTCGTATATGCAACTAATGTACTTCCTCAACTCTTTCAGCATTTCAAATAACATTCTACGAAAAAAACGACAATTAATAGGTATACTAATTCTTAACCGGAAAAAAAAACACATTTCAACACGATTGTTAATATCAATACTAAAAATTACGCGTTAGTCAATAATTCCACTTCGTTCAACACTTCACCGATACGAACATTTAACACCAACAAGTCTTCCGTGGTAAATTTGATAGTATTTTTTACGCATTCCACCTGTACATGTAAATTCAATCGCCATTTAGAATACATCCGCACACGCTTCACAAATCTATTTGTTATTCGGCTTACTCTTTTACATATACTCGGGGGATGTTTGACGTCGAAATTCGGAAAATTCTTTACTTCTACTTGAACATGAAACCCTCTATTGTACATATTTTTTACTAATAAATGTTCCGTTCCGAGTTGTACGCCCAGGATCTTTACCTTGTCTAAAACGAGTGAACTTGTACAATTTTAGACGCGTCTACGATTTTGAATATGTTTTTAATTATATACCGTGAAAGTCGTTGATCAATTCACTGTATATGGTACGTGCAACGTCTAGTAAAGGATTCAAATTCGATTTAACGGCGAAACATCTTTGGAATTGTGACTGTGCGAAGCATTTTGATCTGGTAGATTCTTTGTTTATAGTTATTTCAATTATGTCTAACATTTTTGAATATCTGGAATTCGATAACGTCTAAAAAAAAAAAAATATGACATTCACATTTGTTATAAACACGTTTTTTTTTTACATATTTATTATAAACACAAACATACTTTGCGTATATTACAAATATACTCGGATTTAAACGGCTTTAAAATATCTAATAGGATGGGCAATGCTTCTAATGTAGTTTTCAATAACAACGTATAATTTCCTTGTAATTTAGACATGTGTTTAGTGTTTTTAGACATTTTTGTACACAACCAATATAATTTTTCGACATCAGCGAATCTATGTAATATGTTCTAAAATTAAAATGTAACAATATTACTATCAAGTTTAATACCATGTAATAATATGCATAATGTATACTGCTATGAAGACAAATCTTCAAATTATAACAAATATCAAATAACATAACATCAATGCGAAATGCGAATACATATTACTTTGAATAGAATCAAATCCTGTTCTTGAATACTTAACATTTCTTCTACGGCTTCTTGGCGATTGTGTATCAACTGAATATCGCTAGAAGGTTGAAGGATAGAAGACCTGAGCCTTCTTTTACCTCCAATGGTAATGCAATGGTTTAAGACATCATAAAGAGTGGTTTTAGTGTTAAATGAAGTATTCGATACTAATTCTAACCTTATTGCGGAATTTGCATCTATGAAAATCAAAATATTAAATTTATTATTCCACTTTTTACATACATAACGAAAAAAAGAATTTTGCCAATTGTTCTTAAACTAAAATAGAAATAATGTATTCAATCCAATACAAAATTATTTCTAAAATTAATATAAGGCTAACTGCTTGATTTTCTTTTAACTGATATAATATTAAATAAAAAAAATTATACATTTCCCATATGAAAACAAATACATACATATACAATCAAATGATTTAATATATTATATAACTATTAATTGACTATAGTTTATAATATTATTAAAGTTACATATATATATATATATATGTGTATAGGTGTCTAGCTAAAAATTTTATATTACAAATATTAATTTAAAAAAAAATTATTTTACGTTTAATGCGGAAGAACATTAAACAACATTAAACGTATTATTTTTAATTACATAATTAGTTTACCAATAATCATTAACTTCTCTATCCCTTCGTATTCAATTCTTAATGTATTCGATGAAAACAGCATATTGTGGTTGAATTCAATATGTTTCAATAACGCTGCCGCAGCAGAAATTGCGTAAAATCTACAAAATGTGTTGATAATTTTTAGATCCAAATCGATTTGTAGTTTTATAAAAATTGTTTCTTACTTCGGGTACACCTGTTCTAATGTTGGAATACATTCTGGTATTATAGCGTTCTTTAAATAAAGTCTACCTTCATTTTCACAAAAATGTTTTCTTGATGCAGTAATTATTGTGCTTAATGGAAATTGACTTCTAATTAAATTATACATGACTGTTCCTTGTATTTGTTCCAAAAATGTATTTGGAATTAAAATCTATCGAATTATTATTATTAATAATTTATATATCTCTACAATTATAAATATGAGTTATAAATATGTGACATCGAACGTATGAGAAATATAGAATAAAATGATAACATTGAGATACAACCATGTTTTAGAGAGTAAAGAAAAACAGAAAATAAAATAATTGTATTATAGAAATATAGAACACATCAAAATATCTATACAAAATTCATTCATGTTAAATCCGAAGGTCAGTATTCAAAATAAAATTTATTAGGGATTTAATAATGATGGTATTGTTAGATAATAATAAATTAGAAAAAGTCATATCGACATGAAAAAATGTGCAAATAGCACATAAAGCCTCCCTTTCATTCATAATAACAGGACAATGGAAAATAAGGACTATCGTTCAGCCCCATTTTAAATGTATATTTAGGTAGCATATTATGACTCAGTCGTAGTCAAAAATACTTAAAATTTATGTGTTTACTTAGTTGTAGATCAATGAACCAAGTTTTATATGAAACGGATGGAACCAATTGTGTGCATTTATCAATGTAAGAAACGGTGAGATAAGATCACTCGAAATTCCAAATAAATTTATATTAAGTTATTACTTCAAACTATTTTCTCCTTTACGTTTTCGCTTGTATTTTTATTATTATACGCCAAACGAACAATTCAGAATTCTAACAAAATTTCCCGAAATAAATATATTGTAATATATAAAAATACCTCTGCCGGATTTAAAATATTAATTTTATTGATCGTGTTCATATAATTTTGAGTATCACTAATCTGACATAATATCAATACTGGTCGTTTTAAATCGATCGCTGCTATACCGATTTCCCCTTGAGCCGAACCTCTACCTTCAGTCAAGACTGAAAAAAAAAATAAACGAATTCAATTAACATATGCATAATTATTTTCATCATGTCGCTACGGGTATATACTTGTATTTACCTAATACAACGCTATTAGTTATTTCACCATTATCGTAGGGTTTTTTCGAGAGTGAAGAGTCACGCGATGTTTTTTGCACACCAGCCGGAACCGCGGAAACGCTAAAAAATTTAATCGCCGTGAAAAACTCTATTACATATATATATATATATTCAATCAAATCTTCATAACCAAACACTTTATGATTAAAAATTACTTCAATCGTTACAAAAAATAAAAAAAATGTAGAATCGCAGATATATTTTAATAATTTTTAACGTGTCGCACCTGGCTACGTTCATGGATATACTGGCGAGCGTGTTAAGTTTACGCGGAGTGCAGTTGGCTACGAAATCTTCGATGTTTTTGTTGACGTCGTGTTCCGATACGGAAAAACTGCGACTTCCCGTCGTCTGAAAACTTTCGTCACGGACAGTTCGTTTAGACGCGGACGAAGACGACGGCGTACGTTCCAACAGTCCGCTTCCCGTTTCTGATAATATTCGTAATTCTTCTGGGAGTCTGATGCCACTAATACCACTTCCAATACTATTACTGGACTGTGTTAATTCAGACCTGCACGCCAAACGAGAACGGATTGTGCTGTTATCGCGGTCAATCGAATTTTCCACCCGACTGTTTGTGTTCGGCGTTTCGGACGACTGGCATGTTTTAACGCGAGGCACCTTGTACTGACCGGGTCTTCCTGTCCAAAAGAAAAAGGAAACACGTAATACAATAATCATTATAACTGCGAACATTATGTAAGCGTTTGAGATAAAAACGATTTTAAAAAAACGACCCGAAAATTACTTATTTGAAAATCGCTCTCCGTCGTCTTTCGGTGTTTGCTCGTAGTACAGTTCACGATATTCATTTCGCACTTCGTTCGGATCTGTAAATATGAGCAGACCATTGAATTTATATTTAAACATTTGATATTTCATAACAAATAAATCATAAACTTGTAACTGTTATTCTATATAATACAAGTCTAGTGCACTTTTATATTAATACGTCACCCGGAAAATGTATGCGTGTTATAATTATTTTACGTATTATAACTAAAAAAAAAAAAAAAAAACAGAAGAATCGACAACGCAAAATGGTCGAGTTATACTGTGTGTTTAAATTTTTAGTCTAAACGTGTGACCTACGAGTTTTAATTCAATTTGTAAATTGTGTACGTTAATAAAAATGACGAATAATAACGGGTTACGGTACAGAAAGTGATAATTATAATTTGCGATAAATTGTTTGCGGCAAAAACGGTAGGACGAAAAAGATATGATCTTGGGCCATTACGCCACACGCAATAGCGCAGTACGCATGTTTCCTATATTGATCGAGGTTTGATACGAACGCATTAGTAAATAATACACTATTAACTTATCTTCGTGCGATATATGACAGACTGCTGATGACGTTATAATAAATGAATTTTTTTTTTTTGGACTTTATACAACCGAATAGATAAAAACAAATGTTTAACGTTAGGGTATAACGTTTCATTTCGACAAAACATATACGTAATTAAATTAATAACATTTTTAGTCGTTTTAGTAGTTCATATTTATTACAAAAAAAAAAAAAAAACGGTTTGTTATAAATAACTATTGTCTATTACGGGACAGACCCCGTCGCCGTCGTTTTCTCCAGAGACCAAGTCCCCCCGTCAATCCCCCCTTCCCGTCGCGTAGTCGTATAATTTGTTTGGGTTTGCGTAAGCAATCCGGCGAACGGATGATTTCGTTTAGTGCGCAATGTGCGTTGATTATTCGCGTTGGAATTATCGCCGTATGATAGTAACTGTTGCGAGATAGAAGTCGCTACAGTCTATAGAGATGACTCGTTCGTTGGAAATCGTATCGATCCGAAGAGGTCGGCCCTACGGGCTGTCTTACGTTCTACGACAAACACAACATATAAATCACGAATAGAATCGTGGCTCACATGACGTTACGATTATTACGTACTTAATATACGTTCTTCAAACCCACGGTCAAACGATTACAAAACGTATACGAACGATGTGCTGGTTTTTTTTTTTTTTATAATAACGTACGCCTAGAGTTGGTTACAATTTCTACAGCTACGATAAAAACATTAACATTATTGTCGCGCAAGATTTCAATGGGTTTTCACGGGAGAAAGACGGATAACAATATATCGAGTGAATTTTGACTACGATTTTTTATTTGCGATCGTTACAAATTATAGCGATTGCAATGATTAATACACACGCATATATATATATATATATAACGAACTGACGTTTGAAAACATAAATGTGCTAAAATTTAATAAGAATATGCATTTTTATTGTATTAAACAAAATTTAATTAAGTACGTTTTTTTATTTATGAAAGTACAATCATTCATTAGTCATACACAAACGAAATTAATCATTACGTGTAAACTATATATATATATATAATGGTATGGTATAACATTTGATAAATGATCTAAGGCATGAATGTCATTACTCCTAGATAAGATAAATATACGTTGTAACAATATCATCACTCGAGTCTGTCTAAAATACGCTATCGCGGTTGACAGTTTACGAAAACTAATGTGTAAATGAACTGAACATCGCGTTAATTAATTGGAACTGATCGGACGGTTTTAATTGTATCAAACTGCATTTGGAAATTTTTTATTCGTATGATAGAAAACGATACGTTTTAAAAAGAAAAAAGTGCACTTCTTGGAACGGTTGGAACACCCAAAATGGTGCGTCAATCATTATAAATCATTAATCGCCGTGCGCGTCGAACTATAAAATAACTAAAAATAGCACGTTTAAATAATGTCGTTAACTTCCATGACAATAAGCTTACACTTCGGACGTCACTTAACAGTATACTCTAAATACATTACACTTGCGTTAATAAATATCTACAACGGGAAGTCGAAAGGGCATTTGAAAAAAAAATTGTCAAACGCGCAAAGATGGTTGTTATTGTTAGTAATTTTTGTGATGATAATTTGAAGTAATTTATCGGTTGGAAGGAAACTGAACGGAACTGGCTTCTAACCAAAAAAATATCTCTCTTCGTACGTATATTAAATTTTGAAAACGAAAAATCTCAATTGACACATGTCGTTTGGTAATAATAATTTCTTTGGCAAAAATATAGACGATTATTGTCAAACTAAAATAAAAATCACACGTTCTCTCGAGGTGTATTTTTATTTTCGACCTATTTGTCAAACATGATATCTGATATTGATTAGAAAAAAAGGTATATAATACTCGTATTTCATAGGTTTTAGACTCAATTTTTAGATTAATGTATCTATATATGTACTTGCGTTTTTAATTATAAAATTACCAATTAAAATATTATTTGTGTCGTCGTGTCGTCATTTCTTAACATTGACAAATTACAATTATTAATGTATTGTATGTTTTAATAAAAAATTGTAAGATGTTCTACATTAAAAAAGTAAAAAGTTCTCCGCTGTCTGTAGCGGACAGTAAACGTAATCTGCACATTACCGTTTTACATCTAACTATGAAAATATAAAATCATCCTATTTGAAACAAAGTGATGCGTTTTAAAGAAAACCCAAATGATTTTTTAGCACGGTTTAATTTTCATCAACTGAAGTCTGTTCGCCTAACATGACTTTGGAAAAAGTGTATAGAAAAATTGGCGGCGTCATTAAACTAAGCGCGTTCGACGGAATGAAAATATTATTCTAGATTTGAAATCGACGATAAACATACGGATGGTCGAATTCGAAAAAACGATTTTGGACGAAACTCGGTTTAGTCACTATTTCCAGCGCTTTGAAATGTGGGCCCATGTCCAAAACGGACATGTTGCCGACACAATTATGATCACCAGCAATTTTTCCGCGTCATAGTTTTTTCTCATTTTTAGTGAGCGGAATCGGAACAAAGATCAACGACGAGAAATCCCCGATTCACGCGAAAACGTATGGGAAAAAAAATTAAAAAAAAAAAATTACCGAATCACGAGGATCGCAAAATAATCGGTAACCGGTTCCGTGCGGCGTTGAAACTCGCGTTTTACGTTAGCATAAATAAATAAATAAACGAATAGATAAAATACGTCGAACGGAGTGGACGGGAACACGTTATCGCGGCCGGTCAGCGAGCGGACGAAGGTGCGCCGCCCGGTGGCGGGGAAACGAAGATAACGGACCGGACGGGACACACCGCCGCGACAAATCGTCGTCCCCGGTGACCGGCCGATTGCTGGATCCGTACCAGCGCCGCGGAGGTGACGGGGGCCGCGCGGCGCGCACATCACGCTGAACGTCACGCCGGTCGGCACACCGACCACGCTCGACGATTCCCGCGCTGGCTCCCGATGGGCACGGACGCGCGTACCGCGCACGACCGGACGCCGATTTCCGCGCCGCGCGAAAACAAAAGTCCGCCGTCGTCCTTCTCCTTTCGCTTTCCGTTGTCCGTTCCGCGTGGCGGCCGCGTACGACATGACCACGTTTTGAACGAGTTCGCCGGAAACGATATGGGCCGCAAGCCCGCCGCCGAGCGCCGCCCGTTCGCGTGGCGGCCGCTGGTGCTCTTGCTGCTGGCCGGCGCCGGGCGGCCGGCCGCCGCAGCGGACAACGAGTGTCCGATGAACGCGTCCGAACCGGCGCCCGCGGACGCTCGATTGGTGGACGACACGCTGTGGGCCGGACACCCGGAACGGCCGTACCCGCCGTCCGACTACCGTCCGGTTCCGGACGGCGGTTACGCGTTGTGCTCGTGCACGGGCCGTACGCGGACGTGCGTGCGCAAGTGCTGCAAGCCGAACACGACGTTCAATCAGACCAAGAGATGCTCGTACGCGGACAATCACGTTGGATCGTTCGACAACTATACGGTACGTTTCTGTCAAGGCCCGCGCGGTCGCCGAGTTCTGTGACTCGAGTAGATAAACTTCCCTCCCCCTCCACCCCGGTCGCGTCCAACCCTGGTCGTCCTGTTTTGTATAGCGAACGACTTTACGGGTTTGAAAACCCGGAGGTCGCGTTACGTTTTGTCCGACCGGCACGAACATTGTTCGTCCCAATGTTCCGATGACGCGCTTTTAATGGTTTATAAATTCCGACGAAACCAGTTTGAACGGCACGTGTGGTGTTCGCACGTATCGCTCGCGACGAAAATAGTATTTTATTGCGCGTAATATTCCACGTTTATTTCCACCGTATCTGCGTCGCTATTGTGTTTGCGGCTTGTACTACTACGGCCGTGTCGGCATGTTTTGTTTCGGTAAATATCCGATTGTTGGTTTCCCGGCGTCAAAACCTGAAACGCGACGCGCTGACGATACCTATTTAAATGTAATATCGCGCGACCAACCTCCGGATTGGCTCCCGGTGGGAGTTTCGTTTATATATGTTTTTTTTTTTTATTTTGCAATTTATGTAATACCTAATTATAATTTTGGCCATTGAGATAACGACGACGATTGTACGACCACCGCCGCCGCGTCCGCGGCAGCCGACACGCTTGTTTCTCAAATCGGTACAACGTTTGTCGATGATTCATATGTAAGGTCGACGATTATTATGATTGCATACGTTTACACGTGTCTATGGAAGAAGAAAAAAAAGGAAATATTTGAAAATCCGATTTTACGGTGTTTCTAAAACGGTTCGTACCGTTCCGGAAACCCAATTCGGGCGTGCCCTTCGGAATAATCTAGAAACCAATAACTCTGTCTTAGCTTCTTGTTTGTTTCGCAAATGTGATGGGAATTCCGACAGTAAAAACTGAGTAGACGTGACTAATTTAAACGCGTATTGGATTGGGAACGTCGCGTGCGATAAAAGTATTATTATTTTTAACTTTTTTTTTTATTTATTTGTTTTCGACGTGAATGTGTTTTGGTGATAAACTGTAAACTGTCCGGATGCTTGGCATTGTTGTGGTGCGCGTTCGTCACGATAATCTGAATGTTTCTAATGTTTCGCAATTTTGCATTGCCAGAACGTTCGAAACGGTTCGACGGAATATCTATTTCAGAAAAACATTGCGCGTTTTTTGTAAATTTTATTGACGAAAAACCAAAAAATATGCGTTTAAAAGAATACGACTTCGTACCTAGACGTGCGTCTCGAAACCTATTAAGTGCTGACTTCAAAGCAATGTTGATTATTGAATAATCAATTCGATGGTAATGCGCCTGAGAAACAAAATAAAATATTGGCATATCCTCCTCCTTCGATGTATTATACTAATTGTACGTGTTTTGTTTAGCGGTCAATGGACCAATTGCATTAATATTTTATTACCGCCTAAGTACAGCGCGAAAACACATATATCCGAGAAAAAAAACTTATTTAAAATCGAATATTTAACGAAAAAAAAAATGGAATTCGAATATTAAAAATTATACAATTTATAACGTCGTGTATGTTAAGCTCGAACTTTAATTTTGTTATCCAGTAAAACAAATTTTTTTTTTACTATCTAATTGTGTACGATACTAATAAATAATAATAATTTAATAAAAGGAAATACAACTAATTTTTAAAACTACACTTTACTTGTATAAATGTACGTATAGTATCGTTTTTGTTGTATACAAATCCACACAAATTATTAAAATACAAATTATAAAAATATAAAAAAAGGTATAGATAAAATTTTTATACCAGCCACTAAAATAGCATTTTAAATTATTACCTTATTTGAGGTATAATTAATCACGCTTATAAGTTATACGTTGAACATTTGAGAACTGTAAAGTCCAAAATAATATTGTTTTATAAAACTACATATATTTTGTAAAAAATAAAAATGTTATGCCCATTATACGATTTACCTAATACTTATGGATATGATAACAAGAACCAAATAATTGTTATTTATGGATACATCATATTGGTATACTTATTTTATAAATAGAATTTAGAAACATAAAAATAGAAATAACAACAGGTAAAAGTTGTACATAAAATTATGTATGTATCATAAATATGTTAGTAGAGCTATTTAATTAAATTTAATCTTACAAATGAAACCTGTATTATTTATCATTGTGAAATGTATGAGATTTTTATGAAACGGTATAAAATATTGATATATTTATTTAAAATCAACTCTGAAAATTAAAAATGTTGTTTTAGGTACCAAAATTTGCAAATGGAAACGAAACTGAAGAATACGAGAAAGACAAATTTCATTTAGTTTACGGAAGAATTAGTTGTCCCTACGGCAGATACTTAATAAACCCATCAAAAAATAAATATGAAAATTTTCGCGTATCCGAATTGGGACAGTTGCTGAACGAATCGGGTTCTGTCATTGCCGAACCCGGTCAATTTTGCTTGGAAAAATTCTCCGAATATGATTATCGAATTTTACCAGTTGCGTGTTCTCAACAAAAATTTATTGAACTCAACAACAATATTTCTGTAAAAAACATATTGCATGTGGTTGGAATGGTTCTGTCATTGCCATTTTTATTTTCAACATTCCTCGTCTATGCGCTCATCACGGAATTACGAAATTTGCATGGAAAGTCACTAATGTGTCATGTAGCATCACTATCGATGGCCTACACCAGTTTAGTATTTATTAAATTCAATACTCACAAAATTAACAAAAGTTCTTGCGTTATTTTAGGTAAGTAAATATATACTTGTTTTATAAGAATAAGAAATTTAAAAACTAGTTGGTTTATGTATCTAGTTTAAGTACTAATAAATAATAATTTGTATGTAAATTTATGTATATAATAAAAATGAATATTACAATATTATATCATATAAATAGCTACATTAGGCACAATTGGCACATGTTTCCAGAGAGAAATATATTTTAAAGTTCAAATACAATATTATACATTATATATTATTTTTCTCTGAAATAATAAGACAAATGAAAAATCTATATCAGTTATAACTAATCAAAAACTTTTTTAATATGTCATAAAGTACAATCTTTTTCTTTGTTTCAGCGTATATTATGCAATATTCTTTTTTGGCAACATTTTTCTGGTTAAATGTTATGTGTTTTGATTTATGGTGGACTTTCAGGTAAAATACTTATAGCTAATATTAGGTTAATTTTATTATTATTATTATTATTATTTAATTATAATTTAAATTAAAATGAAATTTATAAACCTTTTTAGATTAATGTCCAAATTTAGAAGCGCAAATGTTTTGCTCTGGATGTAATATTGTTTATGGATGTGTACACTTTCTACAAAAAAATGTATTTGATAAGTAAATAATTTAAATTATTGTTTCCAGTGGCTTTCGACCTTTAAGAGGAAATTTAAATGAATGTGAAGCAAAAAAATTTATTATGTATTCCATATATGCTTGGGGATGTCCATCATTAATTTCAGGAATAACATTTTTCATGCATACTGTATCTCCAAATACAATTTCTACGATGCATCCTCAATTTGGAGTAAATAGTTGTTGGTTTGGTTGTAAGTACTAACTGTAATAATAAAAATTACCTGTATAATTTTATAATATACACAACAACAATATCAAAAATCCTACTACATATTATACTACTATATTACAACAAAAATATTCTAATAGAACAGAAGGTACTATTTTATGTAACTATATATATTGTGTATTTCAGCAAAAACTGCAACACTATTATACTTCTATGGTCCTGCTGCTATCTTATTATTTAGTAATTTATTAATGTTTATATACACTACAGTAATAATTGTTAAACATATGAGAAATGCAAGAGTACTCAATGGGTCTGAAAGTAACAGAACTGTGGATCATGAAAAACAAAGGTGGGTACCAAAAGCTGTGTAAAACAAATAAAATTCCATAAACGTTTGAGATATCTTTTTCAATAGAATAGAAATAACTTAATATACACTTAATTTATGTTTAAATTTATAGAATATATTGAGTTATTAAAGGGAATAAACTATATTTGAAATTAGAAATATAATATGTTGCAGATTCATGTTGTATTTAAAATTATTCATCGTAATGGGTGTCAATTGGTTAGCAGAAGTTATATCTTGGGCAACAGATATGGATGACTCAAATGGTATATGGTATGTGACAGACATTGGAAACTCAACACAAGGAGTGTTTATATTTTTAATATTTATTTGTAAAAAACGTGTTTTAAGACTGCTAAACAAAAAACTTTGTCCGCGATTTGTACTTTTTAAAACATCTACTATTGTATCTACTAGAACCACTACTAGCATCACTTCTAGAGCCAGTATCAAGAATAAAGATATGATTGAAATGACCCCAAAATATATACAAAATTCAACTAGTAATCAATTGCATGATTTTAAAGTTTAATTTTAGTTATTATATTACCAGAGACAAAAAAGTTTAGTTACTATATGTAATAAAACGAAAATAGTTTTTGTTCACACCAAAGTTAAATATTATTAGCATTATTTTCATTTATATTTGAGAATTCATCATTCATTTTTTCATATTATCTTATGTCAATTTTAAATACTTTTTTTTCATAAATTGATACATAATTTATAAATAATCATTATCTGATTAGATCAAAATATAATTTAAAAAGTTCCATTTAAGCATTTCAACCAAAAATGGTAATTTATAACCACATTTAGCATTCTTTCTTAAATTTCAAAATGGTGAAAAAAACTGTTTATCAAAAATTTATCTAAATGTAAAAATTATACATATTATTTAATTAATATTTATACTACCTTGCCAGGTTTATAATGTATTTTATTTTTATTCTCTTATGTTACTTGGTACTACATAATTATATTATAACAAACTTATAAAAATATGAAATATGTTGACACAAATGTGGCGTTATTAAAGAATAATAATAAGGTTATATTAATTATATTATTTATATTTCAATATCTAACTAGTTTTATTGAAAAATAAATTTTCTCTGGAAAATAATTTATCTAGCTGTTATTCAGTGGCATCTCCTCCTATAATGATACATAGGAGCATCATGCACTGCCTTAAATGTCTGTAAATAAGTTATATTACTATTTAATATATTAGATATAATTTAAATACCACAATTAAATTATTTTCTCTAAAATTATTTACTATTGTCTACTATGAACTACTTAATAAATATTATTATTTTTATGCTTTATTCATTTAAAATGTATAATCTCAATATATTTCATGTATATAGTTGTATAAAGGCATTTCTGTCGTAATATTACTCAGCGACTGTATATTATGAGTGCTGGGTACTAGACAGTAGTTTTTTATCAGTTTGGATATACAAATTGTGTACCGGCTACAGCCAATGGCCTAATAGATTCTGAGTGCCACACGTTAGTTGTGTCGATATGTGATGTTGATTTTAATAGCATCAATAAGATAATGTTGTAGATTATTAATTCAATATTCTATGACATCGATTATCTTTTTGTATACATGGTCATATGATTATTCAAATGTTATGAGTTGTAAATTTTGTTTGTTTAAGAAATTTCAATACTAGTACCTACACACAAAATTATGTTAAACACAAGATTTATATCATTGTAGCATAGTCTGATAGTACTATATAGCAGAAGTACAAGAAAAATATCGGTAAATGGCCCAACCTAATATTTATGGCATAGATTAGTTCCTTTTAAACATAAAGTATGACATCAAATGGATACCTTAGTATAATAACATAAAGGATTAAATCTAATCTTACCTTAAACAAAGAACCACAAATGCCTTGAACTTTTAGTAATCAAAAATAAAATAACTTTTATTATTTCTAAATATTCGTTTAGATTTAATGGAAAATTAATATGAAAATTTAAAAATGAATTTTTTTTTCTTTTGTCTTTGGCTTTCAATTTTGTAATTTTATTGATTTTTAAAATGGCGCGAATATATTTATTCTTCTCCATGAAGATCAGTATTATCAAAGGTTATCAAAATATCCTGAAGTGATAACAAATTAATTTGGTACTATATTATTTGAATGTATTAAGTAAATGTTTTGAATTTATTAATTATCAATTTCAATTATTAATTTAATTACATTTAAGTTTACACGTAATATGACGTGTAATTTGTATTGTTCATAATAATTTACATTTTTATAAATATTGAAATTTACATTTAAATCATGGAAATACTTTATATACTTATTATTAATATTACACTTAGTGTATTTGCTTTTTTTTTTACTTATAATATTATACCTCGACTAAAAGGTATGTTCATTGATGCTAACTTATATGGAAAAGATTTAAATAAGAGATCTGAAAAAAAAATGTAAGTTTTTAAATATATCTTTAAATTATATATTTTTGTTCAATACATATTTAATAATTCATTTGTATTTATTTATTTATTACATATTAAACCATTAATTTTAATTTTAAATTTATCAATAATTTTGATAATTTAATATTATGTGAATTTAGACCGGAAGCTTTTGGAGTAGTGACAGGATGTACATTTTTGATCACAATGTTTGTATTGATCCCTGTAATTTTTGGCAGGCATATGTTACAAAATGATACAAATCTATTCCCACACAGCGAAGTAATTGTTTTGATATTTTATTTAAATTAAAATATATAAAAATGAATTTAAAATCTGTTGATATATTATTTTTATTTTAAATTACAATATTTTAGGTTTTATTCTAATGTTTAACGTAAGTATAGTAAAATATTACATATTTAAAAGATTGGTTTTAATGAAATGTCTATATGGTATTTAAAAAAATTAGTTGATTTTTTTTGTATTTTTAGTTTATTGAAATGCTAGCTGCCTTGTTGTCAATTTGTTGTATGCTTCTATTGGGATTTGCAGATGATGTACTCAATTTGAGATGGCGACATAAACTATTATTACCAACTATTGCATCTTTACCTTTACTGATTGTTTATTACATCAATTTTAACTCTACTACAATAATAGTACCTAAACCATTTAGAGATATTTTAGGAATGTCTGTTAATTTAGGTAAGTCTAATATTTTTATTGAAATTTAATGTATTATATTGATACATTACTCAGGTTCTTTATTGATTATATTGTTTAAATGTATATGCGCCATGGCAATAGAAAGAGTTTTACTTTTGCTGCTAGCATGTATGTATTTAAACAATTAATCAAAAACCCATATTCGTAACATGCATTAAAGTGAAACGGGCCGTATAATATGTCATTTATTATATTTTTACTATAGGTCTATTTTACTATGTGTACATGGGCATGCTAGCTGTATTCTGTACAAATGCTATTAATATACTAGCTGGAATTAATGGTTTGGAAACTGGACAGAGTCTTGTTATTGCAATTTCTATTTTTATTTTTAATTTAATTGAACTGTCTGGAGATTGTGCTAAAGCTCATTTATTCTCACTACATTTTATAACGCCATTTATAGCTGTTACTTTGGCTTTATTAAAATATAACTGGCAAGTAAATTTTTAGCTTGTAAAACTATTAGTTAATTATTAAAAAATTAATAATTTATGTTACAGGTACCCCTCTGAAGTATTTGTTGGTGATACTTATTGTTATTTTGCTGGTATGACTTTTGCAGTAGTTGGAATTCTTGGTCATTTTAGTAAAACTATGTTGTTGTTT
The DNA here is from genome assembly GCA_019022885.1 of Schlechtendalia chinensis. NCBI lineage: Eukaryota > Metazoa > Arthropoda > Insecta > Hemiptera > Aphididae > Schlechtendalia > Schlechtendalia chinensis. The sequence continues at coordinate 75,119 of CM032351.1, forward strand.
TTCTTACCACAAATTTTTAATTTTTTATATTCAATTCCTCAATTATTCCATTTTATACACTGTCCAAGACATCGTATTCCAAGGTACATAGTATATATATATATATATATATATATATATTTCATTATCATTATCATTATGATAACTTAAAATGTATTATATCCATCAACTAATAAATAAAATATTTACAAATAAATTTTATAGGTTGGACAAGTACGGAACGTTATCACCAAGTTATGCAGAGTATAATAAAAACAATATTTCTGTCATTGGAAAAATGTGTTTAAAATTATTTTCAATTTTTAAAATAATTCATGTAGAAGAGAAAAATGCAGATGAAAACATTAAATGTAATAATTTGACACTTATCAATTTATGTCTACTTTTTATCGGGCCAACTAATGAAAAAACATTGACTGTAGTATTGTTAATATTTCAAGTAAATTTTAATCAAAATGCTATTAAAGTTTTATGTTTTATAAATATTATTATTTTATTTATTTTCAGTTTGTTTGCTGTTTGTTGGCATTTGTTATACGCTACCCATTGGCATCATTATTTTATGATTTATAGTGTACTGATACATAATATTACTTATATAGACTAACAAAATTTTATTATTAAACTTTTTTATGAACATGAACAAAATTACTGTTTTTCTAATGAATTGTTACCAGTTATTTGTTATCAGAAAATATAGTTTTATTATAATAATGTTCCTCGAAATAATTAAAAATAAAATACTCATATGTATTACATTAGCATTACAAAATAATTTTAAACACTAACATTTTAGTAAATCTAGTTTACCAATAAGATGTAGATACAAAGTTTATGTTAAATTACATACATTTATGAGTCATATAAATGTATAAAAAAATAATAACTAATGAGTGATTGTTGTATGATATTGAAATTAACTTGGTATTAAACATGGCCATTATGTGGAATTTAATAAAAATAAAAATTTAAAAAAAAAATTAAAAATTCCACAAATGTGGAAATCTATACTGATCCAAACATGATTACGCTGTAGATATTAATCATAATGTAAATTTTAAGATTTATAAACTTTTTAAATGCAAACCAATTACGTGGTTGGTATGATGATTCATACCAAATATGGATAATTTCCTATTATTTTAGTGAATAACAAATGTAATTTATTGTTATTATTATTATTCACATTGCGTATACATAGGAACAAAAAAACATTATATTTTATACATTTTTTCAATAATTCTGTAAAAAAAATTTGTTGGGTTTAGAAACGAAAATAATGTATAACAAGTATTTGTGTTGAGGTCTATCAATTTCGGCGGTTATACGCGCCTGTATTAATTTTTTTTTGTAAGTATTTCCAGACGTGCTTCTATTACTTTTTCTTGCTTTTGGCCACACTGCAAGATGTAAACAAACCCGGCTTCTTGTTTTATCTGTTTATCAACATTCTAACAATGTCTATTTTCCAATATTGTATACGCACCATATACTTAAATAGCCTTGACGTGATTCCATAGTTTTGTATTCCGAGACTACACGTTTTTATTGAGAATCGTAATAATAATAATAATTGTAATATTAAAATGAATAGTGGTATGTTATACGGTGGCGATGAAATCGGAGCGTTGGTGTTCGATCTGGGTCACAGTCGTTTCGTATCGGCTATGCCCAAGAAGATACTCCAAAAGCAGAAATACCGGCCGTGGTTGGTATCTCGGACGACGGTACAGCAGATACTAGTATGTTAGAACCCGGAATTAAACAGGGAAATCGTATCAACGAAAATACCAAATATTACATTGACATTAACTCGTTATGTGTCCCTCGTAAAGGTAAAATTGCTAATCGTCATAAGTTCAATAAATAATGGGTAGAAATTTTAATACATTTTTCGTTTGTTTTAGGCACGGAAGTAGTAAGTTATATGAAAGACGGCATGATCGATGATTGGGATTTGTTTGAGAAAATTTTAGATTATTCTTACTCGAAATGTTTGCAAACAGATTCTCAGTATCATCCAGTATTATTTACCGAATCACCGTTAAATGTCAGGTCCAAGAGGGAAAAATTAGTGGAGTTAATGTTTGAAAAGTACAATGTACCAGCTACATTTCTAGGCAAGAATGCTGTTTTAGCTGCATTTTCGTGTGGTCGTTCGACAGGCATTGTTATAGATAGCGGTGCAACACATACGTCTGCGGTTCCAGTACATGATGGTTATGTTATACCAAGTGCTATAGTCAAATCTCCTTTGGGTGGAGATTTCATTAGCATGCAATGCAGACAATTCCTTAAAGTAAACACACCAGCATTTGTTATGAGTATTTATTAATTATTTTCCATTATAGGAAAATGATATTGAAGTGCTTCCACATTATATGGTCGCACAAAAAGAACAGGTAAAAGAAAAAGAAAACCCAATATGGACAAAAAAAAAAGCACTTCCTGAAGTAACAAACTCTTGGCATAATTATATGTGCAAATCAGTTATTCAAGACTTTCAGCATTCTGTATTGCAAGTATCTGAAAGTCCATACGATGACAGAATAATATCAGCACTTCCAACTTCTCATTATGAGTTTCCTAATGGTTACAATCAAGTAATTAAAAATCTGTTTTTTAAGTTGTTTTAAAAAAAAAACAGCAATGCATCAAATCAAACTTAAATTACAATTGCTAGTAAATGTGCAATAAAATTAATTGAGAATTGAGTAATGATAGACTGTAAGTTTAGACATGTGTATTAATGAATTTAAGTTATAAATTGATAAACTTTTAAAGTATATTTAACAGTAAATTTCTGATTATAGTTTTGAATTTAATATGTTGAAATGAGTGTTTAAATTTTAAAAATGATTTCTATAAAATATAAGTGATTATTTTTTTTTAGGAATTTGGCAATGAGAGATTCAAAATACCTGAAGCTTTATTTGATCCTAGCGCCAGTATGGGTGGCTCCATGTTAGGTGTTAGTCATATTGTTACTACTAGTGTAGGCATGTGCGATGTGGACGTTAGACCTGCTTTATATAATAATGTAATTGTCACCGGAGGAAATTCATTTTTACAAGTAAATTATAAATTTAAATTAAATTATTTATTGTATGTGTACAGATATATAATATATTAATGTATAATATTTATGTGCCTAAAGGGTTTTCCAGAGAGACTAAATAGAGATCTTTCTGCTCGTATACCAGCAAGTATGAGGTTAAAATTGATTGCACCCAATGGATCCACTGAAAGGCGCTTTGGTGCTTGGATTGGTGGTTCAATATTAGCCTCTATTGGAACATTTCAACAAATGTGGATTAGCCATCAAGAATATAATGAAGGAGGTAAAAGCCAAATTGATCGCAAGTGTCCGTAATAGTTATATAATATTTTGAATTTGTATATATAAATAAATAATTTTTTAAATTCATAATTGTATTTAGTTTTGTAGCACTTATGTGTTTTATACTTTTTCTTCATAAATATATATTTAATTTACAGTCAATGTATTTTTTGCCAATTGTATACTTAAGACAACTAAGAAATATTTTAATTTACGATTAAGAAGTAGAATTTACATTTTATAATATGCAAATAATATTTATATTATATATTACAATATGTTACATATGAAATGTAAATAATTAAATAAATTGTCTTCTATAATTGCATATTATTACTTTATACACAATAATAGAGGTTTACATGTTAACATTACAATTATTATATTGATTTATTTCCATATTGAAACTATTCTTGTATCCCTTTCAATTTCATTGTCCAAATTATACACATCTAAATTAGTGTAACAGCTGACTATATTAAGTGAATTTAGTCCATTATAGTACTGTCCCATATATGTTTTTTCTACATGATTTTCATTTAATACCACAGGATACTGAAACAAATTAATATTTATATATAAATAAAGAATTAATAGACAAGTTCTTAAAAGATATTAAAATAACCCAATAAAATCCCATCAAAAAAATAAAATAAAAAATTTCAATTATTATTATAATCGCAAATGATATATATATATGTATGGAAATATTGTTCGGATGTATCTTAATATGTACATGTAAATTACATAAATAACTGTGATCAATACATCATTTTACATTATCTATTTGTGGTTAAATATATCTTTTTTACTACAGCGATTATTTATCTATTAAAGATGATTTTTTCAATTTTATACAGTTGTGAATATTGTAGCTCTACGACATTGTACTATTGCAATCTTATTATAAGTGTAGAATAAAAGAAAAGTAATAAAGAAGTAATAAGTGTGTTAAACATTTATTTTTGTTTCCAAACTGAATATATCACCTTTCGTAAGTTGACGGACATAGCCATTAGCGAGACCATATAGCACTAAATTTCTTTCATCAATATTTAGTGAAGCTGGGTTGAATCTTAAACAGACATCAATAAATTTAGATCCTTGTCTCATTGCGGCATACATACTAAATATATCTTTAAAAGTTGCTTTTGGTCCATCTAAAAATTTCAATATTTTGTATGATTAATAATATAAATTTAAAAAACAACTATTTTAATTAATTGACCTGGGCATGAAATAGAATTGATCGCTTCATCATAACGACTTTTATTGCGTGCAAGTTGTCCAATTTTGGTAGTACAAATATACATATTACTATAACGAAATAAATCGACTAACGACACAACATTGCAATAACTAAAAATTAAAAATTGATACCAGTCTTAATTATTACTACAAATTATAACAAAATATTTCATTCAAAAATTTTTATAAATAAATAGATTAATAAGAAAAATATATATATTACATTAAGTTTTGTATACACGCAGTGACCATTTCAATGTCCAATTTAGCAAGTTCAGAAATTTTTGATATATAATTAACTCCGTCAATAAATGGAGCTACCTATAAATACAAGTAGTTCATTTAATAAAACAAATACTGTAATACATTAATTAAGTATGAAACAATAATGTTACACTCACTTGTCTAGTAGTTAAATCCCAATTATCATCAAAATTTTCTACGGGCAACACTAATAAAGGGACATCAAAATCCAGTGGGATTGGTGGAATACGTGAAACTTCAATAATATTTAAATAGACTATTGTATTTCGAGCTATACAACAATATATTTATTATTAATAAATGTAATAGTAATAAATACTATGCTTATGTAATTTGAGAATATAATTAATTTTAATATTTTATTTTTTTGTAAGTTAAATCGATAGTATTTTTAACTAAAGTCAAAATATCTTCTCAATAATGAAGTATGCACATAAAATAACACAAATTTTAGTTTCAAACTTTTAACTATTAAAATATATTAATTTAAATTTAGAATGTTTATTTTTCAAATTAAATGTATCATATTCATCGCATCTTTGGCTACATTTTTTTGATTAATGATTATATATGTTATTATAATATATTATTATACATGATTAAAATGATATATATATATATTATATATATATAATATATATATATTATATATATTATATTATTATTATTTATATGCATTTTTACAGGAACTAATTATTATTTTAGTATAATCTGCTTTAAAATATGTATTTATTTATTTTTTATATTGTTTAAATTTCAAACAAGTAAAGCAACTAATTGGAAATTATAAAAAACCTGTTAAAACACATTTTTGGTACAAATTCATATCATCCATTACTTTACTCAATAGATACAATAGATCTTTTTGAGTAGCTGGTGATTGGTCACTACTGGAAAGAAAATGATCTTCTATTTCTAAGTTGGTCTGGAAAATAACATGGAAAAAGTACATTAAGTGTAATAAACTTTCCATAATCATACCTGTGTTTGAATTAAATAAATTTAGTGTACTTACCAAAAATTTAGATAATTTTTTTACTATAGGTTCATAATGCAGTGTATGCGAGTTATAATCGCAAACGAAACACAAATTAAAATAGTATGCATTACGAATATAATTTTGATTACTTATTTGTACTGGATAACCCAAAATTTTCATATCTCTTGTTGTTCTAAAACAAAGTAATCAATATATAAACATCCTACAAACAATGTATGTGATTTAAATTTAAGATTTTTAATTAAATTTACATAGTAATTAAGGATTTTTGTAGTTGGCCTTTTGGTATCATATATACGCTGACTGTTTCAAATGTTTCTTTGCTTATAAAATCTGTTGGCACCTATTAGAAACCAGGTACGCATAAATATATTATGTAATTTCAGTTTAGTAATAAGATAATACAAATTAATACTTGTCACTAAAAATAATATTTTAATAAATTATAAATATATAAATATAAATGTTCAATATTATGATCTTCGTTTTTGTGATATCATATGTCTATAATTATGAAGTGTTATAAAGTTTAAATTTATTAACTTTTAATATTTATTAACATAAAATGTGTAAATATTAATTTAAACTAAATGTCATAACTTGTAACACTAAAATTCTACCATTTTAACTTGGTTATTTTTAATGCATTTTTTTTTACTGCCTAATGTTAAATATAATTATATTTTTTTGTTACAATACGATAAAAATTAAATTAAGTATATGGTTTTCTCTTACATTCAAAAAAAAATTACCCATGGTCTATGATAATTTAGAATAGTTATTTGAAACCAGATATTTAATATTACTTAGATTAATCTTTTATGATTGCATTTCTAATGGATATGTTAAAATGTCAAATATTAAGACAGAAAAATTTAATTATCGGATTAATTAGTTAAGTGCATTAAGCATATAATTATCTAAGCAATCAAATAAATCTGAACATTAATATAATTAATCTACTACCTAAAGCAAGTTTAAGATCAAGATTTAAGCAAATTAACAATTTTATTTGAAATGAGGAATATATTAAATGTTTACCTGGCATAATATTTTTGGTCCAGCTGTATGATGAAAATGACAAATGAAAATGCATTTTATTGGATTATCATAGGGATCCATTAATGATTAATAAAGAGCAACAAGTATTTAAAATTAACAAAATATTAAGCACTCAAAAACGTAAATTAATGAAAAAGTTTACGACCGATTTTTATTTTTCGTACTTAGTAGTGCCTTGTTTAGCAAAAGGTAATACTATGTTACATACAATTGTTACCATATCACACATAATTACTATTTTTCAAAGTGCAATGTGTGTCAATAATATATCTATTCCAATATAACATTTAGATAATTGACCATTTTGAGTATCCAAATACGCTATTTGATAACAGTTTGAAAATTAGATAACATATCCACACAATAGACACGTAATTCTTCACCACGCCATCGATGTGTTTTCAAGCACGAATACTATAGGACACCGGGCTCTAAAATGTTGATGACCCCGAAAGTGACTATATTTCTCCGGACGAATAGTTAAATGTTTAATGACATTTTTCAAAACAATATATAACATTTTACTCCCCTATAAAAACGGACGTCTTTATTATATACAATTTTTCTTTTGGTCCTGAAAAGTTCTACTTTATGACAGTTTTCATTGTATCTACTTTGTTATTAACTCAATTCGTAGTCTATTCAAGTATACAATTTCAATTTTGCACTTTAACCAAACATTGGATAGTTTAAAATAACGAATATTACTTACCTTTTGTTCTAAAATGCGGTTGAGCATACTTGAGAACCATTGAGCAGTTGAAAATGATTTTATGATTACTGGATCATACTAGTAAATTATTATTGCTTTACATGGATAAAAAATTAATAATTACCTACTGTTTTGAAGATATAAATTTAGAATAAAAAATATATATATATACATCAGATACAGAAAAAAGTAAACTGTGAATAATATTACAATTATTCATAAATACAAGGCATTCCACTCGTCTATGTACATAAGTATAAATAATTGTAACTATGGTATAAATCAATTGATGGCTACCTATAACCACATAGAAGTAGTACTTAATATTAAGTCTGTGTACATAATAGTTACATTAAAGTATATTAGCAATTAAAATACTTGTTTCAGACTTGGCACAAACTTATTATAGATGAATGTAGCTAGAATATTTTGTCAACTGACTAGCTGGAATGTAATTAATTAAAATTTAGTTATAATCGAATGTGTATATCCCATCGACTTTTAAAAACTATTGTTTCAATTATACTTAAGATTGTAATTGTACATAGAAATATACAAATGCATAAACCAATACATAATATAATTAATTAAATCTAAAATTAGGGGGTTTTATTATTATCAACAAATGAAAATAAAAGAATGGAAATTAAAATTTGATAAAATAATTGTACATTACCTACCTATGTAATGTACTAAAGGATAGCTAGTTCATTTAATTTTAAGATGTTTTTCAAATTTAATTTTAGTGTATTCCTTAATATCAACTTTTGTTTACTTTTTTTCTATAAACTGATATAATATTAAACTTTGGTATATAATATATGCTGTGTTTTACTGGAAATAATAATATACATTAAAAAGGTTTTAACATAAAAAAAACAAACATAAAAGTACTACTAATGAAATAATATGTACACAATAATCATTATTTCAAATAGTTTTGTCCATACCAAATTTTCACGATTTCAAATTTTGTATTAATTTATATAAGACTAGTTGTTTAATTTAATTATATTTAAATATTCAAAACAAACTTACACAACAATTTCAATGTAATAAATATTTTTAATATATTATTAAAGTGTTTTGAATTTTATTGTTTATTTGTCTGAGATTCAATTTAAATTTTTATTTTCTATTTGGCACAAAACTATGAAAATGTGGTTTATTGTAAATAACTAAGTTAAAATTTAAATTAATAAATGATAGTAAAAACGAAAAGAAATCCTAAAGAAAGTGAAATGCCAAAAAGTTTAGATTTCCAATATAAAATTGTATTGATCTCTAAAGTAAATGATATAAATTGGAATTGCAACAAGAATTACTATATACAATTGTGAAAAAAAAATTACATAAATGTATAAATATAATTTATTATTATAGTGTACAGCCAACAGCCGGTAAAAATTATAACTGAAATTATCTTGTTTTTGTTAATCTAGTAATTTTTAAGAATAATAAAAATGTGGATAAATTTTTCATTAATACATATCAACGTTTTCCATTAAAGCTGGTCAGTCTGAGTGGTGTTTTGACATTAGCTGCCGCTTGTTGCTGTATTTGATAAGCCAGACCGTGTATCTTGAAACCATAAAGTCTACACAAATAAATATATAATTAAAAATATTAACATAATATTAGATTTTATATGTACATATATAAAATCCCATGTTTTTTTTTAAATATATATAAAAAATGCATACAGAAAATGGACTTTGTTGTAAATTCAGAATATGAAAAGTTATCAATTTTCCCCAATTTAAACATTATTAAAAATTAAATAAATGTTATAGTTAAATTATTAAATATAATTCATATTATTAATTATTATACATACCTAGGCACAAATTGATTACCAGGCCTTGGTGGTCTGTATTCTGGATGTACCATGAATAACATATGTGGGAAACCTGTTCCAAAGTAGGCACCATCAGTGTGATGATGACGAGATGATTTTGGTGTATACACATCCATACATTTGGGACAGTAAAGCTTAACCATTGCTTCACCTGGAACGTCTGATAAACCTATATAAACATATTCATATAATAGTTAAAATGTGATTGGACTATAATTGAATTATAATTATAAAATGGTATTTACAATGTTACCAAACTAGGTTGAAGGAAAAAACCAAAGTACATAAATTTATCTACTTATAAACTAGATTTAAGGAAAGCTATATTGTTTTTAGTTTTTAAGATAATTGTTTATTTTAAAAACTAAACTTTACAATTATTTATATTTGTATTTTGTATACAAATATTACTAGGTAAGTGAAATATTTTAATATTACCTATTGGGAGCATAGGCGAATTTTCACAGTAAACTCTTGGGCAATGTCCAAAATCCCCAGTTTGATATTTCTCAATCATTTGAGCAATACCACGATTTGTCAATATGTAACGAGCATGTATTAAACCATATAACATTTCAGCAGCTTGTTCAATTAAATCTGAATGATTTGGATTATCATCTAAGTCATCATCTAAAACATAAAAAAATATGACCACTAAGAAAAATATTTTTTACACTTTACATAAATATATACATCAATTCTCGATAATTTGAAGTTTGAGCGACTTATAAAAAACTTTAAATTATATTGTATTCAAACTACTAAGAAGTTCAAAATATTGAGGGCAAAATTTGAATTGTCGATAGTTATAAAAATGTAATGTATGCAATGTCTAATAATTAATAATAATAATACAATATAATATTAAATGATATGTATAAATATAAAAATAGTATGGCAAGCAATACTTAATACAATAATTGTATTATTTAATATTTCATACTTAATACATTAATTATTAATATTTGTTTATAAATAATTTAATAAATGAATAATAAATTCAAAATACGATAAGATACGATTAAGAAATACGTATATACGATAATAATTTGGTGTTCTGGAAAAATGAGCTAAATTTATAAATAATATGTATATACATAGTAAATCATTAATGATAAGAATGTACATATCGTGAAATAACTTTAAATTGCTGAGTTGAGTGGAAGAAATTTGAATTATTGTGTGTAGGGTCTGGCTTGCTCAAAATTTTACTTCAAATTAGTTAGTGTTTTTATTCTAATTACCACAAGATTTTTAAAAGAACGAGCGTTTACTTCAAATTATCGAGAGTCAACTGTATAATTTTTTGGTGTTGTTAAAAATGATATTATATCATTATAATAGAGTTCCTTATTTTTTATATACTTGAATTATTATTATAATTGTATACTATACATGAAAATATGTGTACGCAATAATAATAAATGCGTATTTTCTGTGTCGATTGATCTATATACTAAAATATGTTAGTAGTAGTTGGTTCGCGCTGAGATGACAACGTAGTTGTCAAAATATGAATACACAGTTAAAGTGATCTACATAATTATATATAATTATTATATTCACTATGTTATAATATGTATAGGCAATATAACCAACACTTTGATCACCATTGATTTATATCTTATCATTTATTAATTTAGTAGGAATTTGTTTTTATTTTTTTTGCTATACAAAAAATTTAAAGGAAAATATAATCATTTATCTACATTACTTAAATAAAAGTAGATAAATAACCTTGAAGTTAAATTATATGAAATTGTATTAACTAATACACTCTAAATAACAAAAAATGAAACAGAAGGAATACCAGAAATAATTTAGTACTTTAATAGTTTTAGAAAATTTAAATATGTCTATAAATGTCAATAAAAACAGAACATGATAATTTTACTAATAATGAATATACAGATTTTTTTATTGAATTAACTATTCCAAAATATTTTCTGAACAAAAATTAATATAATTTAATGCATGTCTCCTAAGCTATAAACATACTTATTATTTTCAATAACTCCTTCTATCACTAATTATTATAATGCCATTTACCATTATAACATTATCTGCTTTTGAGTACACCTTATTATGATACCTTTGTGTTTTGTTAGATCTTTTACAAAATATATAATTTTTTTTATATACAATTAAACACTTATGATTTTATACATTTATTTATTGTTAATTTACAAACTTGGTTTGTCCGTGTTGATTAATCTAAATAAAATATTAATAATTTGTAAATTTAAAATATGCAAACCGGGTTCAAGATCCAATATCATATCCAACGCTTGTCTATAATGTGGAACTTGTTCATTAAGACCTGTCAAATTGAATTTATCTTGAATGTAGTCTTCATCAACCTATAAAAATAATAAGTAGTAATGGCAAATAATTTTTTTAAGTGCATACATACCTCACAGAAAAACTCATTTCCACGTAAACCACAGAACCATGAGATCCAAGAAACTTCTTCGGAACTGCTCATCCTCCTATTAAATATGTACAAAAAAAAAAAAACCTTTTAATACATAAATTATTATATTGTGATTAAAATGACGAATTACTATATCTAACCATCAACAATTTAATAGATTGATAACGCATTCTAGCAAAAATTGCCATAAATGACAGATTTCAAATGAGCTTTTAACGCGTATCGAAACATGTTGTTTGGTTAAATGACTTACCTTCTTTTACTTGGGCTAGCCACGCTTTTACGTTGGACACAATTTCTATAACTTGTGATAGATATTCATAAATGACGGTCTTTGTCTAAATTTGACTTGGGTATTAGACTTTTAGATAGTTCTAAGGATAAGAAATTTGGTATGGAAAAGAAATCACTGAACAGTAAAATAAAGTAGACACCACTATTGTCCAGTGTCACCACCTTAGAGATATTGATTTTTTAATAGCCGTTTGACCCGTACACATAGAGCAACACTGTAAATGCTATTAGGTTCATTTGTTCATTATCAGCATAAAGTCACGTAACATCATCACACATATTTATATTAAATATTTATGTTTAACATATGCACATGTATTTGCGTATCATTGTATCAATTGTATCAAAACAAACATTCAACAAGTTGATGGTTTATTGTTGTTCATCAATAATCGCGTTGACATTCCTTTCGTTTTTAACTTTCACTCCTCTAATTTATTTCTACTTCATAGTATGTTCGTTTCTTTACGTCTAACTGCATTACATTGATTGATGTTGTCATGGCAAACGGTGGTTGGCGCGAATGTGCAGATTGGCTAACAAGGTGTGGCGTGATCAGACCTGATCATAAAGTCAACTGGTTAGAATCTACGATCGACGATTTGGCTCATGCACTCAGAGATGGAGTAATTTTATGCAATCTTCTAAACATTCTAGAGCCAGGATGTCTTGATACTAAGGACATAAATCAAAAGCCTCAAATGGCTCAAGTAATAATTTAGATATTTTTTATTATACATCAGAAAATTAATCAAATTGAATTATATTAAATATGTATTTAAATCCACAAAGAATATATTTTGTATTGTATTAATTTAAATTTATTCAACTTAATTAACTTACTAGGAACAATTATTAAACAAAATATTTAATTTTTTAAAATATATTCAATTTTATTTAATAAATTATTTTACGTTATAATAATAATATTTATCTCACCCTCCTATCATTTAAAATACATTTTCATAAATGTATAATATCAGTGAAAAATGTCAAAATAATTACTGATAAAATAAATAAATCAATGTTAGTTGTTAAAAAGAATTAAGTTGTAACAGTTAGATGTAGATCTTAAATTATTAAAATACAATTGTTCCAAAATAATATATTTATATATATTTCAGTATTGAATTTAATTATTTTAAATTTTAGTTTTTATCTTCTAATTTTTATTATTTTTTATTATTTAAAATTTTGACATTGTTGTCTGTTGCTTTCATACAAATGAAAATTGTTTAACGTAAGAGTTAATTATTATTTTCTATTGTAAACATGTATGCCCAGCTTAAAACTATTATTGTTTCTTAGTTCTTATGTTTACGCAACATAAAAACATTTTTACAAGTGTGTCAAGAAGTATTCAATGTTAAAGAATATGATATGTTTGATCCAGTTGTATTGTTTGAACTGTCTGATTTTTTCAAAGTTATTCGTACATTATCAATTTTATCACAAACTACAAAACTACAAAGACTTAATATTCCGTATGTATAACGTAAATAGTTTGTCATGTAATCATAAATAAAATATTGTATTATTTGATTACAGAGGATTTATTGTAACTAAACCCAGAACACAGTCACAAGAAGATTTATATAGAAACATTAATTCATTGTAATTTATTTATTAGTTTTATCATTACTACAGTTAATTTATGTTTCTTTATATATATTGTTATAATTTTAGAGATCTGATATCTTCAAGAAGTGCTTTATTAAATTCTTTCCGTGAAAATGAATATACCAGTTATGATATTCGAAATGAAGAAATTTATCATGATTTATGTGCAATTGACAATCGATCTTCAACATCCATTATTTCAGAGGTAAAATGATTATTGAATATTTAATTATTAAATTAAACTACAGATATTAATATAAATACATTCAATAAGTATTCAATATCTATTAAAAACATTTTAATTATATCTATTATTAAAATAATTTGAATTTTTTATTTTTATTTCATTTTACCATAATTATCTTTCCATTACAATATGGTAAATTATTATATTTTTGACCGCATAAAATACTAGCTGGAGAGATATTAATATTTTATGTATTAGGGAAGTGTAAGCATAAGTAATCTGCTATTTGTAAACCATTCAAAAATTATAAGATACCCATTTCATTTTATTGTTAGCCAGATTTAGTTTATCAGGTCTATAGCAGTTATTAATATCTAATTAACAGTATATGACATATGTTCATTGACATTTTAATTTATATTAACTATATTATTTAATAAATTTTATTTTAGCTTTCAGTAACAGCTCAGCAGACAATTGACAAACGAGATTACGCAATAAATGAGTTGGTAGAAACAGAAAAAAATTATGTTGTTGTATTAGAAAGTCTATTACAATGTTTCATGAAACCATTATCAAAAATAATGAAAGAGAATGACTTTGGTACAATATTTCTAGGAATCAAAGTAAACCTTATACAAAAATACAAAGACAAATTTTTAAAATATGTTATTAATATGTTGTATGTTTAGGAGATTTATGAAGTACACAGAGATTTTCAACAGGATTTGATAAAAGCATGTTCACAGTATAGCTCCTTAAGGCTTCCTGACGTTTTCCTTAATCGGAAAGATAAATTTTTAATTTATGCAAATTACTTAAATAATCTCGGAACAGCTCAAATTAGAATAAAAGATATTTGTAGTCAGAACGAATTTATTGACAGAGAAGTTAATGTAAGATTAACTGTTTTGTGTTTTGTTTTTGTTTCTTCTATAGTTTGATATACATTTCTTTCAATTTTTAATTTTATATTCTTATAATCATATATCACAGTTTAATATAATAATTTTTTAATTTTTTTTTTTACCAAAAATATGCATCCAATTTTGATTTTAATAATATTATTAAAAATAACAATCATTAATAATATTATCTTATACATTTTTATTTATTAAATTTATAAAAAAAATTCAATTCAGTGAATATTATTAAAATCGTATTATTTTTTTAATAGCAATGCCAAAAAGAAGCTAACGGTGGAAGATTTAAATTACAAGATATCTTGTCTGTACCCATGCAAAGATTATTTAGATATGAATTATTATTAAAAAATCTAATAAAATATACACCCCAGGTATAATAATAAATATATATATATAATGTTATAATGTAAAATAAAAATATTCATATATAAATTTTTGTATACAAATTACAGACACATAAAGATCTTTCAGGATTGGAGTGGGCTAAAGATTGTATGATAGATGTAGTTCAATATATGAATGAAGTAAAAAGATCTAGTGATATTTTACAAATAACAAATGATGTTCAAGTACATACAAATTAAATACTTATTTGATTATTTAGTATTTATATAATGAATATAGTTACCACAATAATTTGAAAATTATAATTTTTTAGAATAGTATAGTTGGTTGGGATGTTGATCGAATGAAACAGTTGAAGAGTTATGGACATTTCATTTGTGATGGTGAACTAAAAATAAAAGCACAAATTGATCAAAAATTTAAACCAAGGTAACTATTAATTTGAAATTAATAATTTATTTTAATTTTAGTGCAATATTTTTCTTGATTATTATTTATTATGCATGTTTTAGTATGCTATAGCCTTTATGATTTTCTTGTTTTGTATGTAGTTATTTAATTTGTGTTTGTAGATATGTCTTCCTTTTTGACCAAGTTATATTGATGTGCAAATCAAGTAGAGTAAGTTAAATTTTTATTCCTGTTATTATTTTATTCTTATTAAATTATATTTTATTGCTCTTTATTATTATTTTTTATTTGTTTACTGTGTAATTACTTTTTTTATTGTATTTTATTTGAAATTATAGTGATTAAATTAAAATAATTAGTTTTACATATTTATAGTAGATAAAACCTATTTGTTATAGTTTTCCCAACACATGTTTAATTTTAGAACAAACTTCATTGTTTTAAATTATCAAATTTCTATAAGTCTTATTAATTAACTTTTATTTTGCTATGTTTAGTTCATTGGTTTCCAGAGTGATCAATATTTGTATAAACAGTCAATTATTTTATCAGAATATCGACTAGACCAAGATTTTACCAATCGCACATTCATATATAAAGAACATCGATGGTCCCATCAATTTTTTATGGTTCATAAATCAGACAACACTACATATACATTTTATGCTAGATCTGAAGAACAAAAGATGTACTGGATAAAGGCTATACAAAATGCTTTGTAAGAAAATAATCCAGACTTGTGTATATTATAAAACCCAAACATTGTACAAATTATTTAAAATTATTTTTGAAGATTTAAATAATTTTATAATTGCAATTTTATTAAACTTTCATTTGTTCATTAATAGGGATAACATTGAACCGTCAGTATGCAATTTAACAAATCATAAATTTGTATTGAACACTTTTAATAAGCCAACTATATGTTATAATTGTTCAAAATACTTGAAAGGATGTATATTTCAGGTGATATGATTTATTTTAATTTAGTCATATTTAATTCATTTATTCTCTGTATATTTTTATTTAAATTTTATTTTTGTAGGGTTACAAATGTGAAGAATGCTTTATCAGTGTACATAAAATGTGCATACCAGAATCAGGACGGTGTGGTTTAATTAGTCCACAATCAACCATCTCTCCAAATGCAATGTTTTCAAATCGATTTTCAGTTGATAATATCAGCTTCAATAATCGTCATAGAGTATGAATTTAAATATTTTTATAACAATAATAAATATTATTATATTACAAGTTTTACAAGAATCATAAATCATTATTTATTTTTACTCGTGAAATAAATCAAAGAATTTTCTATTTTTAACTCTTCTAATAATTAAAAGTAATTTCTAACTTTTTATAATAACAAACTAAATGTTAAATGTATTACAACTCCAATACATACAATTAGTAGAGTCAAAAATAGTACAGCTATGCAAGTAAATACATACCAAACAACAGCCAATTTAAAATTTGTAATACAATCATATTTATTACTTTAGTACAATCACTTAATTTTAGTGTTAATATGATAACAATTTATATTGTAAATCGTAAAATCATAGATAATTTGCTGATCTTACCTATATAAAAGATTTATTAACATAACTTTTTAGAAATTGGTATTCAGTTTAATTTCATTGTGTTTTTGCACAGTAAAAATATATTATAACATATTATAACATTAGATAGAACATCTCTGATGTTATATTATAACATCAGAGATTCATATATATTCACACAAATAAATTATTTTGACCACTCATGGCAGTTACAAAAATAAATTACAAATTACAAATTACAAATACACATTTAAAATTCAATATTATACAAAATATATATTACAACATTGTACTTATTATTTCAGTCCCCTGATTGGACCAGAAATTGGTCAGATAATGATACTTTAACAGAACATTTGTGGTAAGTGTTATAATTAAATACTTATTATTATAACGAGAAATTAAAATAAATCTCTTAATTTCATTTATAACTTTAAATTTGTACAGCAATACTATTTTTAATATTAATAAATTGAAAATAATGCTGTAGGTTTGTTGGAGAAATGGACAGAGATAAAGCAACAAGTCTGTTGGAAAATGAATCTAATGGTACCTATTTAGTACGAATACGACCCCAAGGACCTACTAGATCAGTGGAAACAGTTTATGCTTTAAGTTTAAAGTAAATAAATTGTATAAAATTTATTTTATTTATTTATCAAAAATATCAGTTAATGTTGGATATTCAAATACTAAATATATGTGTTTTTAGATCCAATAACCAAGTAAAACACATGAAAATATGTGAAAGATTGGAGGACGGAATTAGTAGTTTTTATTTATCAGAAAAACGTTTCTTTCCAAATCTAGTTGAGTTGGTTAATTTTTATGAACGAAACAGTTTAAGTGAAAATTTCACTGGGTATGTACTAACTAATAATAATATATTTTCAAATAGTTTTTCTGTTTTACAATTGATTTTATAGTTTGGACATTAAATTGAAATGGCCATATTGCCGAATACTTGCTGTGGCAAAGTATAATTTTTCTCCCACTGAATCAAACCAATTACCATTAAAAGAAGGATGTAAGTTGAAAATCCTGAGTAAAGAAGGAGATCAAAAAGGATGGTGGAAAGGGCAAATAGGAGACAAAGTAATTAAAATTACTAATAGTACATCCAAAAACAGTAAAACAATTTTTAAAAAAACCTAAAAATATATTTGAACACCTTATTTTCAGATTGGGTTTTTTCCGAAAGTGTATGTTCAAGAACATTTTAAAAATATTAAATCAAATTAGAACTTGTTGCAGTTGTAACCAATGCTTTAATTCGTTTGCAACCACCAGTTGAAAATAACTTTTGAGGCTCGGGACTAAATGGAAGCATTTGCATTATTTCGCTGTGAAAAAAAAAATAAATATATTTTATAAATTAATGCAATAGTTAGTGCCATTGATGGTAATTGTTAATTCGTATCAAATATCTAAAATATATATCATATTAAGATATTTAAAATGTATAACCATATTATATTATACAATATACTAAATTAAAATAGAAAATCTATTAATATTACCTGGTTTAAATAATGGTAATGAACAATTAAATTTATGTAATATTAAAATTAAATTTACATGATTTTATAACATGTTTGTATTTATGTTAAGTGAAATTATGTACAACAAATACAAATAATGTCCATTATATTTCATAGCATATTACTTAAGTTATTTTATGTTTTTTTTACTTATTTAAAGTTAACTTTTACTTTATTGTATTATATGTAATTATGCATATATTTTTGATAAATAAATAAAATTATATATATATATTTTTTATAAGATAAAAAGTTAATTAATAGATTTTATTTCAATTAATTAATGTTATCATCAAAAACTATATTTCTCTATATGTATAATTAATTACAAATACATACAATAAAATGTGGACATCATTATTTAATTTTAAATGTATTGTATTTTAAAACTTTTAATACTTTTGTATTATATTACTTAATTTCATTTGCATCTAAATGTTCGTTTAAATGCCTTAATTCTGCTTCAATACATTGTAGCACATGTATTTTTTCCATGGGTAAAAATGGAACAAAATGATCAATAATATGGGAATCAATCATTTGACTTTTCTTCAAACCTCCTGTTGAAACAATATTTCTATAATAAAATGACATTGTAATTCATAAAATTTTGAGGATCAGTGTTATTTTTTGCATATTCACAGAATTAAAACAAATATTTATTCATGCATAAAGTTTGTGTCTTAAATTTGAGAGTTTATATTATATGTTTTTGTTTTTATGTAATCCGACATACACAATTTATTTAAATACACATAAAAGGTACATTTTACAAATTCATAACTATTTATTTAAACAAACAAGTTTTTAAACAAAATGCTAATTTGAATAACATATAATTTATAAATGGCAATATAAAGGAATTCTAATATTAAACTTTTTGGTTTGACATCTTATTTAATGGATTTACACAGTTTCTATACGCACACTATATATTCTAACATAAAATGGAAGTAACATTTATTTACATTTGTAAAAATGTATTTGCTATAAATGTACATTTATACCTAGTAGTGATGTAGTGTCAACACTTTCAATTATCAATATACCTATGCTTAAAGTATTTGGCATACACAATATTTAAAATAAACATAATGTCAGTATTTTAAAAATGGACCAGATTAGTTTGAATTTTACCTATTTCGTTAAATGCCGATTTTTGTAAAATTGAATCAAATTCTTGAACTTTCATTTGTTCTCTAGAATATCCTTTATCCCATAGATCTAAATATTTTGCTACAATAGCATCACTACCGGAATTAGTTAAAAGTATAAAAATTGAATTCCTGCAATAGTAATAATATTATTTAAACATTTTTGTTTTATAAATGAAATCAATAACAATTTTATAGCTAAAATAAATTAATAGTTTATAGTTAGTTTATCTAATCTTTACATGTATATATTTATAATTAATAAAAAGAGTTATGAAAACAAATTAAAAAATTGGTAGTCAATACCTAGAATCAATAGATACATCATGATTTTCAAGAATAGGTATTAGTATGTCTAACATACCATTAGGCATATAATGAAGTTCATCAAAAACAAATAAATTTGTATCACATGATTTTATTGCTGAAATTATGTTTTCATGCATTTCTTTCTGAAATATAAATAAATGTATAATAATTAATAGATTATTAATAATGTTTATATATTTAATATACCTATTCACAAAATTATTTAGATTCTTAAAATATTTAAAGCAATTGCTTCATGATTCCATTAGGTGGGTATATGTGTTGAAAAGTAAATAGTAAACATAAAATATTTACCTTATATTGGGAAAAGTCTGGTTGTTCAGTGTAATCACGTGGTCCATGAATTACATGATACCGTAATTTTTTTATTTTTTCTGAACTAAACATATGGCTAGCAATTAAATCTGAAATAAAATTTTTTCCACAACCAGTCCAACCATGAAAGCTCATTATCAATGGTTTTTTATTATAACTACTACGACGAGAGTTCCCTTTTAAAGCAGATAATATGATATCCGATGCAATGTGTTGTCCAAAAAAGTTCTTGTCCATTTCAAGTTTTAATTCTATACAAAAAATAAATTAATGTTTATCGATTTAGGCAATTTTACACAAAATACATTCAAAAAATAAGACATTAAGCATATTAGTTAATTGTAGTTAAATAGAAAACATTTAAGTGTTATTTTAAAACCAATAAACAATTTTACATATATATAAAAACATTTTAATTAAAAAAAATACGTAGTTAAGAAGAAAAATTAAAACATTTCCTAATGAAATACAAATAAATTGCAAGTAATGATTTATTTACTCATTGGTACTTAACAAATACCTGTTATACAATATTAAGATTAAACTTACTATCAATGTCAATTGTCTTCGGACAACTGGTACTAAAAAATGGTACTTGATAATTTGATTTTTGTAGAAAGTACCCAGCTATAAATGCTCCAACAGCAAAAGTTCCTGTAATTGGATCTATTAACCCATACACGTAAATAGATTTGAAAAAACCAAACAGCTTAATGTTAAAAAGAACAAATATTTGCTACATAACATGACGATATGGAAACTAAAGTCAGATTTTAATTTAAAATTAGTTTTGCAATATTTAAATAAAAAAACCATTTATATAAAAGCATTAAAACGCATAATAAATAATTTTAAACAGCTAATACACGTAAAAACGAAAATTTCAAATTTACAATCCACTATCTTTGTATAATTTGTTGTGTACACGTTATGAAGTTAGATTCGAAATTTTTGATGATAAGAAGATTATATGATAAGAATATTACTATGCAATCGTTGACGTTTCTACTGTAGTTTCCTTTAGTTTTTTGAATTCCAATTTGCTTATATAATACGTTTTATTTTAGACGTCAAACGAAAATTGTATTGTTATTTACAATTAAGTTTTTTTTCACATATATACATTTAAATGCTTCAAAAGTTTGTACGTGATTTACAACATTTTACAAATTACAATTTAACTCGAATAAAGAGTATAATATATTATATATTCTCCGAACGAAATTCAATGGCTTGCCAAGGGCGTATTTGAGGGGGGCTGAGAGGAGAAAGTGTTCACCGCCCCCCCTCACCCCCCATAGATATAAAATGTTATTAGATTACTGCTAAATTACAAAAATAGTGATTAGTAAAAAAAAAAAAGATTGGTGGTAAAAGTAAAAGATATCGTGAAGTCAACAATGTATAGATTCAGTACTTTATGGATTCATGTCAATGATAACGGCGAGCGCGATATTACTGTATATCTGGCACGGACTAAGATATAGTATATACATAAGTGTATCTTAGTCCGTGACATCGGGATTCATATCACGGTGAAGTTTTAGGCTAATCCGTCGCACATGTATTTGTTCATGTAATGCCGTTGAGTGTGTAACAGTTAGGGGTGGCAATTTTTTCGTGAACATCGATATGTCGGTGTATCTCTTTCAAATCACCGATGCTTACAATACTCGAAAGATTAAATAAAAATTGATGTTTTTGGTAAAACATTGTTAATTTTAAATTTAATTTGAAATATAGAGGAAATAATTGTTCTTTGCCATGGTTACATCAAGGAGACGTTCAGTGCCTATCAAACCCCAAATATAAACTATAGCCATTACGCTATCAGAAATCCTGCAGGATCCATGATATATTATAAACTATAATACATATTGTAATATATATATATATATTATTTATTTATAATTAGGAAATGTATAAAATATTACAATATAAAGAAAGTCTATACAAATATAATTTATTATGTTTTCATAATATGTACTATTGGTTTCGATAAAAGCAATTATTAGGAAACAAAAACCGTTCGTTTCGCCACTCCTCACCAACCAATAAATTGGAGTCAAATACATCACTGTGGCTTGCAGACTGTTGCAATTAAAATTATTGTACACGTAATAGCATTTGTTTCTTCTTAGAGTTCATATATTATTATCGATTTTTTTTTTCAAAATTAAAAAATAAACTGAATTTTATCATACGAAAAAAAAAAATCGTCGCGCACGTTCGACCTCCCGGAGCCTCAGAATCGGACGTAAATATCTGTGTTTAATCGCTACTCGCCGCCACCGTGTCCGGCAGGCACTGTACCGGTATCAGTTTGACCTTATCTATGAGGGTAACAACATCATCGGGTCGGTCCAGTGTGGTCGTCGGGACGTTTTCGATATCAATAATAAATTTTTTGGCAATACGCTCGTATACTTGACTGCTGAGGCCGAGTTGTTGTAATTTAAAAGAAGAAACTAGTTACAAATCGCGCCATGTGATGAGGCCCTTTTGAGTTTGAAGTGTGCGAAATGTCGTGAATCCAAATTCGCGCAATCCCCGCAACAATGAAATGGCGGCAGATTTCGACTGTGCTGTTCGCAATCTTTCTGACGACAGTGCCCGCTGCCCAAGATCCGTACGCGGTTCTCGGCATACCGAAGGTCGCATCGTTGGCTGAAGTTAAAAATGCCTATCGAAACCTGGTGAAGATATGGTATGCGTTAGAGAAAAAAATGTAAAAGTATTTACAGTTTGTTCAATAACATATTATCTGTAGGCATCCAGATAAGAGTGACCACCCAGATGCCAAAACCAAATTCATCGAAATGACAACTGCTTATGAGGTAAATGATTTTCGTTTTAAATATACCGTTATGTATTGTAATATAATATGTGTGTGCGTTTGTTAGGCGTTGACGAACAAGGACAAACCAGACCGTTATGCTGAACCTACGAATAGTTTTGCCAACAGTTTTAACCAATTTTTCGATTTTGACATGGATACATTTTTCGACAACATACATCATCGTTTTAATTTTGAATTCTTTAGAAAATTACAATTACATTTGGAGTAAGTCACTTTACGTTTGCTTATTTCTTTATTTTTTCATTATTTTAATATTTATTTCAGTGAATTTAATTCATTATTGCTGACAAAAAAAAGTAAAAAGCTTACTCTAATCCTGTTTTATTCTGAGTTTTCTATGGCTTTTTTTAAAGCACACACTGTTCTTAAAAAGGCTATCGAAGATCTTACACCAATAGGTGAGTTAGTCATTAATACAAAGATACAAATAATGATAAATGTAGTTAAATATATTTTTATTTTTAAATTTCAGGTATTGATTTTAGAACAATGAACAAAGATATTGAACCCTCAGCATTCTGGAGAGCTAAAGGGGTTTTCATTCCTCATTTAGTATCGATTATGGATTCAAATCTCATAGTTTATCAAGAATCCTTTCAGAGTGTTGACAATGTCATCAGTAAATATCCGAAAATAAAGAACAGTGCGTAAAGAACATTTTTATTTTAGTAAACTGTTTTATTTAGATTTTGTACGAAAAAGTTTGCCAGTCAATCTCATACCTGAATTTAACGATGTTACGATTGATAAATTTTTGAATACCTGGTCAGCTGATAATCATGTACGAGCATTAGTTATGCAACCTGGATCACCATTGCGATTACGCTATGCTTTAATCGCTCTCGAGTATCGAAATCACATTAATTTTGGGTAATATTTTGATATATTTTTTAAATAGTTTAATTTGTGTTGCAAAATGAGTTTTTAATCGCAATAACTGTATATTTTAGGTTTGTAAACATTGGACTTTATGAGTGTCGATCAACACGAGACCGGTATAAGGTACCACATGATAAAGATACCCTATTAATATTGAAAGAAAATGTTAGACATCCGGCTGCACATTTATCTATGGCGTACATACCAATGGTTGGTCTACGTGACCTAATGGAAAGCAATAAATATTTGACTTTACCTAGGCTCTCTTCCCAAGATGTTTTTGATTCTCTTTGTCCAATCGGTCAGAAACATTTTTGCCTAGTGTTAGTTTCGCGAAATTCTCCAAAACACGACGCTCATCGACAGTCCATTAGACGTTTCGCTCAAGAAGCGCGTTCTATTTATCCTGACATGCGATTAGCTTTCATGTATGTGTTCAGAGAGAGGCAGCCACATTTTATCAACTCTTTGATACAAGGCAGTGAAAGTCCAAGTGAACCGTTACTTCACATAGTGTTGTTGACTAGGCTCAGTAAAATCATGGTCAGCTATAAATGGCTTCTGGGAGACGACTATGACGATTGGGCTGATTATGATTCAACTAAAGTAATACATAATTTGTAAACAGTTATATTTTACTTATGGTGTACTGAATACAGTGTCCTGTTTGTTAGGAGAGACTGACTGGAGTATTAAATGCATTGCTTGACAGTAAAGCTTCGTGGACATTGAGTAACGAGGCACATATCGGAGTTGTGTTGGACGAACACGGTCAAAGTTTATTAGCACGCATTGCTGCTAGAGCTCAACAGCATATCATAACAATATTTTACACGATGATCGATTTGACCATAAACCACGGGTTATTCTTCATGTATATTGTGTTCTTAATGATCGGAATGATGATGGTCATGTATTTCTTGTACACCTTAGTGTATGTTTACAAAATACTATCTAATACTTTTAATTGTTAGTAGTACGTTATTAATTTATTTGAGAAATATTGTAGGGAAAACGAAATAAAAGAAATCAATAAAAAAACCGATCAGCCCAAACCAAAACCATCACAAACGGTGAGACAACGAGAGCTTAAACTTCATGAACTAAGAGCAGAAACTTACAATGGACTGGTGCGTCTTATTAAACCTGGTTGTCGCACCATTATATTGCTTATAGACAATAGTACGGCTGTTTTGTTGGCCCGACAGTTTTATCATATTGTATGGCCCTACAGAAAGTGAGCTTTGTATATATATATTTCATTACCACAAATACATTATCATTTGTTTTATAATGTCCATCATTTCATGTTTAAGGAATAAGTCGTTAATGTTTGGTTACTTAAACCTCGATCGCGGTCCATCCAAAGATTGGTATTGTGAATTATTGTCATTAAGCCTTACAGATACAAATAAAAGCATACACATAAACACACGGAATTGTGTGGGTACAGTGTTATCTTTGTGTTCACTGAAAAAATATTTTTGCATGTATCACGCAAAGCATCCTGAATCTTCACGACATGTGAGTACAAATTGTAATTTTATTTGCTTAAGTAAAATTCTAGTTTTACATTTAGGACAGTACACACATCAGATGATGGTTGACATTTTCACTGTACAATTGATTTCGTTTTGTGTTTAGCGTATGCTGCTCCCCTAAGTTTAATAATATACCTAAAAATTATGACAGGATGAAACCAATTTATTATAATTAAGTGGATAAAAGGTTTTCCATGTAATTGTTGAATATGCCTTGTGATGTAATAGTTTTATTGGTGAAACTAATCAAACAAATTCAATACCAAATCAGTAGTTTTTTAGTAGTGTTTTATAAACTTAAAAAGTGTTTAGATTTATAGTTTTTTGTTTAATGGTTATCTGGAAAAGTAATATAACTTTTATAACTTAATAAACATTGATTATTGTATATTAATTAACTGGAAAACATAGTTTCCTAAAAAATTGTAAAAAATATAAATATATATATTTTGCATGCTATATATTCAAAATGTTACATTATTCGTAGCTGATACTTTAGTGTACCAAATATATAATGTATACATTTATTTATTATTTGAAAAAAAAAAATTCAAATTTGTTAAAAAGGTATACTTCGGAGCACTGTAGAATTTTTGAGCAATTAATTACGTTTATTAATAGTTATTTGTTTTGCAGAAAAATGACAAGTGGAGAAGAGTTGGTATGAAACCACCAAAAAATGGTGGGGAGTTTTGGGGTTTTAATGAAGAGACGGACGAAGACATTTACAGTTTTGATGAGGACGAAGAAAACACTGCAGGGTTTAAACCAATTTTAAAGGTGACGAATTATTAAAATATACACTACACAAGTATAATCTTCGCTTCGGCTATAGAAATAATGATTTATTTATATTTCACATACAATAGGACAAAGAAGATATTCGGACAGAACATTTATTAGATGGATTACCAATGTGGCTTGACAGGCTGTTTGAAGGCAGTACAACACGTTATCACATAAATTATTGGCCAGACTTCAAGGTGTAAACCATAAAAGAAAACAAAGAGAATAAAACTTGACAATTTCATTTTTAAGTATTTATACACTTAAATACTTTACTAATTTGTATTGATATAAAATATTGTTTTACCATATTCTAGTCTTATATATATGCATTCATTGTGTGACCCAATGATCAAAAATTCTCGCTTGTATTAAGTTTTGTTTTAAGCTTATTGGTTGTTTTTACTTCTTTTTTTCTTTGTATTATATTATTATTGTGGTTTTTTCATTTTTTGTCAATTCTTAAAACCACCTTAAAAATTAAATGATGACTTATTTAATTTCTGTTGTTTGTGAAATGGAGAATAAAATTAAAAATAATTCAGGTGTATTTGTCGACAACAACAGTCCTTTATTTTCACAAAATATATAATAAAATTTTTATTATAAAGTAAATGAGAGAATGATCACTTCTTGAAACCACATCCACGCCTTCTACCACGAGCACGTTCAAATTTGCGTCCTTTAGAGCGAACGTACGGTTTTGTGTGACTGTGTGGTACACCTGGAGCTGGACCGAAATGTCTGCACGCTTCACGTGATTTGCGTTTGCCTAAACAATAATGAAACATTTTTTATAGAAATTCACTATGCATCATGAAAATGTAAATACATTAATAAAACATTGTACAAGCATATAATTCCTGTACATCACTTTAAAAAAAAATAATAATATTGAGATAACATAGATTGTTTCCGTTTTTAAATTCTAAATTCATCTCTAACATCATTGGAGTGCCCATCTAATATAATAGTGATTTTGTTTGTTAGACAATAGATCTAGCTATAACATCCTCATATCACTGAATATAAACATATCATATTTGAGGTACTTAGATGAACATTTCAAATAATATACGATTAGTTTTACAATTTGTATCAATATCTAATCTAAACAGAGTAAATGAATTAATAAATTATCAGATATAGTGTGTAAAATTAAACAAACATTGGCATATTTTTTTTTTTTGAAATGAACTATACAATAACATTGTGTCACATATGAACGGCCTTCATAATACAAATATAGGTAGGTAATGAGATATCAATACTATCCAGATTGAATTAAAGAATAAAACAAGGTTGAAGTAAAAGATGTGATATCCTAAACAAACGTAATATTTACTCACCTTGTAACAAAACAGTATTCTTGCCAGTCGGTACCTTCAATGCGAGTTGATCAAAAGTCAGGATTTTACCACCGGATTTCAAGATGCGAGCTCTAGCTCTGGTAGTCACACGCAACGCACAGACCTATGAAAAATAAACAAAACGTCAGTAAATAACTTCAGACAATCGGCAAGAAGTAAACAACGCACCGTGAGCTTAGGCACTCGGTACAGTCTCTTGTCGTCAACAACGGTACCAACAACGACGGCGATACGTTTGTCATCGGCGACCTTAGTTAAATACTTTGCGATGGCGCTCAACGACAACGGCGGACGGTTGATGCGGGACATGAACAAACGTTTCAAAACAATTTTGTTGAAATGAGAACGGGTACGGCGAGCCAGGTAACGGTACAACTACGAACGTGAATCAATTGTTTTAATCATGACGGTTATTAGACGTAAACTGAAATCGAACGACGCAACTGGAAGCCGCGTACGTACCTTGACCAACAGCAACAAATAAACATCTTTGGACTTCGGCGCAGTGCGCTTGGCCTTGTGCCCGCGCCTATGATCGATGTCGATACCCTGCGGAAGAAAACGATCGTATTCAATGCATTCGCCGGACGACCACGAACGTGGATCGAAACGGATGAAAAACTCACCATTGTGTTCGGTCACGGTGTACGGATTGTAATGGAGACTTTCGAGAAAGACACACGGGCACACGCGAGAGGCAAATGATCGGCGGCCGCCGAACAGTGTAGCCACCCGACCGCGCGCGCGATTTCTCTTTCGCGGCCAGCCTTGGTCGTGGATTTTTGCCCGTCGCGCCGTCCCATCCCATTACGGCACCGCGTCTTTGGAACATAACCGTGGATAAATCGTAATTTTTTTTTACGAACCAAACAGACCGATCGGGAGTAACACAGGAATGTCCGACTATCACACACAGACTGATAACACAAAAATTGCCGGTTCCTTTTGTTTTGTCTTTTGTTCTAAAACATTAGTATTGATTTCAGTTAAAATTTCATGATACGATTTAATCAGTGGTTTACGTTTTCCAGCAAGTTGGATTTAATGTGTAGGATATTACTCTAAATTAAATAGATTTGCTTCACGGACATTATTCGACTGATAGCTTGTGCCAATGAATTGAGGATTTTATTGTAGGAAGTGAGTTGTTGCTTTACTGTATTATTTATAGTTAATTTATAGTTTTATTAATATTTTATAAGAATTATTTTATAAAATATTTAGTTAAGTATATATATATTTCTATAAAATTAAGCTCACTAAAAGCTTTTGATATTTTATGTGGCCCTTGAATAAAAAATTGTAGAGACCTCTGCTGTAGAGCATGTACGGTGTCAAAGGCCTTAGATAATTTTGTAGAAATGGTCGATTCAATTCACTGTTCTTATTTGCCTGGTAGGTTTTTGGAATTTTGTGGAAGGTTTTTTTGTTTTTGAGTAATATTTATTATTTTATTGAAAACTGTCACTAAATTTGTTATATTCTCCATTAATTTTTTGAGAGAATTATCTATGGCTACATAGAAAGCGATCCGTTAATTATACATCTATATGATGGTTAATTATTAACAGTATTCTTCCTATAATTTCAAATAAGATTAGACTTCTGTACATTTTTCAGTATGTATTAAAATTAAATTAACATTTTTTATTTTTTTTTTTTTTAAGTGTTGCTAAAACATTATACAAACGCTTCCATCTTAAACTAGCAGACCATCAAAATCCTCTTCATCCAAAATCTCTCTTCCCTCACCATCCCAGGTAACCCTGGTCGACGTTTAAAGCGTAACTGGTGCCGAGACCTATTAGCTGAATAACCACTACCATCCGTGTCATGGAGTTCTATTATTGAATAGCTTCTCCAATCAAGTCAATCATGCCCAGTTTTTTTTTCCTACAATATAAACTGTTTTAACAGAGTGCATAATATTGTATAAAATTTTCATTTATCTATTGTGCTTATTGTAAAACATTCATACAGATTGTACAAATAAAAATATATATGACAAAAAAAAACATTTTTTTTTTTTAAAAATATATGAATATATTTTTGTGTGTACCACATTTAACCTACCACACTATTCATTTGGATAAAATAAAATGTTTTTGTAAAGATTACTTAAAGTATTTTGACTTGTGTAAAATATATTATCTGTAATGATAATATATTTTAATAATAGTATGTTATAATATAATAGCACATATAAACTCAAACTCTCCGATTACTTCAAACCGGCAGGTTGTAGCGACATTTGTGTTGTAATGACATTTTACTTCCACAGAGTTCTATTATTTGCAATGAAAATTCCTTGGAGTAATTTTAAAGTTACATTGTTCGATTTCAATTTAAAATTTGATTGTAATCCATGAATCAAGTTTATTGTATATTGTAATTGTTCTTTGTTTTAGTATTAAACAGTCGGATTTGATTACGTCAGAAATAGTATTTAAAATGAAAGTTATTAATGACGTAACTTTGGAGAAAACTGATATTTGGTCAGTTGTAAAAATATGTGTATTCTGTAATGCACCATTGGATGGAGAATCTAAATTATTAGAATGTTTGCATGTCATTTGTAATAATTGTGTAATAAGAAAACAAATTGATTCAAGTAAATTTTTTTTGTTCTATTCTATAATATACTATTTAAGCAGAAAAATCAATAAATGTACACCATGTTTCATGAAAAACCATTTGAAAAAATTCAATAAATTTAGGCATACAGTGCAAATGTCATATAGTCACAAAAGGTGAACTCAATGACTATCATATTGTGTCACCAGATGCATCAACAAAGAAAATGTGTAAGGAAAAAGATTGTAATACAGAAGCAGATAAAATCTGCTATGGTTGCAAAAAATTTTATTGCAGTCCACATTCTATGGTAATCATTGTGTTTCATTAGCTCGTGTACTTCATATGTAATATTTATTCAATTTAATTAACAGGTACATAATTGTATTAATATGAATCGTAAACTAATACTGACTTATCCATTGGAAAAAAATTTTGTTTTGTGTCCTACTTGTAAGGAAGTAAGTTTCAAATATCTACCATAATTGGAAACAAAATTTAATAAATATGGCTAATCATTTGTTCTTGAAAAAAATTAAAAATAAATATGTTAAAATATTTTTTAGGAGTTACTAATAATATAATAAGTTAAAATAATAATTTTCTTTTTTGTTTAATTTATTTTTATTTTAAAGCTCAAAATAATTTTTTACAAATTTAAATTATATATATATAATATTGTATTATTGATTTTTGTTTTTCAGAAAAATGTTGATGTTTATTGTCTTGCTTGTTCAATATTGACTTGTTCTCTATGCCACTTACGTTTTCACCATAAACATCAATTTGAATATTTTGAGAAATGGAGCGATGACATGCGATCAAATTTGGCAATTGAAAAGGATGGATTATAGTATGGTCATATAAATGTCTAAATGTTCTTAAAATTAGCAGATCAATCAGTCACTGGATTTAAAAGTTGCACAGTGCATTTTATGAATACGTTGTATATGTTTTTTTTAATCTAAAATACATTTATTTTTATTTATAAAAACATTAAAAGAGAAATTTCTTAATCGCTATTAAGTCCACTAGGTAAAAGCTAACTGACTGCCGATTTTAAGAACATGTTTAAATTACTTGCCAAGAAAAAAAAATTTGATGTAGGTATTAAAGATGTACCTGATTATTATTATTATTATTTGTTTACAGTATAAATAAAAATGCTATGGATCATTATGTAGACATAATGGATAATCTAATTAATAATCTGCATATAAATAAGAAATCAACCCATGATGACATTGACGAAAAAATGAAAATGTATAGTATTTAATTAACCTACATGTATTAAAATGTTTAAATTATTTATTCACACTTTTCAGTTTACACAATGAAATAGATAAACAAGGATTGCAATTAAAAAATACAGTCGAAAAACACTTCTTGGATTGTGTTGACAAAGTTAATGAAAGTAAAAAAGTTTTCGAAGACATAAAGAAAAAAAATCAATTTTATATTGGTTTTGTAGAATCTTTTTTGAATCACGGTAAAAATGATGATCTCGTGAATCTATCGACGTATGTTATATTTAAAGTCATGTGCCATTACTTGTAGAAATTATAAAATATTTACTTTGTGTGTTGTAGGATTGTCACAAATAGGTTGGTAAGCTTCAAAAATGATATTCCAAAAATTGTACCTGAAAATATGTCGAAAATAACAATTGATTTAAAATGTGATTTTAATGAAACTCTGGAAAATTGCATCTCTTGTAAGTTTTTCGCTTATAAAACCAACAAAATTAATAAATCAATATATTTTATTTTAAAGCTATCAAAACAGTTGGACACGTCATTTCAAATTCTTCACTAATTTCAAACATATCAAAATTCTACAAAGCCAAAACTTCTAACAATGTTTTCCAGACTTCAAAAAATTCTGTAAGGTTTATTATTATATTAACTAAAGTAATTTATGGTATATATTTTTAAATAATATTGAAATACTTAATCAAATATTTGCATGCATATTTTTATTTTATTGGTAATTTACTGTAAACCGAGGCTGAAATATGTTTGAAATTTAATTATAAACTATATTTTTGGAACACTTTTTATTAAACCAAGGCAGGCATTAGAAATATAAAACGAATATGCTTACTTAAGCAATCTAGCTTTAAATTGATCGTGAACAATTACAAAAAATATAATTGTCCACATTACAATTATAAAACACCAAACATGGTTTTTAGAAATTTTGGAAACAATGCATATCTAAAATCGAAAATGCCGTAAATTTGGATTTCGTCTAGGTTAGAATATTGTCTAACACCAGTGAGTTAATAGGTTGAAAGTTACTGGGCTATAGAATTTATTTGAGTTATGTGATCAGTAGACTGATAATAAATCGTTATCATATTCGATTAAATAAAATTCTTGCGGGTACAAGAAAATGTATAAATGCTGCGAGTCTTGTGAACCTTTGATGATCAGTGCACTGTTAATTAGAATCAATATGATATTTAGATATTTTCTTTTGCAGTCGCAAAAACATTTTGAAATAATTATAATTAAAATAACTTGCAAACAGATCAGAAATCTTTAATATTTTTGTTTGATTTATTTATTCCTAATGTTTAGTAGACATTTATTTTTCATATTTTTTTTTGTTACAGCTTCTTGTGGAAAATGAAAAATTTACCATCGTACTTGATTCAGGTAAATAGCTTATTTTATTGTCAATGTTGAACATATTACGTTACAATTTTTGTTTTTTATTTATTTATTTAGAT
This sequence comes from Schlechtendalia chinensis, assembly GCA_019022885.1. NCBI lineage: Eukaryota > Metazoa > Arthropoda > Insecta > Hemiptera > Aphididae > Schlechtendalia > Schlechtendalia chinensis. Next base: position 108,466 of record CM032351.1, read on the forward strand.
ACTGATAGTTCAGATTCTTATTCGATTGTAGAATGTTCAATTTGTAATCGACTAGCTTACAGATTAATTAAATGCAATTCTTGCGAAAGAACTTATCACAATAATTGTCATATTCCCCTGATACCTGAAGTTACTAATATTTACAGGTAAATGATGTTTAAAATTGTAACAATTAAATATATTTTGTATGTATATCTGTGTTACAGTCTGTTAGTGAAGAGGTGGACGTGCACATTATGCGAACGTGTTGTCATGTGTTCAAATGTCTCGAGTGAAAATATAACGGGCAATATTGGCCAAGTGGAACATAAGATCATTGACCGTATATTGATGGAACTGTATTGCAAGAAATACGACAGTGAATGTTTTAAAGAATGTCTGTCGAAAGAAATTGTAATGTAGATGTGCGTTATTGTCTCGAGTTTCAATAATGTGAATACAAACTGTGTTTTACAGTATCCTGAATATTACAATAAAATTGAAAATCCCATATCGTTAAACGACATTAAGAAACGTTGGGAATTGAAGGATTCATCATACAAATCGCTCGTTTGTGTTATTAAAGATTTGAACAGAATGTTTTCGAATGCAATGTTGTACTATCCGGTGAATATTCATATGGGGAAGGGTTCTTACCATAGTAATTGTTGTTGGCATTTTTCATAAAATATTTTCACTTTTCAGCCGTCCGATCCATACCACAAATCGGCCATGGTGCTTAAAAATGATATGCATAAAATGTTGACCACTTGGATCCCAGGGTTAGATCCAGTATATACAAAAGAACTGTGACTCAAAATCGTTGAAATTCGCTTCTAACAAATCGTCGATGAAATATTGTCAAATTTTGTGTACTATAATTTTTTCAAATTAAAAATAATGTTTAAAAATCTTTTTTAAAATTTGAAATTTGAGTTTTAAACGTTTTTATATATTTAAAACGCTTTGCATATTTCGGTGCAATTTTCAAATTCCTCGTGTACACGCAGTGACCGGTCCCAAATCCAAAAAAAAGAAACTGTTTTGGGACCACGGAACTATTTGATACGTTAGAAGTGTTTTCACTAAACTCTGTTTATATTGTAATGTGTCTGTCAGTGTTGGTCTTACGAATAAAATGGACAAAAATGGTCTTGTGTGTTCGTGAGAGACGATAAATAAAGTACGAAATCGAGTGTGCCGTGTTGGGGGAAAATGAAAGAATTCGAATGTCTCGAGAACAAGGTAATAATGGCTAGTATGTTTCAGATGAATGACAGTCACGCTATTACGAACACGACAGAGTAAAATCATACGGACGCTAAACACGTAGAGCGTAGTAATCGGCAAAGAGGTTTTCTTTGGTATGAACGTGGATCGTACGAAACACACCGAACACCAGGAGGGCGTTGACGAGTAGTTTAGGTATCAAAATCGGTACTCGCGCGAAACGAACTCGTCCGGCGACAAACGCGGTTGACGAATAGTTGAAAACCAATAGGCGTCGTGTCGTTTGTCCCGTTTACAGAAAACATGTCGTTTGTAAATCTCTGCTCGTTTCCTCGTGTCCGATCGTTCGTCGTTTGCGTCCGAACGATGATCATTCCGTTCTTGTCGGAGTCAACGGTTACCATAATACTCGACGCCAAGTGGCCCGATCTTATGAAATGACAATAAATCATCTAATAAGAAATCAAAATTATTTACTTACCAATGTTGCATGTAAAGACACGGTGACTGTGATGGCACGACTCGTTTTATTTTTCTAATTTAAATTAATAATACGTATATATTATTTTGTTTTTTTTCCCCCGGGACCATAGTACTCACTGATCCCCCCCCTCCCCCCCTTCCTTTGTGAGGTCCTTGCATCTCATCGACACGCGCGAAATCGAGAACGGCGCGCCATCGACCGGAGGCGACGGATCGTTTACGACCAAGGCCGGATTTACCTACGAGTAAAACGAGCATTGCTTCCGGCCCGTGAAATGTCCGGCGTATAAAAATCAAAAATATATTACACGACTAGCTGACCAATTTATGTACTCACTTATAGTTTAAAAATGTGTTTGATGGAATAAAAATTTTCGATTTAACATTGTTTTCAATTAAATCTTATCTAATGTTCATTTGTTAAATATATACGATTTCGTTATTTGTAGTATATTCATCGAGTAATATCAATTAGGCCCATCCGAATCGTTTGCTTACGGCAAAAGTACTTGATCCCCGGCTGCTGTTTACCGACTCGTTTGTCCGTGGTTCTTGTTCCGTCACGGTGTCGTCCGACGGTTCCGACCCGCTGCACCCACCACGCGAGACGTTGCGTACACGGAAGCGTCCCGAGTGGCAGAGGGGAATCGTCTTGAGAGGGCTTTCGAAAACGAAAAATATTTACCACGTAGACACTTGACGAATTCGTGAAATAATTGATCGGACTCGCCGGTGATAACCACGTTGACGTATATACGTGTACCATCAATCAATATGTCTTTAGCGAAGCATGGATTTGAATTCCGAAATATCCGTTCAGAGATTGTCCCGTGTAAAGTCGACAGTTAAATGAGTTTTTCATAAATATTCGTACTACACATTTTTTAACGTGAGCACGGTAATACAGAGCTAAAGCCCTCCCCTCTAACAAACTTCTATGATTATACTATTGTATTTACTCGTGTGACCATTTACGTGTGTCTAGTATAAATCTGAAAACAATTAACAAAGTATTTATTTTAATGTGGGATATAAAATTTAAAATTTAATAGATACATCATTGATAGATAAGTCCTCATCAGCCGTCTTGCTTAATCTCGCTTCCTCAAAAACACCTTCATACCACTCTTGCTGTTTCAAATTTGAATAATGTGTACCGTATAGGTACCACCTACTGTCTAGCCAGTAGTCTTGTCTATTAGTATTTAGTAGGCGCACACTTCTCGAGTCCGGTCGTATCACGCTTTCAATTCCGGATTACACGCTTCGTGTCGGGGTTCGCTAAAAAATAGGGCCTGGTTTTGACCGTAAAGACCGTAATAACGTGATCCACGCGATCAATCGGATCGGCACCACTCGAAACGTTAACGCGGGTTTCGTGCGCCGTGCCGGATCCCGGATGTCCGTAGCGGATTTTCAAAAATTTTCTGTTGGGGGGGCATCATCGAATTAATATAAAAAAAATTATTGTAGTATTTTCGGTACTGGAATATGGATCACTACAGAGTGTCTGGGGTCCAATATCCCCAGACGTAAATTCGACACTGTCCACAGGTAATTACGATGACGGACACCGAGGGCGAATAAACACGAGTGATATTGTCGTTTTTGCCGGTAAATTCTTATACGCATGATTATTTTACTTGTCGCGCTGACGTGTACGCGATTGTATATTGACTTATAGTAATAGTAAAAAATAAATAAATAATCGTAGCCACACGTATTTGTAGGCGTGAAAATGCTCGTAGGCACAAGTAGGCCGTGCGCTGGTACGCGTTGTACGTGTCGTGTCCATCGGCCTCGTGTTCCTCCCTAACCTAACCGGCCGCCCCGTTCTCTTTGTCGCGATCGCAGGGTCCTCGCCGCACCCTCGCCTTAGCCCCACGCACACACGCACACACACACTCTCTCCACGTTGTATTCGGATTGCCCCGGGCGTCACGTTTCCCGGGGACGGTCAATTTTCAAGTCACTACTTGCTTTTGAAATCTATGACAGTCGATGAATATTATATTTCACGGTTTGGAAAATAACCGTTATCGGGCGTCGGACACCCCTTAATGTATCGTTTTATAACTAAACGCGTTGCAATCGTTGACGATAAACATTAAGTTTTGATTTATATCATTTGTTTACTATTGCTTTTACATAAGAGTTGCGTGTGTGTCTCAGAAAAAAGCATGTTTAATTTTTTTACGTGCAGTACTACATCGCTGTCCGTATCCTCTCCCGCTCACTCCTAACCTAACCCAACCCCCAACCCGCGCATCGAAAAACACGAAAATCACGCGCGCCGCGGTTAAGTCCGCGCGTTAAGTCCGTCCGTCGACCCCGAGGACGATATAGAACGGCCGGCAAAACACTCGGTCCGTTGCCGTCCGACTCGAGCTTTCGGCCACCGCGCTGAAAAAATTAATCACGAACCACGGGAGGGAGCGCACGCGGTTTTCATTCACGCCGAGCCGGCGTGCGGCGCGCAAAGGGGTCGCGCGAAGGGCGTGGCCACCGCTTTACCACCCCTAAAAAATATTTTCTCGTGCGCGCGCGTGCGTGTACACACACATACAGGGTGTATCCTGCGTTCAGTTCAGTTTAGTCGGCGGGGCGAGAAAACGGGGAAACTCGTATCCCGACGTCGTCGAACCGAAAACCACCACCACCCCCTATAACGTGTCACGTCACGTCGGCGAATGGTTTTCGCGTGTTATTCGACGGAGGGTCGAAACGGTTGAGATGGGGGGGGTGGGGAAAGTCTCCCGTCCGCGTTTTCGCCCTGTGCGCGAAACGTCGCGGGCGGACGGGCCGGGCAAAGTACAGCGGCCACCGCCCTCCCGCGTACGACGGCTATTGATTCCACCTGCGGTGCGGACGGGCGGCGGCGACGACCCTCGGCCGCCGCCACGTAGCGCACGTTGCCGTCCCCTTCGGACGTACGGCGCGCGGCGACCGGGCACGACGGCCGCGCGGATCCCTCCGTCGCCGCGCGAACGTATTCCTCAGTGCGACTCGGACGACGGCCGCGGAAGCGCGCGTACGCGTCACCGGAAGACGACGACGGAGGACGACGACGGAACACTTCACTTTCGGCGGCCGGTGGAGCCCGCAAGGTACGTACGAGTTCTTCTTGGTCGTTCCTCCTCCGTTCTCTGCGCGTCGAGTCCGTCCGGGTTCGCGTTTGGGCAGCGCGTTCACGCAAACGGCGTCAGCGAAATCGCGAAGAGAAAAAAAAAACAGCGCGCGCGATCACTTTGGCAACGCGAGAGGGAGGGGGCCACCTGTTTTCGGCTTCCGCCCGTAAAACTCCTACCGACGGCGGCGTGTTTTGCGGTCAAATAAACTTCGTTTCCGGGCACGGTGTTGCCGCGAGCCCGGAACGGCGGACCGGCGCGCACGCCCCTCGCGGACCGAGAGGCCGACGACCCCGCGGCGGCAAGGACGGCGTTTCACTTTTCGCGGCGGCGCGAGAGAGTGTGTGTTACGGCGAAGACTTCGACGTGGGTTCCGTCCCCGGCCCCGATCGTCATGCGTGCGTACGTCTGGTCGGACGCCGCCGGGAAATCCATTCGCGAACGGACCGCGACGAGTGCCGGCGGCGGCGTCGGCGGCGGCGGCGTTGTCGTGGCGACCGGCCGAGACGCTTGCGCGCGTTTACCCTCAGCCGCCCTCGTCGCCAATGCTGCCGGCGTCGCTGCGTGTTTCCATTCGCGCGCGTCGGTCGGGGTGGTTTTGGGTCATCGATGTCCACCGTCACAGTCCGTCGTCGTCTGATAGCGTTCCCGTTCGTCCCGATCCGATCCGGGCGATCGAAAACGATTCGTCTTGCTAGGACGCGTTTTCGTCGGGACACACCGCGAGTCTCTCTAACCGTACTTTCAAACAAACAAACAAACGTTTCTAATTTGTTAGGGGTTCGTTTGTATTGCGGGGTTCGTTCCATTTCACACGTTCAACAGACAAACCAAACAATCATTTCGGCGTCACGCCCCACGCACGCGTCTGCAATCACCACATCGGTTTCGACCGTTCCGTTTTTTCAATCCAGTTCCGCAGAAACATTTGTCTGTCGTTTCGACGCGCCACCCACCCCCTGATGTACCGTCGGTACTCATAAATATCCGACCGAGAGAACGTAACTCGTGGACGAATTTTTCCGCCGATGTATCCAGTCGTTTGTTATTTATAACTCAGAACAATCAAACGCGATTTCAAACGCTCATATTATTTATTTTACCGGGGAAATGATTCATCTGATTTAGATAGTCTTTTGAACTTTTTATCAAGTTCGGTTTCGGCTTCGATATTTAAATTGAATGAACCGAGTCCGAACTCAACGAATTTTGGTTAATGACATCATCACTTTTAACGTAAACGGTAGTTCACCGTAGTATATATATGTATATATTTTTTGTTTTGTTTTTTGAAAGCGAATTATGATGTTCTTAACGCGTGTCTACTCGGATATATTTTTTCGACACGTGCAGTGTCTTTCGACAATCTACCCATACCAACGGCGGTTCTTTGTTCATTTTGTTTACCTTCGATTTCATCGTATTCGTCAAAAAAAAAAAAAAAACGATACGACTTTCGTCTCGACGTGATAGTATTATCTATAGTTTCTCGGTTCGGACGCTCGACCGGAATCTAATCAAATAACAGATATGGCGGTGATAGCAAATCATACACACTCAACGAGTGCCGTAAATGTTCGTCGCACGCGTGATCGATCGGTTTCGTTTCTGGTACAAACCTGATACGAAGCGTTTTCGAAGTCGCCGTCGATTAATTCGCACGTGAACAGATTCGATTCATTGACGTAACAGACAACGATTTCAATCTACGTGTTACTCGAATCGGCCGATTAGACTAGCTCAGCTGGTCAGCGTCAAAATGATAAAATTCCCATTTTCCCATATGGTTCGTATAATTATTACCATTTTCTTCTTCTCTCTCGCCTCTATCCCTGGTGTTTGGGGCCGGTCACCTGTATTCTAAACCTCATAACACGACCGAACCATCTATTAGTCTATTCTCTCTCATGTTATCCACGGTCGACGCTGCTCCTGTGCTTCCTCTTACACGTTCATTCCTCGTCCTTATACCACCTTCTCTCGTCACTCCACTCGTCCGTCTGAGCATTGTCGTCTCTGCTACATTCATTTTCCGTTCTGTTTTCTTGCCAGCCGCCCAACCAGACGCTTCTCTCCGCACTCAATCCTATGTTTCACATCGTCGTCAAAACCGCCGTTCTTCTGTGCAAAGATACTTAAGACTTTCGACCTCCCCGATTATTGTCATTACACTCCTAGTTTCGTATCAATGGTTTATAAACTAGGCATGTAACACGCGTCAATTAAACGCATCGTCTTGCATTAGTCGTTGCACATTGTTCAATTACTCGTGCCGGTTACTATATTATGTAGACGTTCAAACGTTTTCCGATCTCGTTATATACGTTTTCTAGTGCGAATCGGTTCGATATTATTAATCGATTTTGTCGTTTCTGCAGACTAAAAATACGTTTTGGCACATTCGGCGATATTCGATGCGCTCGCGTTCGTCCGACGTAATTTTTAGTTGTTTGGACCGTTCTCTAACATGTAGCGATGACTCTACGAATCAATATTACGTTACAAAGCCTGTTTCGGATGCTTTGCGTGCAGGTATGGTTATAAATCGAGTTTATTTCTATGAGAATAACCGTCGGGGAAAATATGTTTTTCGGTTATGCATTACTTTTTATGGTCGTATGGGGTTTTTTTTTTTAAATTTTATATTTGCCGAAAACAACAGTCGAGTATTTCAGACTGTTCTCGTAGTGGGGATTTCGATTGATCAGATACGGCGCTACTGAATTCAAACGATACTTACTAGAAAACGTGTTTTTTTTCGTTGTTCAAGTCAATCTGCGTTGTCGATCGTACCGTCGAAAATAATTGTTTCCTTTGCGTTTTGCTCTATTCGCCGGGACTATTTTATTTTTGTCGTTTTAACCGACTGCGGGAGGAGAATTTTCGTTTCTCCGGTTCGCTGAGAATAACCATAACAAACATTCCGACGTCGGCAGTCAGTACACGTACACGACGTTGTAGTCGATTTTCAAAAAATATATCGCTTTTTATTGTAAAACATTAAAAAAACAAAAACAAATCGAACGCGTAGAACGTACACACACACACACACATATATAATATATAGTCGATTAGGTATGGACGTGAATACGGTCGCGAGTTGTTCTCCGTTTTCTCGAGTCGGACGGCGCGCGCGACTTGTTCGGTCGTCCTGAAAAATCCATAAAAACAATATAACGCCGTACTAACGTGGTTAGTGACGGTTTGAAATCAGATTGTAAATCAGCAAACGCGATCGTAACGACTCGACGGCCTCGTTTAGTTAACGTGTAATCGATTCGATTCGAAAAAAAAATTCAATAAAACGAAATCAACAATACGAACCCACTTGCCACTACTCGTACGAACGCACTGTCGACGACGGACACTCTAGACGGACATACCGTATGTACACGGTGAATGTGATATATACACACGCGCACGCGCTTAAAGCCCCATTAATCGATTCGGTAAATCCGCAAAAAACCAAAAAAACAAAAATAAAACAGAAAACATGTCGTCGATACGTGGACACGGTCATCGTGCACGGAAGACTAGCGGGACGTTAAAAACTTTTGTTAGCTGATGTAAACATAAAACAATACGGTATGGCCACACGCACGAGTAATAAAAAACACAACGGTTAATGTCGGTATATGTATTATTATTATTATTTTTTTTTTTTTATGGTTTAAAAAATGTATTTTGAAGTAACTTTTTCGAACTAACAAACAAAACAAAAAAACAAAAAACAAAATAAAAAGTAGTATTAATTAATTAATTAATAATAATAATAATAATAAATAGTCAAATACTAATCACATCATCTACGCGTAAATACTAACCAATAATACGTATGTATATTTATATGTATATAGATATTGTCTCTAGGCGACTAACCAAACGTGACTATATATATATATATATATATATATATATATAATAAGACCTAACCTAAAAAATAGTCGTACAAAATTTACACACGTATTAGTTAAATAAATACATCACGTCTAAATATTATCGTTACATCTCGTTATATATAAAAAATAACATATCGAATATTACATGTATTTATAAGACAGTCGGTGGTTAGGTGCTACTCGTATACTCTTTTTCTAATGATGATTCGCGTTTAAATAATAATGTATAGGAAGACTTACAAACGACGAATATATATATGTATATATATATATATGAAATCAATTAAATTAAAATATAACATGTCACACACATATATATATATATATATATATCGATCAAATACTTTAATAATTATTAGTAAAATTTTATATACTGATTAAAAATAAGACTAGATAGAAAAAAAAATAGATAAATAACGACTAGTACAAGTTTCAAATATCACAAATTTTACACATATTTTTTTTTTTTGTTTTTTTTTATCTAGTTTTTAAAAAAGATCATATTGATATAATAATAATAATAATGATAATAATAATAATAATAATGATAAAAAAATGTGTATGTATATATTATGATAATATACGTCTAATTAATTAAAAATCACTATACACGATGATGAATTAACGAGAGAAAAAACAAAAAATAATAATAACTAAATTATTACTTCCGTCCATTACGTTATTATATTATATATAATATATGTTTTAAACTAATTAGGTTTTATATACGCTATGTCCACTAGTCTGAACATTCGATTACTATGCATGTATATGCGTATTATTCAAATTCATATACATGTTTATATAATTTATGAAAAAACAAAAAAAATTTCTTCTTTTGGTACGCCTCCTAATTTATGACTAATGATTACACGCTAAACTATTTGAGCAGCGATAAAACGATGGATAACGATAATAACGATTTTATTCCTTCTCCTCGTCCGAGAGGAGGGAAAAATCGATTTCGTCTTCCCTCTCCGACGTAGACACGTGATAACAATATTGCACGGTGCATTTGTTCGTGCGTGTCGCGGTTGATGATCGAATGGAAACCCCGTTGTCGACAAAGCGCGCGGAAGAGAATACACAGATATAAACAAGTCGGTCGCCCGTTACCGAAGATCAATGCGAGCGCAACGCGTTAACGAAGTCTAACGTCCGTCTACTACTATTAACAGCTCTACCGGCCGGCCGACGACGGACACGGTTTATATTTCACGCGTGTTCGCGCCATCGGCCATTCGCGGTCGAGAACGAAACGAAAACCCAACGCGACGACTTACCTTGCGCGACGCACGACGTCGGGGTGTCCACGAGGTTCGCGCGGTCGTAATAAAATAATGTTTTTGTTCGTTCGTTCTGTGGCAGGCGCACGGGGAAACACGACCGGGCAGAGAAAATCGCAGACGACGACGACGACGACTCTGAGACGGCCGTACGCATCCGGCAGCCGGCGCACGTCCCGAAGTATTGCCCGACGCCCCCCGGACCTCCCCCCCTCCACAGCGTATGGTCCGTACGTCCGAAACACGTGCACGGGGACAAACGGACAAACAAAAAATAAAGAAAGGAAAAAGAAGGACCATTTTTTTTTTTATTTACCTGCGAACGCGGATGGACTTGCACGGAGTGAGTAAACAAAAAAACCAAAAACCACGTATTATAATAATAGTGCACGCGGCTCGGACGACGTGTGTGTTGAACAATCCCGATTGTCTTTTTTGTCAACACCGCCTTGTGTAACGTTTCGAGAAACGAAATAAACGATGAAAATCTCGTTTGACGTTCCCAATCGATTTCAATTCATTCGACGGGCACACGTTTCGTACGACTCACGAACTCTTTTTTTTTTAGTGGTGGGGTGGGTTGGTGGGGTGGGTATATTAGTGTGAAATGCGGTTAGTAATGGTTTAACTACTTCAAACAACAACAACAACAACAACAACAACAACAGCAACAACAACAACAATAACAATAACAACAATAATAACAACAACAGCAGCAACAGCAACAACGGTTAGGGGACGGTCGGTGACCGGCCAGCGTTGTTTCTACTCGGTTGTTATCGGTCACGACGGCCCGCGGCGGACCACCACCGCCGGACACCGGGCGTGCGCCGGACGGACGGTGTGTTCAAAACACGCGCACGACGAGACCGCGTGTGAATAGCAAATACGCGGCGCGCGCTCGGTACACCGGTCAATACGCATGCAAACAAGTATGATTAGTATGTTAAAATTGTCGGCGTGTTGTTACATCGATATGATAATAATAACAATAACAACAACAACAACAACAACAGGATTGAAAACGATAAATGATTGTTATTGATCCAACGGTCGGTGGTTTCTTTTTTTATTGTACGATTACGTCCGCCGCGTCGTCGTACGTACACACGCGCGCGGACTCGAATGAAGAATAAAAAAAAAAAAACCAACTCCGAAATTGAAATTTTTAAATTAGAAAAAAAAAAAAAAAACCAAAAGCGAATCGGCCGGATTTACTACTGACAAATATACTACTTTTATTTATTTTTATTTGTTTCATAATGTAAACGACACAGCATTTTTAAACATTTAACTACTAGAGTGCGTATAAAGAACTAAATTATTAGAAAAAAAAAATAATACTAATAATAATAATAAATAATAATCGTAAATAATAAAAGAAACGAAGGATGATTCACGTATCTAATTCTACTGTTAATTATTATTAATTTTTTTTTTTTATATATACGTATATATAAGTCTACACACGAATAGTAAATAGGAAACGTCTACACAGAAACTAAATGAATTAATAATAATAATAATAATAATAATAATAGTAATAATTAAAAAAAAAAACAAAAAAAACAAAAAAAAATTGTCAAAAAGTGTACACTTAAATACTTCTTACGACTATATATGTATATGTATATGTTTTTTGTTCTTTTTTAATGATAAATAGTTGTTAATAATAATTATTACGCTACAAAAAAAAAAAAAAAGAAAAAATTCTAAACTAAAAAATACTGTTAAAATACACACCAAGTCTAAATATGACGACTTCGACATTAATTAAAAAATATACACCTAAAGTATATATATATACGGGTTTTAAACGTACTAAAAGTCTATGTCTAGGATATATGTAAATACGACACAAAACCGGATAGTATATAACATAGTATAATGTAAAAGCATCGCTATAACCCTCTTTCATATGTATATTGTATAATTGCTTCCTTTTATTAATACTCTCAAAATATTACAAAAATAGAGGGCTTACCACTAAGTGTAAAACTATACTAAAAAATAAGATTAAAAAAAAAAAAAAAAAAAAAAAAACAAACAAACAAAGAGATCAATAATCTTTTAAGTATTATTGCTTTACATACATAATATTATAATAATGTTCTAATTAGTATTGTCCAGTCGAATCAGTGCTTTTTCGTAACTTTTATATACTTGTTTTAATTCTAATGACTAAAAACTAAAACGCGCGGAAAAAGTAAAATCACTATTATAGATTTTTAATAATATACTTAAATATGAGGCGGACAGCTGAAATTAAATCGTTGAACAACATATCTAATGTACTGGTTTTTGTTTGTATTCTACAAATTTAAGTATACATGATTAGTGAGAGAGAGAGAGAAAGAGAGAGAGAGAGAGAGAGAGAGAGAGAGAAAGAGAGAGAGAGTGAGTGAGAGAGAGAGAGAGGAAAAAAATATATACATTGTGTGATACAAAGAATAATCGTTATTGTTTTTTTACTTATACGTTTTCCCTCAAAGTTTTAATATAATAATATATTGTCAAATGTGACTACTGACGAAATATAGTACTACTTAAGGCAAGTTTTAGTAAATCTGATTTGAAATAGAAGCGTTTTGTGATATAAGAAGCGAAAGACATGTATACACGTGGTCTGATGGTACATCGGCGTCCGAAAATATACACACACACACACACACACACACACATATATATATATTATATATTGTTATGTATTATGTATTCGTATACACGCACACGGAGTGAATAAAGAGAAAAAGAGAACGCGAGAAAAGAGAACGATAGAGAAAAGAGATAAAAGAGAATAATTCATGAAATGGTTATTTAAAATAAAAATTGTCACGATGTACGCTTAAAGTGAGCTTTTGGTCCTTAATGGAATGTATTTTCTCTACTGATCGTTGGAATTTTTGTTTTTTTTTTTTTGTTTTTTTTTTTGTTGTTGTTTTTTAAGAGCAAAATAATACATCAATACTAATATAATATAAATTACACGTTATTTTATAGACACTAATTCACACTACTGTTTAGAAAGTCGAGAAATATTAAAAATTAATAATACATAAAAAAAATTATATATATATATATATCAATAATAATAACAATAATAACAATAATAACAATAATAATAATTATTATTATTATTATTGTTATTGTTATTATTGTTATTATTACTAATAGCTGACTAGAAATCGATCGTTTTTTTATATCCAATGAAAAAAAAAAAAAAAAAATAATTATAACTCACGACAAATGAGGCAGTGGTATGGCACACGCGCGGATCGATCTTCCAAAGATTCTGGCTGTCAGCCTCGTCGATTTTGAAAAAATAAAAAAAAAAAATAAAAAATATATATACACACACATATATATATATATACACATATATATATGCATGTATAATGAAACGGGGAGAGGGAAATCGAAACGTTTGAGTAATCAAAAAAAAAAATTTTTTTTTAAATTTTTAAATTTAAATTTTTTTTTTTTTTTGGTTGAATATTAAAAAAATAATTTCAATGATAGAATGTATCTGAGCAACAAGAGAATGTTTTTTTTTTTTTTTTATTCGTTTTTTGTCCGGTTATATTTTAATTTCGTGTTCGAAAAATTGACCTGACCAAACACGCGTACACACGGTTGCGATGGTGACGGCGGCGGTGGCGACGGTGGTGGTGATGTCGGCGGCGGTGGTGACGGGGGTGGGGGATCGCTGCCGGAACGCGTCGGCGGCCTACACGTACATGCCACCCATGCCGTACATGGACGACCAGTCGATCCCTTGGAAGCCACTCATGTCGATGCCGGACAAACTGTACGCCGGGTACGCGGCCTGCGTGGCCGCCGCGGCCGTCGGGACCGGCTGCGGGGCGGCGGCGGCGGCCTGCTGCGGTGCCGCGGCCGCGGTCACCGGCACCGGGTACGGCGCGTAACGGTAGCTGGCCAGTCCCGGGTACGTGGCGAACAGCTTGTTGTAGTTGTGCGCGGCGACCGCGGCCGCGGCGGCTTGAGCCTGCGCTTGCGCCTGCGCCTGGGCCTGTTGCACGGCGGCCAGCTGATGGGACGCCTGCGACACCGGGGCGGCGGCCACGCGCACGCCGAGCGGCCCGCCGACCAGCACCGGGCGCTTGCCCAACAGCAGGCCGGCGGCCGCGGCCGCGGCCGGCTGCACCAGCTCCTTGGGCTGCGCCTTCTTGCACTCCACCTTCTTGTTCTTGATCGTGTGGAAGTGGATCTCGCATATGGTGTCCACGATGTCGTCGTTCTCGAACGTGACGAACCCGAAGCCGCGGTGCCGCTTGGTGTGCTGGTCCATCAGCATCACCGTCTCCTCCACCTTGCCGAACTGGCTGAAGTACGCTTTCACCTCGTCCGCGGTCGTGTCCTGGCTGACGCCGCCCACGAATATCTTCTTGGTCTTGCTGCCGGCCTTCGGCCGGTTCTTGGGCGTCGCGTGCTTCGGGTCGATCTTCTTGCCGTCCAGCGTGTGTATGGGCACGGCCAACACCTTTTCCACCGTCTCCGCGTCCGAGAACGTGATGAACCCGAAACCGCGACTCCTCTGCGGCGAACCAAAAGCGCATAAAACAAAAAAAACAAAAAACGAATACAGACGGACGAACGGATGGAACGGATAAAAGAGAAATGCCGCGGCGTTTTACCTGCGTGATGGGGTCCTTCATGATGAGCACGTTCGTCACGTCGCCGAACATGCCGAAGTACTGTTTGAGCTTGTCGGCCGACGTCTGCCAGCTGAGTCCGCCCACGAACAGCTTGGCGGACGTGCCCTCGGTGCTGCTGTTGGGCGTGGACCGTCCGCTGGGCGACGGCGCGGACACTTGTTCAACGGCCACGCCGTTCTGTTTGCCGCCGATGTTCATGATTTGCTGCTGCTGTTGCTGTTGCTGTTGCTGTTGTTGCGCGGCGGCCTGCACGGCCGCGGCGACGTCTTGCGCCGTCTGGCCGCCGCCGTTGTGCAGCGGCGAGCCGTTCTTGTTGGCGGCCGACACGGCCGTCTGCTGGGGTTGAGCTATTTTCACCAGGCCCGGCAGCGGGCCGCGCACCGACTGATGGTGCGGGTGCAGGGCCAGCGGCACCGGCGCTGTGGCCATTGGCTGCGGTAATCCCATGCCGCTGGCGGCCAGCATGCCGCTGAAGTCGGCCGCGTGTTCGGCCAGCGTAGCCATTTGGTCCACTCCCAAACTACAAATACACAGAAAACGAACGCGAAATTAATACGTTTACATTGTCTTTATCGTTGTATTTGTATCGTCCGTGTTAAAAATTTGTTTTTTGGTTTGTTTCGTCTACAGGTGGATATGGCGATTATACACGTATTTCTCAACAACAACCAATCGCAACAACAACAACAACAACAACAATGCAACAAATATAACAATGGTAAGTCTACGGCAAATATCTATACAACACGATATATGGTAAAACAACAATAATAAAACAACGTGCGTGTGTGTTTTTCGCAGGGCCGAGACAATGCGGGACCGAGACAACGGACGGAACCGCCGCTTCTTCGCCGCGGGAACGAGACACACGCCGTCGGAACAAATAATACATTGTTGTGGATAACACTCCGATATTGTCCTGTCACAGCAGTAATGTCACGTATCCGAATCGTACTGCTGTCGCGGGACATTTTCGGAGCTGTCGTCCGTGTGTACGTCGCGTCTGCCCGTACGCCCCTTCACGATGGTCACGACCCGCCGGCGCCGGGCGGTTCCGCGAAAAACGTTCAATACGGAAAACCCGCGTCGGATAATATGATGTTTCGTTTAGTACAACCGTGGTCGCGGTATCTATCGCATATGTTAACGTTTGTTTATAGTAAAATACGTGCGTTTAGTCGAACGAAAATGTTTATGTTTGTTGTCGCAGCGACGTCAATCTGTCAGCGCGGGTTCACCCGGGACCGTGCGTTTCATTCGCTATACAATATCGTCCAGTCGTCGGGCGCGTTTAACGACAGAACGGTCTTCAAACGTTTAACCGTACGGTCCGTGTAACCGTGTTCCGTAGCCTAACCTAACCTAACGCACATTCGTGTCGTTCTTATTTGGTCGCGGTTTGAAACCGGAACGTCGCCACGAGCACAATCGTTTTACCGACCGCCCGCGCGTTGTCGTGTACATCGCGTATACGATCCCGTGTTTGTACAACGCCGTTGAATAATACCGCGTTGTTATTATGCTCACACATTGTCGGAACGTTATATGACTATTCAATTGGATAACGTGACCCCGTGCCCGTGCTCTGGCGGTCAATACGAACGTCTGCAGAGTTATAAATATACATACAGAGTTGTTATATCTTTCGAAGGGGTTAGCGGAAACAACGCGTATGATGATAATGGTTAATTACGAACCATTACGACGCGCGTTGTGTTTAACGTTTATTGCGAATCCGCCGTAGGTCGATTTATTAAGCGAAACGTGCGTGTAATGTGTTTTTTGTGAGTATTTGCGACTACCGTACGCACAAAAACGAATTGGTCGTTTAATTCCATCGTCTTTTTACGGTTATCGTGCGATATAAATCAATTATTGAACCGCGGTGGTCTCGCGCATAATTATAAGTGTACGAACAATTATATTTCAGTACACGCGAGTACCGTGCGTGTAATGTAAGATTCGCGATCGCGTCTACTATGAGGTGGACTTTTTTTGTTTTACAACGATGTGTATATATTTTTTAAGTTTTTTGATCTTGTCTGTGAACGATTTTCCGCGTAAAATGTGTGATGCGTCGATCTGGAAAAATCACCGATCGATTTCATACGATTGCAAATAAACTGATAAAATTGTCAACATATTCGTTTTGGGTATGTGTGTGTGTTTTTTTTTTTGTTGTTCTATCCAAGGTCTGAAAATTTATTACAAGCTCGAAATATAAATGGAAAAAAATCGTAATTTGCATTTTGAGTGCGTGAAAAGTTTGGATTTCGAAAAACTACAAAGAATAATAGTAACATTCGGTCCATTCGAATCTTTTTATATTTCTACTGTTATTCGAGAATCGTTTTCGGTCCACCGTACGAGACATACCGTACACGTCGCAGTGGCGCAACCAGGGAGGTGGACCTCCCCCCCTCTTTCAGTCGTTTTAAAATGGAAAATTGTGTAAGATAATCTTAATTATTGGCAACAGATAACCGTCGATTAGATTTTTTACCATCAATTTTGTGGTTTCTTTTGTTTTATGGTTTTCACAATATCAAAAAAGTATACATATATATTTTTTAATAATAAAAATTGAAAACTATCTTTATTGTATAAACCGGGATTTTCAAAATATTCTAGGACCCCTTCGCCCCCCCCCCTCCATTGAAAAAAGATCCTGGGTGCGTTGCTGACACGTCGAGAATAACATCAACTGGTTGAAGTTAAGTCGATAACAGAACGGTTTTTTTAACCGAATTACGATTAACTCAACTAGGTCAATCCTTCAAAGGTTAAATTTCTCGCGCACCATTCTCGCTGCACACGTTACCGCGGTTAGAGAGCAGGCGATCTATAAATATATATATATATATATTGTATATAACGCGAACACGAATTCAATCAAATCGAACGCACGGAAACGATTAAAACGCGGTTAACACGCACGGGACATAATGGATCACGTCTTAATGCGACCGTGTTTTTCTCTTTTTGCCGGTGCCAAGTCTACGTTTTACACCGAAGCCATCACTCTAGTCGATCATCTGAGCAAATGACAGTGTTTATGTTCGTGTCGTAGTATTTATAAACGCATGACGCGGAGATTTTATTTTTAAATGTCTTATACGACACGACACGCCGCCGCCGCCGCCGCCGCCGCTATTACGCGCGATTTATTCGTACATACGCGTTCACGTATCCACCTACCTACACAGGTTGTCGCGGGCGATAACGATATGATATACAGTCGCGCGCTATCTAATGGCGTACACGTCACGCGCACCTGCGTTTAACGCGCGCGCTCATTGATAAAACGTCCGCGAACATTAATCATTTTTGATTTTCGATATTTATCGCCATACCCCAATGTACAATAGTACAATACAACATGCGACGGCATCCAAAAGCAACGCGCCGGTCTATTGATCGTCGGTCCACGACGCTATGGCCGAATGTTTGATACGCTCTCGTCGCGTTTATCTCGAATTAATTACCGTTGCCGTAAAATATGCGGTTGTGCAAAACGAAAACGACAAAAAATCGAGTCGATAATGCCGCGCGTCTCCAATATACCACCCCTGCCGTCGTACATAACTCAAAAGGGTTTATACTTTCTTTTTTATTTGAAAAAAAAAAAAGCAACACGCGTTTCATATTTATATAAATTTATAAGGATCGAACGTCGCGATTTTTCAATTAACTCGGTCGTCGTCGTCGTCACGTAGTGCGCGACGGAAGAAAAAACGGCAACAAATCGAATTCAATATATATATTGAAAAACTAAAGCACGGTCCGACCGACCGAGTGAGAGAAAAAACGAAAACCGGTAAACGCGCGTTTTGACGGTGAAATAGGAAATACGGTTCGAAATATTATTTAATATTTCGATACGCGCGTTCCGACAAACCCAAATGATTGCGTTTGAATCAAACGGACGGGACGGAGGGGAAAAAAATGAACGTTTTTATTTTCACACTTTTAATCGATAAACGTGTGTTGTTCAGTATTCAGTGCTGGCAGCGAAATTCGGCGGAAAGAGATGCATTCCGTATTCAATACGGCGCGCCGGAGAAAAAATGTAGACTACAATGGCAGGGAGGCGAGTTTCAGACGGGCCATTTTCTTTTTTTCATATTTTAAATCGGATTACGACCACGGTCGATCAAAATAGAAAATTATCAAATGGATAACAATTGTCCGTTTCGTTACAACGCTTATTGTTAACATTATTATTTTTATTGTATGAAAACTGAACCGGCACAGTTCTCAAAAGTATGTATAGGTAAGTCTCGAATACGGTAATGGTATAACCTCCATGCGAGTATGAAACACCATAATATATTAAAAGTAAAAAAAAAAAAAACAAAAGAAATTACGTTTCAGTTAAAAACGAGTAATTAAAATAATTGTTCTTATGAAATGTTTTACATTTGTCCTTCGAAAGTTTGTTGTTTATAATGCAATAACGACGGCGGCGGCGGCGGAGGGTACAATTTAACAAAACATAAAAGCAAACTTGAATTTAGTCTTTCACAAACTACTTGTATGAAAAATAATATATACCTAATGCGTGTTTATATACATTATTAGCAGTATTTTATAATATTATTACTTAATAACGTATAATTAAATAGAATATATTATATACGTATTGTTTGGACGAAAGCTGAAAACAATGTTTTGTTCGTCTTCAAAAAGTCGATCGAGAATACGAGTTATACCGAATAGGAAAATATATGTTTTAAACGTGTTGTCGTGATGATACACCTAAGCGTTAATATGATGAAAAAAACAAACGTGATTTGAGTGTCTGTTAACGGTTATCAGAATCCGAAAAGTTACCCGCACGACAGAAGCGCATGTCTATATATATATGTGTGTGTGTGTGCGCGCGCGTGTGTAATGCGAATTTTCGACTATTCACGAAGACGCGTAGGTATCACTTTAGGAGTTAAATTGAAAAAGTAAAACGGTTTTTAACCTTCAGACGTCGGGAGTATACTCGAGTTAAAAGTGACAGATTTTATTTTTCGCTCACTCCGGGCGAAATAATTTATTTTTAACACGAGAAAACCGTCAAGAGCACGGCGCGCGGCCCGCGTTTGTCAAATAATATACTCTCGGTCCGCCGGATTTCGCTTACGGTACGACTACGTAAACGCGTCGTGTGATAATATACGTGACGTACCTGCGGACGTCCGAAACGTGGCGTATAAACACGTGGAGTTGGCGAGGAAACGGCGATAAATCGTTAACCCCGTCGCCGAATCAGACCGGGGTCCAGACGACGGAGAGTCGCGCCGCGATCCGAATCGGCGTTTTATTTTTGTGAAAACGTTAATGAATTTTTTTTTTCGTAATTTTTGTTCGAGGGCGTGCTCGGCTTTTTCCGACTGGCGGGAGGACCGGGGGTCATGCGCACGTCGACGGCATTCGGCATCGCGTCTCGTTCGTTCGGTGTCTGAATGTGCAGAACGAACCCAGCGGCGTCGACCGCGTCCTTTACAAAGTCACTGGTAACTAACCTAACGCGATGAGGCTGTTTACAAAGGAAAATTTGCGAAAATTTGATTTTTAGCGGAGGAGATCCGACATCCGTCAAACGTTTTTCAAATTTACACCTGTTATCGCGATTATCAAGCGTACCGTCGTGTGTGTTCGTGATCTGTATCGATTATGTACGTGATTATTCTCATCCACACCACTCTGGCAAACGTTGAATACATATTTTCAACAAGCCGTGCAATAAAAATTCACCCGAAACGCACTCGGCTTGTCGTTTATGAGTACGAAAACATTAACATTGCTTTCGGTATATACATTGTCACCATAAAGTAACGTCGGACTTTTTAGTTTCACAATAAACGAACGGGGTCAAAAAACGTATAATCATTTTACGAAGCAACGAAGAAGACGTTTCGCACACAAACACGAATAACTTTAATAATAATTCTGATCTGATCGCGGCGAGTAGCGACAACGTGGAAATTATTATTCCGTAGAACGGCGGCGAATCAACGAGATCGACGAGATTATTGAGGAGTACGATTGCGGGGTAAGTCTAGTATTTGATCGTAACGATGTGCTCTGCGGCGAATGCATTTTTTTTTTTTTATACGCGAAAAACCGCATTTTTATCGACAAATCGATGTTTTGCAAAAAAAAGCAGACAAATAAAACACCGAGTGGCAATAATATATTAAATTATACCGGTGGGCACGTGGGTCGATCGAAATGCGCGACGCGATCACGGTTGTTGAATCGCGTGCGGTACGAAATAATAATATTCCGAGAGACGTCTGCGCGACATATAGATAGTGAATCAACGAAGAGGATTTGCAGTCCTCTGCAGCACAGTGAAGGCGGCGGCGGCACGTTTCTCGGCCGATTGCTCTGTGCCGCACCGATGCCCGCAATGGCGACGAACCGTCCCCTTCCTGAGCGTGTGTGTGCGTGTGTGTGCGTGTGCGTGTGTTTCCTGCAGTCGTTTGCCACGTTCTTAAGGAGACGTGTGCACCACGTCGGAAAATGTACGTTTTACACTCGCGGTTCGTGTAATACCCGACATCGAAAAAAAAAAAACCCGTAGAATTTCGACTTAAGAAACAAAAGATTAGGATAAAAACCGTATTCTCGAATTTATCCCTGCCGTTTATCTTGTCCAGATCGAATAACATTTCGATTCTGTACACGATCTAAAAATCTATCTAGCTCTATACTACTATTGATATGTTTGTTGGTTCGTTTTGATCGGACGATATTTTATTGACCATAAAACCGTAGGCGCGTTACGAACCGCGGTCGAATTAGGCACAACTCCACGCGACTGGTACCAGACAGTGGCGTACTTTGGGGGAAAGGGGGGGGGGGCAACAGGAGCATTTGATTTCCTCCCCTCCCCCCCCCGAGAAGCTTTTTATTCCTTTGCTCAATGCATAATATTCAGTTATAGATTTTTGATATGACTTATCGACGTATAAATATCGTATTAATATTAGAAGTAATGGTTACGATCACATTAGGACGTTATCAATAATTTTCAATAACGATTTTAAAGTGAGGTATTTGCCCCCCCGCCCGCAAACGAACGTTTCACAGGTACGCCACTGGCACCAGGTCCCTTCCAGCGGCGTAATGTGTCTCTCAGACGTGTTATGCTGGAAATCGCGACCGAACTGCACGTAAGTATTGTATGCGACCGTGATGAATGGAGTGTTTTTCGCATCCGTCCGCACGCGAGTTCTAAAGCCACTTGCAGATTATTACCGGCGCGTACCCGCGCTATAGTTTTTTTCGCGCGTACGTATAAATAAAAAAAATCGATTTTCTTTCTCCGCCGCAAAACGCCCGACGAGGCTTTTTTTCCTCCCATTTCATTATGTGAAACGAACGAAAAAACGAAACGAAACGACGAAAAAAACGTCCAGTGAGGGGCCTCGACGTCGTACGCCGCGGCAAACGGGCTACGGAAAGGAGGGGGACGACGAAAAAGAACAAAAACGACGGGATGCGGCGAAGAACGTGCGGAAGGGATGAGCCGCGGACGAGGGCCGGGGCGGCGAAAAAACGTCGTCGACGAATACATAATATATACTTTACGCACAGTATTGGAGGACGCGCGCACGCACACGCCGGCACACGGAGAGGGGCTGGCGCGCGAACAATAAACCCCCGTCGGAAAGAGTAAAAACTCGCTGACGGCGGCGTTCTCGCGAGACGATTATCGCGATCGCGTTAGTATAATAATAACGATAATAATAACGATAATAATAACGATAACGACGATAGGTACACGGACGTGGACAAGTGGCTATTTGTTTTCACGTACCCCGGGCGACGGTCCTGCACGCGTTATATTCCGATAACCAGTCGCGTAACGTCCAAACGACGCCGTGTACACTGGAACGGGGCCGGCGCCGCACGCCCGCAAAGTTTCGTGTTGTTTTCGTTTCGTTTGTTTATTTTTAAACATTTGTTTCTCCGGTTTTTTTTATCCGTGACGTTTCGCGCCCTACGGGCCGGACGACGCCGGACAAAACAAAACACGCGTATACGAACGAAACGGCGATGCGAGAGGTGGGGGGGGGGGTGGGGGGAGGAGAGTGGAAACCGAGATAAGAACCGTTAAGAACACGGCGGTCGCCGGCGGCGTATCAAAAATTTTGCGTACGGGCGACGCAACGTTTTTTAGTTTCGTACTACCGCCATTTAACCGCGTGAGACGAGACGTTTTCTAAACGCCCGTCGGGTGATGGGAAAGAATAAAAGAACCACGGATGAAATACGTGCAGTCTGCGCCTACGGCACGAGATCGTAACGAACCTTCGGCCGCCGCATATGAAAATTTAATAGAGCCCTCCGTTTTTATTTTCCCCCGACAAAATGTCTACAACGCGTTTCCCCGCGCCCGCGACTCATCACGTTCATCAATGTCGTACGCGTTGATAATGCGCACAAATGTTGTGAGTTGACCGACGTGATCGCGAGCCGGACGTTCAGACGACGCAAGCGCCCGGGGCTTGCCGCAAGTATTACCGGCGCACGTGTACCAAGTGTTTCGAGTTGATCGAAAACGCGCGCGACGTTCAAAACGTTACGACGACGGTGTACGGTTATATATACATAGCTTACGGATGTTCACTTACATTTTGCGAAGAGATGGTCGAAAACAAAACCGGGTGGATCGCAAGTGGAGTGTTTAACGGTCGGAACGGTCAGGAATATGTCGGCGGACTGGACGAGACCGTGTCGTCGACACGGATGCGAAACGGACGATCGTCGTGTGTCAGCGACCGTTCGTATCGAACCTCTTTGGCGGAGATACCGTACGAGATAAGGCTAACCCCCACCAAAAAAAAAAAAACGAGAGGCGAACCGTTTTTTTCCCCCCGCCGCCGACCGAATCGTTATACGATAACTCGTGACGTCGACGTTCCATTGAGCGAATTGCCCGTAAATCGTTCACGATAACATACTTGTACAACGAAACAAAACAAATACATATTTACGAATCGGTCTCGCGCGGCGGAGGAGATTCCGCGAGACACGAACGCGTAGACTCACGTCGCCGTAACTCCGAACCGATCGTTCGATTGTACGCTGAAGGGTTTGGTGCCAATTCGTTCGCCCTGCTGCAGACCGCATAGCGAATATGTAAGTTTTTAATCGAATCGGCCGACCGTGGCAGAGACTTCGTCGTGAACAATCCGTCCGTCGGGTATGTTCGACTAGCGGAAATCCGACGATTGCGCTTTTTAAAGTCTTGAAGGCGGACGATTCGGACACAATCCGTTTCGGCACGGAATATTTATTGTATAATAAAGGCGTCGAATCGAACACATGTGCGTGTGTATATATATATATTATAATATTGCCGAGACCCATAACGGTTATTGCTACGCTGGTTGTGTTACGTGTGACGTCGGAAACGAGAAACTTAAATCCGTTGTGCGTGTGTATATTTAGGTCTCGCGCGAGACCCCTTCGAAGCACGGCGGCGGCGGCGGCGGCGGCACGATAATAATTTCCCGTATAAGTAAGAGAAAAACGATCCCGTGTACATGAATATATTACCGCGTCTCTTTGTGTCTCTACTGATATTTACGGGTACGTACGCGTTATGACGTCGCCGTCCGTCCCGGGACGGGTTGGTATTACGTTTTTTCGACAGACGTATTAGTTTCGTCGACAAACAACGGCGAGCGAACGATCGGCAAACGGTACAGACGGACGGCACGACATCGCCGCGGGGTCGAAACCCGAAAGTCCGCCTGTGCCCCGTGTGTCGCGTGGCCGGACGCTGTTGGAATGCAGAAACGACGATGCTGTCGGCCCGTGTACACGGACATTTGCTGTACGCGAACACGATCGAATGAAGTCGACGTTTCGACACGTCCACGTCACGGAGGTTAGTGATACGCGCGACTCGTAAAACGTCCGGAGTCCGGGATGCGCGCACGGATTTCGTACGCGACGAAACGTTTTGGGGATCGAACGACCAACAGCGTCGGATCGCACATCGTCAAGTACTGCGGTTAAGAAAAAAAAAAACCTTAAAAACAAAACATTTGCCAAGGATGAAAATAATATTTTTAGCCGTTAGCGCGCCGCCATACTTTGCCGCGTTACACGCGCACACACACGCACACACACACATATATATATAGCGTACGGCGGTCGGTATGTACGGTAATAGCGTGGTAATGTGGTAACACAAAGTACGACACGCGTGGGTCTTTCGAGCATCTCCGCCGTCGCGTCGGTTTCACGGTTGAACTCTCTCCGTTTTCGCGCGCGCGTGTACGTGAATATGTATTCGTATGAATTCCACGGGGTGTGTGCGTGCGTATAAATGGTGTACTCGGGGGGGGGGGGGGAAACAATACGGTAAAGGTTAAACGCGGTGTGACGATTTACCGAGTGACACAGTGTGCCCGTGTACGTACATAACGACGGCCCGAAATAATAACGTAGCGATTATTAATCGATTCGACGACGGGAAGAAATATGGGGAAAAAAAAGGAATTTTACGAGGTGTGCAGATAAAATAACGAGACTGATAACACTGGTGACTGTCCCGTTTGGTAAGGTTTATCGGTCAACACCCAATGAGCTTTCAGTACGAGTTCTCTAGACGCACGTGTCGGTCCGTAGCGATTGTAAACCGGCTTTTTCCAGTGCGTTTTGAAAACGCAGTGTCCACAATTTCGAACAACCGCGTGCTTCAGACTTGTGCACAGTGCGACGGATACTTTTCGAAAATTTCAATAAGCGTGTGGAGATGGTGTTCTTCAGAGGGCCCGGGTCTTCAGGTGGTTTGAGGCATATTCAGAAGGTGGAAGGCGGTGGAAGGCTTTCAACTGCGAGAAATGACGAAAACATCGCCAGAGTCCGGGATCGCTCAAGGCCAAACAGTAGACCAACAATCTGATCGATGAGTTCTTGAAAGACTTCGTCCAAACGTCAAGAACACTTGGGTGTTGCATCACGACAACGCGCCTCGTCACACAGCAATTTCAATCAATCGGTTTTTGGTAACGAAAAATGTTCCCGTTTCTACTCAACCCCGTTATTCGCCCGACTTTCCTCATTCCACGATTGAAAATTCACCTCAAAGGACGACATTTTGGACTATTCAAACGTCAGTGGCCGACCAACAGAGGGTGCTATTCCAGTGTCCGAGTTCCAGAACTGCTATGAACAATGCAAAACATCGCCTCCAGCGCCGCGTGCATTCCCAAAACGGTCACACTTCGAAGGAGATAACGTGAAATAATCATTTTGATTAAAAAAAAAAGAAAAGAAATCCGTCTCATTACTTTATGTACGCGCCTCGTATGTCGATCGAGTACGCGTTTTTACGGAAAACAATATCGTCGCGAAATATTTTACTCTGAGAATGTCGCGAGAAAATCGACCTCCCGCGCGAGAGCGATAATAATAATAATAATAATAATAATAATAATAATCATAATGAATGAACTAATAATGAACACGCGTGCAATATAATTACGTGTTGTATGGCGTGCACGGACGTAAGATGTAATCCGCCTACGCATAATTGTAAATACGAGCGGCGCGGAATTCCGCGAGTTTGAAATATACCGCGGACGAAAATTACCCGGAGGATGAGATTTAAAAAAACAACACTTTATACTACACTTACAAGTTATTTGCTTATTATTGATTTTTTTTTTGTTTTCGTTACGCGGGACGTCGTCAAGTATATTAATCCGAAAACGTTATCCACGCAAAAGCGAACGTCTCGGGCGTTTTTCTACATCGCGTTTCCGATGCGCGCGCGGTTGAAACATAAAACTGGCGGAGACGTTGGCCAAGAAAACGAATATCTATCCCGTCGCGGACGAACAAAAAGAAGAAGACGAAAAAAAAAGGCGAAAACGACGGAAACGAAGTTAAGGCCACGAAACTTAATTTAATGTAACTCGACTGGAAAATCCATTACGGGATGTATCACACGCTTTAACGTTTAAATTCGTTCCTCGACGCGATACGATTCGAAATTTCAACGTATATCTATATAAAATCTAACATTTTTTTTTTGTTTTCCTTTTATTCGTCTTTTTTCTTTATCGAATCATTACGTTCGCCGTTTAAACGAACACGAGTTGTGGTATATTTTTTCGGTAAAAACTATTCATCTTCTGCTTTGCAATATCACGAATCGTTTTTTCTTTCGTTTCTAGTTAAAAAAAAAAAATAAAAATAATAATATTGTTTTTGTTCTTCTTTTATTAATATTATAATACAAAAATAATTTGATATAATTTATAGCCGTATCACAACACGCAACACATAAATCTTAAAAATATACGTAATAATACTTTTCGTTTTCCACCGGGTTGTAAATCACGCGATAATCTCCGAAACGCCTTATAGCCCAACAGAGCGGTCTTCTATCATATGCGGACGTACACGTTTGACTTTTCAAAATATTAAATTGTTTAATTTATTTGTCGGGCAAAACCGCATCAAAGCGAACCGGCGTTTAACAGCAATACGGATGGACGATGAACGAATTACGTTTTTCGCGGCGATATTTTTTATCCCGCCGACGCGCAGTGTTTGTTTAATCCGTTTAAAACAGAATAAATTAATGCGTGGCGCGAACGTCGCGCGCTTTGATTACCGAACTGATAATATTTCGTCACGTCTACGCGCGCACGTTCGTTGACACACGGTTCAACGTTTGTTTAATCAACGAGGACCACTATGCCCGTGTGAATACGCACGTATTCTGGCTTGATATTTGACTTGAAATTTCACAACCGCCTCGACTCGTGCACGAACGTCAAAAACAAAAAAAAAAAATAAATAAAAAAACGATAACGAAACGTCATGAAATTTCGTAGTACAGGATTCGCTTCGATTCCGGAGATTTTGATTGTCAACACAAATATCGTCGTCAAAATCGATTAATCTGTTAGACATTTGTATTTGTGTTTGTACTTTTTTGCCCCCCTCGGTTTATTATAGTTTGTTTGTCAACGGTCGTTATAAAATGCGAGACTGGGACGGGCGGAGTTACAGTGGTGTGTACCGTTAGACTACATTTTCAACCCTCATAAATCCGTCGGCAAACCGAACTTACTGTCAATAGATTCACGTGACACGTATATATATAAATATATCATATCGACGTCGGAAATGTATTTTTTACCATAATAATAATAATAATTTACGTGTTTTCCCGTTCCTTACACGCACGTAAGCATAGGATTGGTACGATCCTAAATTATGATTCTCCGTCTGCGGATTATTAAAAATAACTCGGTCTGCGCGTATAGTATTTTGTATTTATCGGAGGGTAGCTCACACGCAAGGACTCCTTCAGGGGGGGGGGTGGTGGAGCAGAGGCAGCCATGGGACCCCTCCCGTTATTCGAGTCAATAGGGTGTATTTGTATAGGGTGTATTTGAATAAATATTTGCAAAAAGATTATTTTTTTTTTTTTCCAATAAAAAATCATTGTTCATGTAAGTTCTGAACGACAATAGTTTGAAATTTTGAATATTGCATGATCTGTCGGCCAGCGCAAAACGATTATTCTCGACAAACGCGACTTCAAAATTATGAACACCGTATAAGAGTATTCTGAATTGTACTGCTTTGTATTATAAATAAAATTGTTCGATAATAGCCTCATTCAAATAAAAAGTAAAAACAATATTTCATTATTATGATTGTTAATCATGGAACATACTTTTTAGCGTTCTCACGGTCAATATCAAACACATTATGAAAATACAGTAGGTGAATATTTAGTTTGTAATGAATCATTCATTATAAACAAATTGAAAACTCTTGACGTGTATGTTATTTCTTATGATTTATGTAAACACACGTAACTTATAAGTGTTGTGCCGCCTCCCCCCCCCACCCATCACCACGGTTGATATTTCTCAATCGTCAGCCATTGCTGCGAACTTGCTTACTCGAACACGGCCAAGTGCATTTCAGCGTATTTTGATATCTACGAACGCGAGAAAAGTCCCCCGGATTTTCTTTTACTTTTTTGGTACGGAACACGTGAGAACTTGGCCGTCCTGAACGCGTAAGCGACGAGAGTCGACGGCCGCGTACCGTACGGACGGTAAATAGACTGTAAATCGCGGTCGCGCGTCCCGAAGACTACGACGGTCGTTTGGAGCGTGGACGGAAAATCAATACCACGTAGAAAACTAACCGGAACGTATCGTTCATTATGACGCAGTCGTCGTGCCTTCGAAAGCGAGTACGTACGGGGCCCTCTACCTACGCGAAATGTTTTGTCGAACAGTATTCTTCGGGATTTAACTTTTAGACGTCGCGCGCACATATATATGTATATGTGTGTGTGTGTGTTTGCGGTGGAAACGACGAGATACGTGACAAGTCCTCCGGAATCTTTTACCCCGAGAGACCCGCGCGAGTGTACGGTTTTTACCGACCCTATCCTTCCGGTCCGGATACGCCTACGTCGTCGTGTGTGTGTATATATATGCGTGTGTGCGTGTGCGTGTAGTTCGTACACCGTCGAAAACCTATCGCCCAAAGTGGATTATTATTATTCGTCCCTCGCCGCGTGCGCACCATACCGGCGGCGGCGTCCGGAAACGGCTTCTTGTCCGCGCGGCGCGTAGACGAAATCGTACAAAACCGATAAGCATAACGTTTATGATACGCGTGATACGGCACGACAACACGGCTTCGGACACGAAAAATG
The DNA here is from genome assembly GCA_019022885.1 of Schlechtendalia chinensis. NCBI lineage: Eukaryota > Metazoa > Arthropoda > Insecta > Hemiptera > Aphididae > Schlechtendalia > Schlechtendalia chinensis. Next base: position 137,863 of record CM032351.1, read on the forward strand.
TGGGGCGAACGACCGTCCGCGTTTTGCCGCAATGCAGGTACGCGCGCGTCGATATATTACGCCGCGAGTCGCGGTGGGCGGTATCAAAGGCGTTTTTTGGCTCTTGTTTCTCTCTCGATGCGGAGAAAAGGATTAAAACCATCATCCTACACTGATATCCACGCGCAATACTCGACGTACGCGCGCTGACGTATTAGAACATTATTATTATTATTATTATTATTATTATTATTATGTGCACCGGGCTGGCGCATCCGACCGGAAAGTTCTCGTTCCTCGCACGCGTATACCGTATATCGTATTTATTGTACAGACGCGTCGGATACACTCCGTCGGCTATTATTTTTTTTATATTTTTCGCTCTCTTGCCCGCCGCCGACAATATTATTTGCGCTCGTCAAAACGCGACCGCGGCGCACTTTGCCGGTGTGTGTGTGTGCTCGAATCGAAAAATATTATGTAGTGGAGCTCAATCGGAAATTTAAAAATAGCGTTCCAAATGAAATATTCTATATCATAAAACTGCGGGTATCCCACACACCCTCCCACCATCAGTTTACCATTAATTTAATATACTATAACCTAATTTCTAACCGTATTCTCTTTTTTTTTTCATTTAAAATAATGTCTCTATACAATTTTTAATAAAATAGTATTCTACAAAATTTTATATACATACACAACTAATAAACCCATTTAAATTTAAGTAAAAATAATAATATGTAAAATTTAATTATGCTTATAAAAAAAATTATAATGTATTCACGCTAAAACTGTTCGCCGATTAACGACATTGTTTATCGTCGATTCGTGCTTCCACGGATACACAGTTTTATGGTATATCTGTAAATCTAAAAATAATTGTCAAATAACATATAAATAATATTCCGTGATGATAAAAATATTAAAAATAATAACGTCAAATGTACAATTTTTATCTATGGTCCCCGGGTATACCGGTTTTAACCGCTACCCCGCGGTCCATTGAAAATTGTTAGTAAAAAGGGACGTTAATTGTTTTTAAAAAAATGTAGTAGAGGAGCTTCGGCCCATCGCGTCCCGCCACTCCACTGCCACTCCCGTCCACGCGCGTGTACCGTTATCAATGCGACACGTTTAGTTTTCCGGCGGTTTTGGCGCATCGATCTTTACGGACCGTCTTCGCGAAGATTACTCGTGAATCACTCAAGGACGGGATGGGGCGTTCCGGAGACGACCCGTTGCACATTTCCCGAGCAACCGCACAGAGTCGAGTGCGCTCATCAGACGCTATAACAACGGACGTGCACGGTATGGGCCCGACGCCGTGAAGGGTCGTACGCGGAAGGGATTCTTGAGAAACGCTAATACACAATACGCGTACGCGTGCACCGTACCCTAACCGTCCGTCGATCGGGATTTCGAGTGGAAACCTTAAAAAGTAATATCCACCGTGGCAGATCTCGATCGAGATTGAACACGACCGCGAGAGATCATCGTTTTACAAACAATCGTTGTACGGATGGACGGATGACGCGGCGAAACAATAAGGTTAGGTTCCGTTTGGACGCAAAACATATAGAATAAAAAAAAATAGTGTGTTTTTTCTTGTTTTTTTTTTTCCATGTCGAGAGGATCGAGTTCACGTCGCACGAATACAATTCATTACTGTTCATACGTTTGAACGTGACGGGGCTGGTTGGGAAAGTGTACGAATTTTTCGAATTTGAACGGAGCGATGGAACGAAACGGGACGTAATTCGAACCGTCAATACTGTCGTCCAACGGCGAGAATGGTGGTGGGGGGGGGGAGGGGAGGGATAGTCGTTATTCGCACGGTATCTGCACGGAATCGCGTTTCATAAATTTCTAGTTTTAACGGCGATAACACGTGTTTTGTTTTGATTTTTTTTTTTCGTTTCGATTTCCACGTTGTTTACATTGTTTGCAATGACGACAATAAAACAACGTTTTCGTCCTTTTTTTTTTGGCGTCTATCCCCCCGTCAAACTTTATTGGCAAGCTGAAATCCGAAAGTATTACATTTGGCGCGCGAAGTTTGCGAGCTCGTGTTCGGTCGACGGGACGTATCGACAACATTTCGGAACCGAGTCCGCCGAACAAATGGCGTTGTATCAGTAGCGTACTTTGACTTTGATTTATGGGTAATGGTGGTGGTGGTGGTGGTGGGGGGGGGAGAAACGAACGGTTTTTGTTTCCTAATAATGGCTTTGTTTATTGTATTGTAAGTATTTTATACATCTTATAATTATAAATATATAAATTTGATATATATATATATATATATTCCTGATAGCGTAACGGTTATAGTTTATGTTATGTCTCCTTGTTGTAACTATGGCGAAGAACGTTTGTTTCCTCTATATTTCCAATTAAATTTAAAATTAACGGTGTTTTACCAAATGCGTCGAGTTTTTGACATCGATTTTCATTTAATCTTTCAACAGGGGCATTGCTCCGTCCCCCACAAGAAGCTTTTTTATTTTTTGCTACTTAATCATGTGGATATTCAGTTATAGATTTTCGATATAACTTATCGACGTTTTCGACCATTAAGACGGGCGACAGCTGAAGTCATCTATCTCAATCGTTTAAAATTTAAAATTGATTTTTGTCGTTAAATATTAAGTTACTATTGTCTATCGGACTTTTACGTTTTAATGATTTCAAAGTAAAGGTATTCAATATTTTGCCCCCCCCCTCAAAAAAAAAAAATGTTTCAAAGGTACGTCGCTGAACACACACACACACACACACATACGTAGCGACGTAACACGTTCTCTTAAAACATTATACGGCGCAAACACGATTCCGTCCGTCTAGGCGCTGTTGTGTACGACGTCGGTGCCACGACGTTCGGCGGTACCGAAATGTGACCTGACGGGCCGGGCGAACGGCGACGGCGACGGGGACGGGAGGGTCACGGAATAGATCTACCGCACGTGGCGACGTACAGAGCGATCGTTTCGCGTGTTCGTCCGAGGTTCAAAATGTTTTCGACGCTCGTGCGCGTGTTCGGGTTCGACAGGCCGGACCGAACGAGATCGGAAAAACGGTCGGGGGGCACAGGGTTGCCGATACAGACGATCGTCCTGTATACGACGCGCTGCTGTGGGGCGCGGACATTAATCGTCATGCTACCGTCGTAGTCGTCGTCGCCGCGCGGTCCCGATAAGGTTAGGTGAATCGCGGACCCCATTTCGTTTCGTTTTGGGTTTTACGGCGGCGATTGTCGGTCTCCGTTGAAAACGGAACCTTGGTTCACGACGAGACCGCGCGCGCGGCCAGACAATGGCTCCGAATGTCAAAGACGCTCGCGTGCTCGGAATCGTTCGGCCGACCTAACCGAACCGTCAAAACGATTTACGGCGTAAGACAGATCGGTTAGGGTCGTCGTTTCAACAACGCCGACGGACGGCAGAGCACGCTCGTCAAAATCCGGTTCACGGTCCACGGAAGTCCCCCTCCACCCCCCCGAGAACGATACTTGTCCGTGGCCGGTTGGACGTGTTCCGCGCCGCTTTCTTCCGTACGGTCCGTTGTCTGGCATTCCGATCCAGCGAGCGTGATCCACACGTAGGTCGCGACGATAAATCGACGGCGGCGGCTTAGGTTAGGGTTAACGTCGCGAATTGATTAACGGCCAAAGTGCCGCGCGCGTACGTCGGTCGGATATGCGAGAAATGTGCGCGCGCGCGCGCGCGCTCGGTGTGAATTTTTTCGTCTCGTCGACATTGATGTACCGCGTTCGTCACGTGCCCGTCGATGGCTTTTCAAACACGCAACGGTCGTCTCTTTGGATTTAAAAAAAAAAAACCCCCCGAAACGGCCGGAAATAATGCGCTTATGATTCGTACGAGCCGGGGGACAAAAAAAAAAAATGAAAAAAAAAATGATCGTTTTGAAACTTTTTGCGCACCGATGAATGTCCGTGCTCGTACTTGACGAATGTTTGCCGGAACCGTAACTAAGTAAGTGTTGTGAGTAAGCAAAGGGTGCGAACAAACGCGACTGAATGTGTTTTTGGATACTTGTATATACACGTTCGGACGACCCGATTTCTCGTCCCCGTACACATTTTATGCGTATTCGACCCCGGTACTCACAAGGAACGATACGTGAAAAAAAAATGTACGTTACCGTTTTAAGAACAAACAATTGAATTGTTTAAGAATAAAATCACAATCGGTTATTTCCTTTTAGTTTCAAGTGCGATCGTCCGGTCGTCCAAGCCAGGAGCCGCCACCGCGTACACGAACCTATACACTGTGGAAACAACGGTTTCAGACTAGACATTTTGCGTTTAGGTTTCGTCGATGTTATTCGAATTACGACATTGCAATTGTATATTTTAGGTCGATTTAGACACGCGCGACTAACAAAGCTGACTGAAAAAAATAAAAAACCTTCCGTAATGAAATCGGAAAACGCGATAATTTTCACGCGGCTGTTTTTGACGACGAGAGTTCACCGACTAACGTATTATCAAAAACGATTGCGATTTCGGTTTGGCGAGATTTTATTTATATACAATATCGACCCGTTTCCCTCGCGAACGGCCGGAGGTGTTCCGTACACGTTTTTGTCTACAAATTGTTTATCTCGGGACCGTCTTCATCTGTACGTCTCGGTCGCGGCGACGAACGTTTAATTTACCGCTCCATTGAGTCGCATCAGAAAACGGCCACATTTATTCATAGGAAAACGCGGCGATCAAACGCTAAGAGAACAATATAACGGGGTGTACGAGATATTGCATTTCTGATGCGAAAACGATGTGTACAGACTAGACCGATATAAATAATGAATAAGTGTCGTACGCACTCGTGAAAAAGAGACCGGCGTACGCATTGTGTACGAGCCTCATATATTTATCGGCAACTTTTTTCCATTCTTTTTTTTTTAATGACGCCCGTCGCGTGTATGAAAAGCAAAGGCTCGATTTTGAGTGGTTTCTCCTTTGTACGGAGTAAATCCTATAGCTTTTTAGCTCACCACCACCACCACCCCCCCAAACACCGCGTACGGCCGTGCACGACGAGTAGTTAGAATACACGCACTACACCGAGTACACACGGGCATATGGGCGCGTGTGCGCAGGAAAAAATTGCTTTCGCCAGACGGGGCCGAACGCGCGCATTAAACGTCTTTGAATAATGCATCGGGCGAAAAACGACTCTTTAAACGCCCGTACAATGCACAACACCGGCGGTTCAACAACTTTCGACGGCGTAGGTAATTATTGTACAGTGTCGGACGTCATCCGAAGTGTCCGACACAAAAGGGTTTCCCACGTGTTCTAAATGTTTGCGTCCGTTGAATTATATACGCGTGGAAGTGTTCGGGACTGGAAACGACAAAACGGTTCTATTATCGAACAACGGTCCGAGTCGACGTCGATAGTACATCATGCAACAGAAATCCGTTCGTGTGCGACGACCGGTCGGCCGGCCGGTCCAACACGAACACATGTCGAATGCGTTCGACGAAAGGCGTTGTTTTAAATATCATGTTCTAATCGGATAGTATAAAAAAATAAAAAAAAACTATGTATTCAAACACTTAAAACACAAAAACACAAAAAAACAAAAATAACGAAGATAATAATAATATAGTATAAGCAGATAGAGAGAAAAAAAAAATACGTAAATATGATATGTACATGAATAGGCGTATATATATACATATATGTGTGTGTGTGTTAATACAAGAGGAAGTATTAGCGTCCGCGTCAATTGATATATTACGTACGTCTGTATAATGTTATAATTATTATCATGTAAATACATTACGTAGAAAGCCATGTGCGTTTCAGCTGTTTTAGTGTGTGTTTTTTTTTTTTTTTAATCATTCTAGAATCATATTTTATAATACGTACGAGCACAAATATCTATTTATACAATATATCACAATAATACGCGTGACAACTTATCGATCAAGCCGTTCTTTTGTCAACAAGTTATCATTATCATTATTATTATTATTATTATTGTTATCGTTATTTTCAAGAAAACGGTATACGACAAACAAACAAATATTAAAACAAAACAATAAGTTTACAACGGACGCACTATCACGGTGTTATATTATTGTTATTTATGTACGACAATACGTAATCAACCGCAAACTTCTACTCATACGTCTACACTGTATCTACACGGAGTTTTGTTTTGTTTTGTTGTGTTTTTTTTTAACAACGATCGACTCCTGTGACTACCTATGCACGTTATGACTTACTTAACGCTGAAAAACAAGGGTCTGTCATGAACAGGTGCGGATGCGGCCGAAAAGGCGCGAATGTCGGGTGTGTTCACGTGACCAGTAGTAGCAGTATCGTATTCCCCGTCCGCCTTCGGGGCTCCGAGGTCGGAAAATTCTATCCGACCGCATCAACGACGCGATCGCGTTAAATCCGTCATTATAATAACTCGTTTTCGACTCTGAACGCGGGTTCGGTCGAAGACGTTGAGGAGTGTAGCCTAACAGAACCATACGGTATACATACATATAAGTTTCGGGTTTTTTCTTAATTTCAACAGAACGCGTATGATACGTCCGAGTACGCAATACCGACTTTCTCTATGTACCCGCGTGTTGTTTTTGTTTTCGGGAGTTTATTTTTTAATCTGTACGGTCTCTTACCTTGTGGACACTCGTAACGGAGCTTGGGAATACAGTTTGGAAGTAGCGATAGCCAGCTTTAAACCTTTTCGGTAACTCTCGTGTAAACGATTTCTTTGAATCTATGGGCAAAAAAACAAAAAAACAAAGATTAAGTAACGTTTGAGCACATACGACGTACACACACACATATATTGTATAAATATACGCGTATTATGCGCGTGCCAGTGACGCGTACGGTATATACTCGTCGAGAAGAACGGATGGAAGCCGCAAGAAAAACAAAAAATGTCCCGGAACTCGAGAGGCGTATACAGTGGACGGACCGAGCAAACAAAACGGTTTATCTCGTGCGGATGACCACACCCCGGAGAGGGGGATTACGTTCAACGTCCGTACTTTTTGTCGGGTTTCCGCGGTAACGTCTAATCCTCGTGTTCGTTTTGACGGTCGTTTATTTGTCCGTATTGGATATTTTTTTTTAGGACGGCCCGACAACACGATCGGGTGTCTACGTCGTGTGCGCGCGAGGTCTGTCCAAAGAGTTACGATACGACGCTGTTAGACAACCAAACAACGAGAACAGCTTCGACGGGCGACGATGAGATGATCGAAGCCTCGTAGATCATATTAAAAAAATATATACACGTGTGTTCGGACAGACCAAGTAATCTCGTAATATACGTACATCAGGTACGTTGAAATGAATCAAACGACCGAACGTCATATGTACACACATACACACACATGTTTGTATATATATAGACTTTGTGTTTGCGTGGAAAATCGTACAAACGTTGTACACGCGTAGCCATTATTGTTTTGTACACGTGTTTTATACGGGAGATTTCGTTTTTTTATGTTTTAAATTAATCGACGAACATATACGTGACTCCCTCTGCCGTCGTTCCGCTGTAAAGTCGAACCTACCGGGTTTGTCGTATCCTATTGGACTTGATACGAATCACTCGATAATAATCATCCTCGTAAAAAACAAAAAAACAAAAACAAAAATTTCCCAAACGGTATTTAAACGTATTTCTAATCGTAGTGTTTCGACATACTAAACGACGGAATATCTAAACGATTTCGAAATATGCGTGTACAAACGGTTAAACGTCGGCAATCCGTGTTTCGAATCGTAATTATTTTTTTTTTTTTGCTTTTCTTCGACAAGTATCGTCAAGTATCCGACAACACCGTTCGTATTGAACGAACAGTCTGCAGATCGTAACAATTTCCGGTATTTAACCTAACCTAACCGATGGTCACGATTGCGGTTAGCGGTGCCGTATGATTCGATTGAAGAGACGGAGACACACGACATAAAATTAAGAACCACGTGCGCGTGGCAATATCATTGTTTTTTTTTTTTTTTGACAAACAAGAAATTCAAGTGAATTGATTGTTTTTCTAACACTACACACGTAGTTAAAATTCTCGAATAAAATACAATACACATCAGCAGATAACTGTGATTATGATCGCTAATCAAACCCCGATCTAGTCATGAATCATCACCGTCCCGAACGGGAGATTATAATTTTGCGATTCGTGCGGTAAAACGACGATTTCAAAAATTTTAAATTCGTACCGCAACACTAAAGCGGGCCGCGCGCTGTATTATAATACTCGTGCGACACGATAACATCTATAACCGCATGGAAAACGAATTCCGTTTCGGTTCGGGCACACAACGTCGACGACGCGTGTTGGTTAGGTTAGGACCTAACACCGTAGTTGACATTCCGTCGTGTGGCGTGCGAGACACAGAGGCGGTTTGAACGCGATCGCCCGCCGCGGGGACCTGAAGTTATTACTTCGAAACGACAACATCCAGCGTTTCGATTTCGGGACCGCGACGTCGCGTGTTTCCGATCCGTTTTAATCCGCGTGATCAACGCAATTGCAAACGACGGGACACCGTGATCTACGGCCGACAGCGTACCATCCGCAACGGGCGGTGTGATTCCCGTTGAACGTTCATGTCTATGATCTACAGGGGTAGAGCGCTCCGGAGGATTCGACGCGCGGAAAATAAATGCGGACTACAATCGTTTACCAGAAAAGAACTAACCAGTCGGTCGAATGTTCCCCACTCTTCACCAAAAAGTCAACGTCTTACAACAACTTTGGAAATTAAATTAAACTTTATTCAATGACACGAGACGTTCGTCGTGACTCGTACGAAGTTTTTCGCGTACACACATATATATATATATATATTGTTAGCTTGGCTTGGCCGACGACGACGACAGCACAGGTGAGCAGCGTCACAGCGGGCGGGAGCGGACCACGTCGCGGGTTAATCGACAAAACTTTTTCGGGCCGGCTCTCGCGGACGTCTCTTAATTAGGACCGGCCGGACCGCGCGCGTCCGTTTTATTTTTACGTGTTTTTCACCGTGTACCCGAATGTATTTTCGTTCTCCTCCGGCAACGCACGGAGCGTACCGGCCACGCGTCTATAAATAATGGAGACCGCCGTCGCTAACCTAACCCACGTGCGTGCGCACGAGCACATCGGTCGTGTCCTCCGAACACGCGTCTCGGTTTGTGCAAACGGACCGTCTCGAACAAGTACGAACGCGGGGGATATGTCCCCTCCCGGCGGCATATTTATGTGGGGGGGAGGGGGTGCACAGGGTTCCACTCCCCCCTCCCCGGAGGCTTTTTTTGCGGTTATTTTTAAATCGTTATAACAGAAAATTTTTATTTGTTAATATTCAATGAGTAATGTTAGTAAATGTCGATAATGACCATAAGTATCGTGAAATAATATTTGAAAAAATCAATTTAATCTATAAGTGGATACACTGTAGTTTTGACATTTTTTTGTTGTTGACAAAGGCACGCACAGCTGATGTATACAATATTATTGTAATTATTACTTTAAATATTTAGTAGTTACCAGTGTGGTACAGTATCTTGTGAATATATTTTGGTTATAATCGATAGAAACAATAACATATTGTAGTGGTGAAACTCGGTATAAGTTATTACACCCTCCCCCCCCCCAAAAAAAAAAGTTGTAAATACGTAACTGTCCCCATGACCTTTTTGTTAATACGTGTTAGTTTTAAACAGTATGCCGTTTATTATAAAAGAATTATGTAAAAGGGCGAGCTTATTTGTCCTGTAAATTATGACTTATGTTTTCAAACGATCAAAGTTCGTGTTGAAAAACCAGTACCCTCCCACCCCCACTCATTATGACTAAATCATTTGACCGCCGCCGGCCTAACTGGCTATCGAACCCCGTACGTTAACCTAACCGATTTAACAGAGACGCGTCCGTCCAGATATCACTCGGTGTGATTATTTGTGAACAAATCAAAAAAAAAATAACGCACACGTCGCACCGTCCTCTCAAAAATCAAATAAGAACAGACGGTTCAGACAGCAATATATCATTGCGATAATGGGTTCGGGGACGCGCCACGTTTTTAATATGATCGTGTAAGTAGAAGGCGGTTTTTTCCTCGGCCGTCTACCGCATCGTAAATACGAGTATATTAATTTATTTCGCGTTGTTTTCTACGGTTTACACGTCGTGTGAGGGTAAAATACGTTATTTTTTTAAATTTTTTATTTTTTTTTTGAAGTGCGCATAATTTCACGTACATATCGATTTCTCATACGTATATTTATAGACCCGAGGCTTTATTTATTACCCTACGAATATTTCGCGCTCTTGGCCCGACGGTCCGACGGCCGCGACGCCGATAAAACACGCGTTAACAACGCAACATTGCGACGGTATCGAGGAGACGCGGCGTTCGTGATTTTTCTCCCGCGAAACCGTGTTAAGTCCCGTCGGTGATTAATCACGACGACCGCCGTGCTGCGTTTTATTGGCAAACGCGTCTTCGAGCTCGCGCGCACACGCGCTTGTAACGCGCGAGCCGCCGGACCCCCAGAGTCGTGACAAACGAGCCCGAAATGAAGTCACGAACACGGGCCGCGAATTCTCGTAGGTTTTCCGTCGGGTTTTTTTTGTTTTTTGGTTCTAACGTTTTCCGAACCGTCAATAATCGCGGCGGATTCGAGAAGAGATCGAACGGGGACCGTTATGTACGACACGTATAATTCGGACGCGCGTCAAGGACGGTCAATTTTTCAACGACCCCTTCCCGCTGGCCGTCTCTCTCACTAGCTGTCGAGAAGAAAAATCGCCCGGAATGGGCGCGCGGGAGGCGGCGGCGGACATCTGAAAACGACACGGGGAGTAATCGGTCGGATAAAACGGACGGAGACGACGCGTACGTCGCGTAACGAGATAAATAAATTATCGGACTAGAGTTGTTTTAGAACGACCGGACCGTGAAAAAAAAAAAAAATGCGTATTATGTCGACGTGCGCGCGGGATTTTTCGATTTTTCAAACGTGTTAACCGTAACAACGCTATTACCGTGTCCCCAACGACTGCAAAATGTTTAACCGATATTTATCGGGTTTTCGGAGAAATACGTATTTAATTGTTTTATGATTTTTTTTCTACAGACATACGGAATAATAAAAAGGAAAAAAATTAAACGATCGACGTTTTTATGCGCGCGATCTGAAAAATAAGGTCGACCAATATTGATTTTAGTCCAAAAACGTCTCAATGTTTGGCAAACGGTTGCGGGCGTGGGGCGCCGTTCCGAAATTACGTGGCTAAATTTCGCGTCGTAAAATAACGCGTTCCACTAGTCGTCGCGAACAGCCTGTACCGGTCCGTCGGAATCGTCACACGACACGCGACGAGACCGTTCGAGGCGTGAGTCGGGTTTCATTACGCCGACGCGCGTACAAGTCCGAGTCGAGACGATCCGAAACCGCGTCGTCGAGAGAGTGGGAAAAACGATCACGACCAAACGCGAAATGTCGATACGGACGCGAAGTTAAACGGTTGACGACGCGCGATATATGTCATCGACATCGTATCCAAGTCATTCTCCCGTTTCGTTCCGCGGGTTCCCACTCGGCGACAACACTCGACGGTCGGCGTGCGGACCGCGTGGCTCGCGGTTTTCGAACTGAACACCGCCGTGTGCAGGGCACAGAAAAAAAATGTTTCCCCCCCTAAAATCGGTTGCGCGCGCGAGCCGGGACCCGCTGCCACTGTCCCCACCGGTTTTCTCGAGACCGCGTCGCGCACGCGCGTAACGATTCTGTTGCAGCCAATAGCGGTGGCGAGCGGACCCGATTTCACCGCGTCTCGCGAACGGCGCGCGCCGCGATCGAGTCATTTGCCGTTCACGCGCGCCGGTACGAACGACGCGGACGACGGACACTTCTCTGCTTGACGTACAGCACGTCGCTACTCGGGATCGGTGAACCGAGCGACTCGTTTCGAAGTATCTCCACTCGGCGGCGACCGAGTAAGCGTTTTATTGATAACCGCTCGTACGGTTACCGTATTCGTTTACCCAGAGCGGCACGGAGAATATTCGGTGACTGCCGTTTTTATTTGATCCCGATACGAACCTGACACTCCGTCGGTCGGCAATGACTCCGGACGACGTTTCAACAGTAACACGCGCGATCGATCGATTTGGAACGAGAAAACGAACGTGATTTTTTTTCCATTGAAAGCCACGCGTGTCCGTATACAACGTCATCGGATCATAAGCGACAAGACGGCATATGTGTGTGGCATTCCGAACAGACACGCGATTCTAAGTCTCTCTGGACAGCACGAACGGACCTGGAAACGCGGTCGTGAGGATTCGATAGTTACCGCGATTCCCGACCTAAGACTCGCGCGACGGTTCTCTCGCGGCGGCGGCAGCGCGCGCGTGCCGAAACGGTCTTCGGCGGTGGGCGGCGGGCGCGCGTCGACCGGCCGTGGAGGGACGCGAGGGGACCCAGACAAACACACTCCCGCGCGGCGTGGCGCGGAGGGGTCGCCCAATCAATACTCAACCCCCGCGGCGCGCCGCCGTCCGCTGCGCGTTTAACCCCCGAGGCCAGCCGCCGCCGCCGCCGCCGACGGTCAAAACAGCTTACTCGTATCCGTCTCGGCCGACGCACAAACATATCGCACGGGCTGCCGTGTCGGGTTCGGCGTTCCGATCGATGACTAACACCCCCACACGCCGTTTTCTTCCGAAACCCCGTCGCACACGAAATCGTATTCCGATGGTCACGCGGTCTTCGATTTCAATCGATTCATACCGGTCCACCGCGGCGATTTACGTTCCGCGGGCTTTCCGCGCACCAGACTTCCGTCGAGACTTTCGGGGCACGCGCGCGCGTCGTAATTGTTATTGTTGTGGTTGTTGTTGTTGTTGTCGTCGTCGTCGTCGTCGTCATGGCGATACGTGCGCGGCGGCGGCGGCGGACGAGACGAGACGATGAGGTTTTCGTCGTCGAGGTCAACGGAGGTTACGTACTCGTAACGGATGATAAAACCCGTGCAACCAGATGTGAGCAAAACACGAGCCACGTCGCGGCGTATATTTTTAAATTGGAAACGCCGTGTGCGTGTGTGTGTACGTTTTGACTTACAGCCGCGTTCGTAAATACGAATCGTAGCGTGCGCGAGTGAAACGATTTTCTTGTCCCCCGTAACAAGCGTGCACTTCTAATAATATAAAGAACAGTCCGTCGGGATCTGCCGACGTCGATATTTTTTTCAACATTCGCGTGACGACGACTAGTATCTTCATTGTGATACAGTCCGACCACCGTAACGGCTCGGATCTCCTAATAATCATCGTCAAGGGCAGTCTCGATTCGTGTGAAAAATCAAAAAACACTGTTATTAAATGTGTAACGTGTGTTTTCACGAATAATACGTGTTGAACGTAATCAAATTGAAAAGGTATTGTATTGACATTTTACACGTTACACTCGCTGTAAGTCCATAACTGTTTATAACTCGGAACTTATGTAAGAGTTCTTCTTGTTCATATTGATATATTTTTTGTAAACTCGTGAAAAAGCTAGGGGGCGCCCTTGCCCGTCTGCACTGCCCGCGCGAGGTGGAGGCGTCGGGATTCGACTGGCACGAATCCGTCGGACGCTACGAGTAATGTTTTATCCGTAAACGATAATCGCGCGGGTTCAAACAACCGATAAAACGACGGCAATTATTGTCTCGCGTCCGTGTGCGATCGGCACACGGTGTGCAAAAACAAAAAAAATCACAGTCACGCTAACCGTCTCCGCGACGATTACGACTACGACCAAATCTATCGGAGAATTATAAACGGACGACGAAACGCTCGACGCGTTCATTGTGACGTATTTCGAAGACGTACTGCGTATCTGCGCACGATTACGTCTCATAAAACACGTGCGCCGGAGACAAAACAATGAAAATTTAGTGGAAACGTAATGAAAGAAAAAAAAATTCACAATTTCGGTTGGTTTAAATATTTGATTTAATATGCCTAGTTCTTTACACGCACAAACCGTACGAGTATTATGAATATATATTCATCATAGAGTCGCGATGGGGCTCCGGTGACCGTTGTCCCGTAGTCGTCTAAGAAGTAGTGTCCGCGGGGTGACGCGCCCGCTGCGAAGCGATTGATAACGAATACACGCGCAGGCGCGAGATCGTTATCACCGTCGGCAGTATACGAGTGCTCGTCGCACAAAAACGCATCGTGATACGTGATAAATCGCTGACGTCGTCTTCGCGTCCTCTATTTGCACGTTTTCATTGATCAATATTAGATCTTTTTCTACTACGTCCATCCATCTTGTTCGGGGTCTTACTAAAGGTCTTTTCCCCACAATTCTTCCTTCCGTAACTCGTTTTATAGTTTTTCCATCTGCCCTTCAAACATGTCCTCTTGCTTCTGCTACACGATAGTATATTTGGCCTTGCATACATATTTCGTAAGTCATTATTACGTCTTCTTTCGTACGTTCTTGTTTCCGTGTGGAAAACCGGACCGAATATTCTTCTGAGCACTTTTATTTCTGTTGTACTCAATTTAGAGTAGTCACCTTTTGTAGTAGCCCACGTCTCACACCCACACGTCAACACTGGTCTTCGGTACCAAAGTCACCTTCGATTCTCTCGATAATAAAACTCCGATTTGAACAGTTTTAGTAAACTGCGTAATAACATCTGTTCGCGCTGGCTACCCGTTCATTTATTTCTCCGTGTCCGTTATTTTCGTTGTTTATATTCATCCCTAAATATTTGAACGCTGATAATTTTTCAAAAACCGCGATCATTGTCGACACGATGTTTACATACCGGGTCCGCGTTTCGGTTTGGTCCGTGTAATCACAACCATAACATTACGTCATCGAATCGTGTGTGCGCGCATGTCGTACATTCTCTAACGTCTGCACGGGTCAGTGTACACGCACGCACACGCACACACACACACACACACACAATACGTAACGTGCGTGCGTGCGTGTCTGCGGCAGAAGACGAAAAACGAAAGTATAATTAATCTATAATATTATACGCGGACGGACGGCCGCCATCCGATCGGAAAAAAATTAATTATTCTTTTTTTTTTTATACTTTACTCCATATTACACTAATTGTTGTCGTCGTCAAACGTTATTATTCTTGTAAATTAATTTTCACTTTTTTTCTTTTTTAGCGACCATTATTTAAAAGGGAGATTAATAGTGGTTTTTCTTTTCGTGCGCATCGTCATCGTCATCGTCATCATGTTTATAGGCGATTAATTTCGACAAACGTATACATTATTGTAATGTTCACGCTTACGTCATTCTGGTCCGAGCGATCGAATGAACACGAGGTTATAAACACGACATGACGGCGGGCTCGGGCCGATTCCGCGTTGGAACACGAGAGAAAAACGAAATGAATTTACCGCGTAATCAACGAATACGTAAACGATTGTTTCGGTATTTTTTTTTTTTTTTAAGACCGGGCTGTGAACGTCAACGCGTTAAGCGCGCGGAGTTAAATTTAAAAATCGCGATTATTTTTCGTCGGGGGTTAGTAGGTTTGCCAAAAAAACGAAACGACGACGACGACGACGAAAAAGGGCGCTTCTCGTCAAACGTTCCCCGCGAAAAAAGTAGTTTTTTTTTCTTGGTAGTTTTCCAGTACCCCCGGAGAGATAAAAATAACCGGCGAGAGAAAACGAAAAAATGACATAACCACTACCTACGGTCGGTCGGTCGGTCGGTCGAGAGGACGAGAGGAGAACACGGTCGATTGTTGTCGGGACGTTTATTTTTAAAACCGTCGCGTTATTAGCGCTCGTCGTCGGCCGGTGGGGGGGGGGGAGGGGGGGCCGGCCGGCACGCGCGTAAACAAAACGGACTGTCGTCGTGCCGGAACCGTTTGGATTCGTACGAGTGCGCGACGGACGAAATCGGATCCCGGCCCGGACGGGATCGGGCGTGACGTCGGAACGGATTCGATTTTATTGCTCTAGTTTTTATACCGCGGCGCGGTACGTGCAATAAAAAAATTAAAAAAAAACGAAACGAAACGAAAATCGTTAAGACGAAAGACTTTATTTTAGAACTGCCGTTGGCCGTTATCACACGCGTACACGCTCGACGACGAAACGGACGTGGGCGGGTTTCGTTCTGAATTCTCGTTGAAACTTATTCGTGGGAATGATTTTTAATTTATAGCGTTTAATTATTGTTTCGAATACATTCGTTCGGTTAACGCGGAGGGATTGCGAATAGTTAATTAAAAAATTAATTCGGTAATCGCGTCCGATCGCGCGGGGGATGTTTTTAATTACAGTTTCGGCTTTAGTTTTTTTAGTGTTTTTTTTTTTTTTTAAATCGCGTGATATATATGAAAACGATTCGTAACTAGCAATCACGTGTTAACAGCGAAACGAATAAAAAGTGAACGTCCTAAAAAGAGACCACGTACAACACGCGGCGACAACACGCCACCGCGGTTTAAAAGCGAAAGCCGTTTGGCCGTTTACCACACCGTTCCAGACGTTCCGCCTATGCCACCGCGTCCAGAGGAGACTTGTCGGATTGATTGGTGGTGAATTTCGAGTGACGTGAAATTTCGGTATTTTCTGTCGCAAGACAAATAGCGTTCGGGCCCGGGTCGTCTTTTGCCGAGGAAATCGCGATTGATCGAGTTTCGGCAAAACGTTGCTCGAGATCGACTACGCGAGCAGCACTCCTCGGTCCGTCACGGACTTGGTCGGACTGTATTGCAATTGCGAAGGGGCAAATGTAAAAACGAAATGTACCTAGAAATCATAATCCTACATTTACATTTTACAGCCGTCGCCTCACTAAGTCGATAATAATTATATATATATTGTTTTTTTTTTGAATGTGCCTCCTTTATAATGTTTCGCCGGGCCAAATTTATATCGCAATCCGTCCCTGCCGTTGACGAACCAGCTCTTAGGTACCTGATCCACGCCACTGACCTAAACCCTTTGTTTTTTCGGCTTCCGACCGGAGACCGGGTATCGCTGGTGGCCTTTTTTATTCATTACGTTGTGCGTGTTGGAGTGATCTTTCCGGCATGTTTCCGGCCAACGCGTCGTGTCGATTTTGATACGGCGTCGGTAACCGCACGCGCCGGAACACGCCCGTGTACGTAATTACGTTCGACCGCGACCGCGGTTCGGGTTCCGCTTTCGGACCGCCCGGAGAAACGTGATACACGACGTCGTACGCGCGAACGTTGAGATATCGCGTGTCGACGGGCGGGCGCGCACCACACTCGCGAGTATAAATCTTATTTCGAAATTTCGCATTGTCAGTTTAATGTACACGGGCTGCTCGACGATAGGTGCGAACGCGAAGAGAGACGGAAAAAAAAAAAACCGGACCCGCAAAAAAGTTTGCGCGGACACTGCGAATAATAATGATCGCGCGTTTAAAATCATATCGTACGAAACGCTTTTTGATAGATACGCCCGTTTAATATTTAATCGAAAACCGGTGTAAAACCGTACGAAAAAAAAAAAATTAAATAGAATAATATATGTATATAGGGTGATGTTATGTTACGCTTGGGAAATCCAAAAGTTTTTACACGAAAAAACGATTCCGGCGACGACGACGCGAAACGATAATAAATCGTGATTTCGTATTTACGGAACCGCGTCTCGCGTACAATTAAATAAGATACGATATCACGTGGAAAAACGATAAACGTCGCGCGACAGACATCGGTCGATTTTTGTAAACATTCACACGGACTTTACAGAATTCCGGAACGGACTTCAAAATAATCACGCTCGGAAACGACAAGATCGTTTATCGAATCGGTGCGAAAATCTAAACGGAACGGTCTAAAACGTTCGACTGTTGTCTGGACGACCGAGTTCACGAACGACGACGAGCTGGTGGTGGTGGGCGAGAGCGTTTATGACCGGCACGGACACGGAGTTCAGAGAAAGTGGAATCAACACGTCAGGAACGTCCCGTTTGGAGAACCGACCACGTTTAACCGTACGAGTCGGAACGGCTGAAAACGATGGCGAAACGACATACCGTTCATCCGTTCTCTCGCGCGCAGTGCGACCAACACGCGTTGACGGGACGACGACGAAATCAACAACGTGTTTGACGGGCTGGCGCGCGTGCGTGTGCGGGCGGGTGCGTGCGCGCGCGAAGGGATCGTCGCGGGGACCTTGAAAAGTAACGATTTTCGACGTTCCCGTACGACCCGCCGCGTCTGTTCTCGCGTGCGGCGAACCGATTCCGTCCGTGTTGCACGCGCACGAACGTCACCGACGATCGGTTTTTGACGACCGAGAAGCGTTTTTTACGGTAAAAAACGAAACCGAAAAAAAACCACGAGAAGACACGCGGTCAAAGTGGACGGAACGAAAAGCGTTCGCGGACTCACGAGGCCGACGGAGTAATCGAAACCGTGGCGGAACGGTCTCGTGATTGTACGTATAGAGAAGACGGGTACACGACAACACGTTGTTCTGGTACGGAAGTCGAGGTCGATACGCCCGGAAAATCGATTTCGGTCGATCGATGTTGCGTCGACCGCGCAGTGTCGTTTTCGTCGAGCGGACGAATTTAAGTGTGCGCCGCACGAAAACGACGAAAATCAACGGAAAACAAATAAATAACGCACAACACGACCGTTTTGCGTACGTGCCACTGGGTTAGGGGGGCGCTGTTACGCTGCATTCGAAACAAAACTATTGATTTTCCTCCCGCGCCGCCCTCTGACGTTCAGACACCCTCTTTTTTCCGGTTACCTCCGTCCCCGTCCACCGTCTTCGCCGTTCACGTGGTTATCATTGTTATCGTCGTAGCCGTTCCGGCGTACGGTCCGACCGGCGGCGGGCGACGAGCGCGAGGTTTTCTTGACGGTCGATTTGAATTTGCCGTTGAAAAGAGACATTTACGCGCCACCGGACGACTTCTCCCGGTGGTCCCGGTGAAATCCCGTATCACGGACGACGCGCCGACGAAACCGATCGGAGGATATCGTCCCGCCCCGCCCGTCCGACCCCGTTGGGACCGCGACGGTTTTCTTATCGGTGCCGCGTTGCTCATCGCGCGGTTATCTCGTCTGTTTCTTTCAACGCTCCGTAAGGCGACGACGCGCACAGTTTTGGACGTTCCGGATGTTCACTTTGGCCGCGTGGAGCGTCGCGGTCGCTCCAGGTACCGATGATAAGCCGAGAATCGAAACGACACAAAACGTGAACGCGGCACGAGACGAATCACAAAAACACGACGTTCAAATCGTTAAAAACAACAACAACAAAAAAAGACCGTATAATTTTGATTAATATTATTATTACGTTGCTAGCTACGCAGAAAACGTTCGGTGCTCTATATGGCGTGATACGGTGCAATAAAAATCCGACATGCAATCATTATTATTTTTTTTTCGTTATTCAACGAAATCATGAAAAAATAAATAATAATAAAGGTTTGTTTAATCGAAATCACAACATTACGACTAAAGGCGCGTATGTATATATGTGTTTTACCGCGAGACATGCGAAAAAATGTGAAACGTCTTTGTTGGAATCACCAATTGACCTGGGACGTAATAATATACCTATTATTCTTCTCCTCCCTCGCCACTGTCCCAGCTACTCGGGGTCCTAAACCTCTACCCGACACATCTACGCACACACCAGCAGTCTCCTCAATCGCATCCGATCGCTTCTTCTTCGATCTTCCTCTTCTCCGTTCAACGTTCATTTCCATAACCGTTCTTACAGCTTTCCGAATTTTCTCTCCCCGCATGACACGTCTAAGTCTATCCTCTCGCCGCTCCTTTGCTTTCTCTCACATCCTTATACTATATCTTCTCGTCTCTGCTCTATTTTCTTGTCGACCGTCCAACACTCTTGAACACTTCTTCTAGGACTCATATACCCCATTGGAATTCCCTTAACGCACAAAATTCTCCATTTGATGATCCACCCGCACTTAATCCTACGTTTTCATATCCTCGTCAAAACCGCCGTTGTTTTGTAAAAAGCGCCCTAAATACTTAGGACGTCGGACCTTCCACCGAAACCTACGACATACACCTATTGGTTTTTTCTGTTTTTTAATTATGAATACCGTCGGAATGGCCGATATAAGTTTGCCTAGTCGATTAGTACGCTAATCGTCGACGTCCGAACCGTTTGTTAGAGTATTATTGTGTAATGACCGCCGTCGCGTCTACTTTTTATGGCTGTTATTTTTCCCCTTCTCGTTTATAACAGTTCAGACAACAACGTAAACCCTTAACTATCAGGTCGTCGTCGATTCGTATTGCTGTGCGAATGCCATTTTTTTTTTTTTTTGATTTTTCGATTTCAAGCAAGGTCGACAACATTCATACGAAGAAATCCGGTTGAACGTACGGTCGGGATAGTTAAGTCGGCCGTTCGGATACCCAAAACAATAGTAGGAATTAGCACTTGACGCTAATCGACGTTTGTAATCGTCCGAGAAACGCGGACGGCGCGAACATTTGATTCGTTTTGAAAACCGAGAGCGTGCGAATTTACACGCTCGGGATTTTCGTCGGTCTTTTAAAACAATATTTTTTGTTCGTTCGTCGGTGCACGCGTTTCACGATAAATGCAGCCACGTCAAAAGCGTCAGACACACGTGTGTTTGCCGCGCGAGTTTTGATTTTTTTTTTTTCCTCAACCCGAGTCGTATATAACCGGAGAAGACGGTTTTCCCGATCCCGTCCGCGTCCATATTCCTGTGTCCACACACGTGTACAGCTATCCGATTACACGCCGGCCCGAGAGACAACAAAACAAAACACACATGCGCACGTAGGTTAGGTAGGTTATTTTCGTCGAAGCCTGTGATAACACAAAAAGAGACGAGAGAGAGAGAAAATAATACGCAAGTCTCGTCGGACCGACAGGTGATGGCCGTCGTTAAAATATAATTTTACGAATCCCGCGCCACCGTACGCGGCCCGGACGTTTTTTAACAGTACACACGCGGTTAGGTTAGGTGTCTTAGACGGGCCCGACCGTTCGTTTCGGCGACTGGTGCGGTTCAAGGTTAGGTCGGACGAAGGCCACGACGACGATTTCCGTCCGACGTAACTCGGCGACGAAAAACCGTTTTTTTTTTTATTCTCTCTTCAATTACGGTTACGTTTCACGCGTGTCGTCCGAGCGGCAATGGCGTTTTCTTCTCTAGTCGTGTCTGGTTTTCTTGGTCATTTTTTTTTTTTTTTTGTTGTTTCGAAAAAGACCGTTCGCCCAAATCGGTCGCGATCAACACAACCTTCGACCACCAGCCGCACTCAGTCGACGTACGTTCATCAACGACCAGACGTGTTATCGCCGACACCGTTCGAAACACTCGTAACGGCGATAAGAGTCTTGTCGGATCGGTGGCCCGGCGAGGGCGCTTCGCATCCGGACGATATTCCGTCACGCTCGCGGTCGCGGGATTTCCCGTAACGGGGTCCCGACGGACCTTCACAGGCGCGTGTTCGGTCGATCAATCGAGAAAACGCCATCGTCGGTTCGTTACGGGGCGCGTGTTTTTTACGTCCAGTACACGAAAACGAAAGGGGTCTCTATGCCGTCCGGACATTCGTTGTGTTCCCTCGACCGTCGTCGTTCGCGTTGCCTTTGGTTGGAAAAAAAAAGCCCCAGTGGCACGACAACGTTACCGATAGTAATTAATCAGCCGGGCCGAGACCGAAATTCCGGAACGAAACGATTATTATTATTAATTATCAATCGATAAATTGACGTGCGCGGCCAAGTTTTTGTATTTTTTTTCTTTTTTTGCCGCGTGCCAAACGCGCTCCACTCCGACTTCTCGTCGGCCGCTATTAATGTCGTCGCGTACAACAGCGACGACGACGACGACGACGACGACGGAAACGCTGCCGCGGCGTTATCGGCACAGCGACGCGGAACGCGCGGCGATAAGACGTCGGGCCGCGAAGAGCTGGAGGAACGGCGAGCGGATCAAATGGCCCGGAAACGCGTGTTAATTCCGCGACGCCGAGCTCGTACAGCCATCGACGGCGGCGTTTCGTCGACGTCGTCGTTTTACGTTTTACGGTCCGGGCGTCTTCTACACGCCGGTCTCGATATTAGATCGTTACCTACCCCCGTTGCCGGCGTCGGAAGTCCGCGGTTCCGATTAATTACGGATGTTTTAATTGACGAAAAAAACCTAAAAAATCCGCCCGACACGAAACGGCTCGATATTCGAACACAGTCGGTGATCACGGTTTTTCCACGCCTTGGTACGCGTTTTCATTGTGTCCGCGCCGGATCGTGCGCGAAAAAACACTGTTTTGTTACAGGCGAGTAACGACGACGCGGGA
Organism: Schlechtendalia chinensis; assembly: GCA_019022885.1. Taxonomy (NCBI): domain Eukaryota; kingdom Metazoa; phylum Arthropoda; class Insecta; order Hemiptera; family Aphididae; genus Schlechtendalia; species Schlechtendalia chinensis. The sequence continues at coordinate 160,210 of CM032351.1, forward strand.
AGACGGAAGACGTTCTGTCGTTTCTCGCGTCGCGTTAGGTTTTCAATCGTTCACTGACGAAGTTTTTCTCTTCTCCCGCGACGTTCACTGAACGACGTCGTAGCCACCGTCGGATCGGAGATAAAAAACCGGTAGGAAACGTCAGGTAACCGGAAAACAACGGACAATTACGCCGCGGTTCGAATACGACGTCGTCACTCGTGGTACGTGTGAAAATCGGATGATCCGTGTTTTTGAGTTCACCGATTGACCCGAACCGAACTCGCGTCCTGTCGGAAACTGCGGCCGACCGAACACTAGTACGCGAGATGACGACGATCAACACGACGTCGATAAAGATCGTAAGGATCGCGCACGAGCGTCTGAAATGTCGGACCGCGCGGAATCCGATCGGAGTGCGTGTGCCGTGTGTAACGCGAACGCGGCCGAGAGATTCAAAGCGTGCGGATCCATTGGGGGGGGGGGGGTTTAATCGTTTTTTTTTTACTTCTTGTTGTCCGAAGAATGTCGACGTTATTCCCGACAATACACCGGTCGGCGAAACTTTCTACGACGAAAAACCAAAAAAAAATAAACCGTAACGAAATTAATCGGAACACTATTTGTTAACACGGCGAGGAAACGCGAGAAATGTTGTCGATACGATAGCGGCGTACAAGCTATATATAATTACGTCGGACCAGCCGCCAGGTGGTATAACAACGCGTCCGTCGAAAACACGATTTTTTATAACAAAACAATACTCGTCAAGACAATGTGGATTGTTTTTTTTTTTATATTGAAGGTATTGTACCCCGTGGCCAAACTGTCGACCACGTATTAATACGTTCACGTGAGAAAATTCGCAAAAAACGCCCATAAAAATGTCGCACGGGCCATTTTTTTAATACGTTTTTTATAATTTTTTCTTTTCCCGAGACTAAAACTCGAGCACAACGATTTCGAACTCGAAGCCTAACCTCCGGAGGAGAGTGTTTTAAAGCGGATGTCTTTAAACGGCGCGTAACTCGATTTCTGTATTTATTAACCTCCCCCCCAACCGATACTTTTCGAACAGACCTCGTATGAGATCGCCGCGGAACGCTCTTAGCGGACACTCGCGCCCGAGGCTTCCGGATTGCCCGAGTCAGCGACGTTCGTTTTGAACACGCCGCTCGACGTGTCGTTCGAATCGCGAATCACGACAAATCCGTTTGGGCCCGGGGTCGATATCGCGGACCGTACTAACCGACCGCACACCCGCGCGTTATAGTGGTCTGTGTTTGCGAAAGACCCCCTCCCACCACCGACCGATAAATTCGTATTAATCAAATATATATATATATATGCGTGTCCGTAAGTACGTACGAGGAGCGAAAACAAACGCAAACACGGCGGCGGCGGTCGGGAGCGAAAACAAAAATCACTCGATCGAAATCGAACCGTACCAGGCGACAGCCGTTTGTAAACATTTCAATGGTTTCGTACACTCCGACCGACCGGTGCGAAGCCGCGGTCGCGTTACCGGGCAAAAATAACGATGCCGTTTTGCGATTATTCTCAGACGAACGGACCTAACCCGCGGTACACGCGTATCGGATACGTTCCGTTTTCGCGGGCGCCGTTCGACGGAAACGTCCTGGTGTTTGTTCGTAGAAACGTGCAACGAACGGTAGTTGAAAACACAACCAAACACACCAACCTAACCTAAAAAAGCTCTATAAGCGACTGTCACCGTTTCAACGCGTTTTTCAATACGCCGACGACAATCAAATCAAATAGTCCCGAACGAATCGTATACGTCCGTCTATATAAGTCGTTTGTGTCAAAGGTGTAGACAATCAGTTGTAAACCGTAAACGACGACGGTAACGTGTTCGACGCGATGTCGCGGACGAACGGTAATAGAGCGAAAACAAGACGGAACAAAACGTCCGAACAAAACGCGCGCGAGAACAGTCGGAAGGATACGGATACGTGACGGGGGACGGGAAACTTTATACCGAGCAAGTCCGACTGACAGTCGTTCATCGTCGCACGTCGATTATTTTATTCGATTATCGCACGTTCGTCCTTTCTAAACGGTCGAATGGAAAACGCACGACAACGCGTCGACACGTAACGGCACCGTTGACCGACAATTGCGCGCGCACGATCGAGTACATCGACCGTGATCTACTTTCGGTCGGTTTGTCGTTTTCTTCCTCTCGTCCTTTTTTCGCGATCGCGAACGGCAGAGAAGACGGACAAACGTAACGACGAAACGTTCGCGGGTCCGTCCACGATACGAGCCCGAGCCGACGGACGTGAAACGATCACCGTACCGAATCGTCGTCGGTTTTTTCGTTACGTTTCGCCATCGCGAGGTCGGCCCGTCCCTAGACGTTTTGAACGCGTAAATAATCTTAACCTATATCATAGCGCACCCCTTTACCGGGAACGTCGCGGAAACAACCGTTGGCAACACATATTTGCGAGCGCGAAAAATCTAGATCTTACGTCACGGTGTAATGTGCCTACTACTCGATCGACTGGGGGTATTACGTACGTCATACGCATCGAAAATTGTCGGGCCTCCTCACACGGATCTTCGGCTAAAACCCCATAGGACCGGCGAGGAGGTGGTGACGTCGTTGTAAATAACGCCGAGGTTCCGTCGCGTTCCGGGTCCCGATTTACACGGGCAAAGTTGTTCTTCGGCATCGTGTCCGGAAACAAAAGGAAACGTCGTCCGTTTTCGGCGCGAAACGTATTTTTTTTTTTTTATAACACGCGGTACGCGATAACGAGAACCGGACAAAAGAACGGGGTGTTCTCGTATCGCGCGGAGAACGTGAAAAAACGTCGCGTTCGAATCGTGATTGTCGTCAACAACAACGATAACGACGACGATGACGACACGACGACGATAATAAAGTGCGCGCCGCAACAGCACCGGACGATTTTCGCGTTTCGGATTTCTGTCGGTTTTTCTACAAGCGGCGTAGCGTTATCGACGGAGGGGAAAAAAATAAATAAATACGAAACACCAGAGTACCGAGTGGTACGAAATTCTTTTGTGTTACGCGCGTGAACCGTGCGTGCGCGTGTGCGTGCGCGTACTAGGAATTTTCAGATCGAGACCAGGTAAACGGCGAGGAAACGTGATATAATACAAACGGTTCGTTGTTCAAGTTCGTTGTTCTCCGTCACCGTTGACCCGATTTACTTTTCGCGTTCCCAGCCGTCCGATCGTTTTTTTGTTTGTTTTAACCCGACGTCACAGAACACGCGCAGCAGTAACAACCAACACGCCGCGGCGTCCAATCGTAACAACACCGACGACGGGAAACGTGTACCTTTGGCGGCTCCGGTCGTCAACCGAGATCGTAACACCGGCACATGACGACGAGAACGGAGAGACGGTTGCCGGGAGTCAGTCCCCGTGGGGGGACGGTGGGGTGGGGCGGTGGGGTAGACCGTACACGCATGTGCGCGCGCCTGGTCCGGGACATCTGTTCGGGTCGGCGTGCGGACAACAGACCGGTGCCAGGTGGCCGAGGGGGACGACGGACGAAAAAACGAGAGAAACAAAAAAATTAGAAAGAGACAGAACGAGAGAAACCGGGCACGCGTCTCTTCCGCGCCGTCTGCAGCTAACCATCTGTCCCACCCCACCCCTTACCATCCCCTAGACGTACGATATTTTTTTTATTGTCCGCATAACGGACGAGAACACCGCGTGCTGCCAGACGAACGCATTTCGTTCCGGAAATCGATTTTTTTCCCGTCGTCGTCGTCGTGCGCGACCGTACCTGTGCGCGTGCGCGCGCCCTCGGAGTTCGGAAGTCCGCGAGACGGCCGAACGTATCGTGTTGCGTCGCGTTCGTTTTGTACGTCCGATAACGCCGACGACGCCGGGACGCCATGGAAACGCGAACGAAAACATTTCTCCGTGCCGGCGGACGGGCGGACGACTTCGACGGACGCGTTACCGACCGAGAGACGCGCGACTCGATACCCCGACCCCGGACACGCTGCACGTTGTATTTCCGTGACGGCGCCGGGGGCAGTTAAAAACAATAACTGAAAACGGAATAATAAAACGTTGGGCCGAACGCGATATCGCCACGGCAACGTGTTTCAATACGCGTCGGAAACAGCTGTTCCGTTTTTAATATGGGTCGGCGCCACGTTTCGCCAACGTCATTGCGTACCACGGACGGTTCTCCGTTATAAACGATTCTCGCGACGAAAAATAATCGATTGATTATTACGACCAACGGACGACGACGACAAAACATCGCGGCGTTTCGATCGGGTTTCTTTTTTCGACGAAAATTTTTGATTTTTTGATTTTCCGCGTCGGGAAATCGTGGCTCGTCGTCCGCACGCCCGGGACACGGTCAAAGTGAAAAAAAAAACCGCCGTTTTTAACGTACGCGCGAACACGGGGTCCCGGAGACCTGACCTCCGCGTGTGCGTACGGCGAGCAAAAGGAGGAAATTCCATAATTTCTCGGCGAGTTGAGTGCGACGGTCTTTTGGCGAAGACAGGCAAAAAAATGAGGCATCGTATTATACACGTTATTCGGTCGTTTTGCTCGGCCTCGTCGTCACTGTGTTCTTCTCTCCCACCCCCGCGAAGCCGCGACCTCGTGACGACGGCTCGATAAGGTTAACTTAGCGCGCGCGCGAGACAAGTCTTCTCCGTGCGTTGTACGCGTACAATACGAAATAGGCGACAACGACAATGTTATTATTACATTATTATTGCTCCCCCCCTCTCACTCGCTCGCTCTCGGTTCTCCGTCACTGAATCGTATACATGCGTTAGACGACGACGTTTAAAGTACACACGTTACGACCGATAAACGGTCGTGTACAATGGATTCTCGTCTCGTTATGGGCATAATTCACAGAGCGATATTTTCGACCGACACGGACCGTCCGTACACCGTTCGATCGGTGATGCGATTGGAATTTTGTTGTCCTACACACACTCTCTCCTCTGACCTCTGACACCGCGCGTGTGAAAAAGCAAAAAAATATGATTCCCCCGACGCAATTTTCCGAGACGTACGCGACAAACAACCGCTTCCCTTTCGAGACATGTTTACAACTATAAAATAACAAATTCGTTGTGAAACGAAACGTCGACCGTCAGAACATTTCAAACACGAGTAGTGATCACGTTCAAGCGATACCATCCGAAGATTCGCCGCCGCCGACTATGATCCGGACTCGGGTACTCTGCGTCGGACGGTGGACGAGACGTTGATTTTACGCGTTTGGCGATATTTCGACCGAGTCGAATTTAGTCCGATTTCAGATTGACTTTCCCTTCGCGGAGACCGCGCGAAGAAAACCGGTTGAAATAATCGGATTTGCGTATACGCGGTCACGGCAGAACGGTTTTTTCGTTGTTTTTTTTTTCGACGTTTCGTGTCGGCATTTGTCGTTAACGCTGTTGACTTCGACGACTCGCATATGAGTGGGTATCGTGTCGTATCGGCGGGGAGGAGTTTTTTTTTTTAAAATAAAATACACATACGCATCGGCGTGATAGATTTTATTTTTGCGACTCGCGCTGGAAATACGAAATACGAAAAAAAAAAATGCACGGTCGGGTTGCTTTTTGCCGGTATTTTCATTTTTTTTTTTCGCTTTCTACAATATCCATAAATATCACGCGACTCGCGTCCGACACTCCGAACCGGAAATTTTACTCACGATCCGTACTTATCCGAGTGCACTGAATTTAATGGACCCGCGCGAACGAGTAAATATAGCGGTAGTGGTATACGTACGTACGTGCGTGCGGCAATACCGAAAAGCTATTATTATAAAAATGACATCGCAGTCGTATACACACACGTATATACAAAACGCAGCACGTTGTCGTCAAACGGCGTCGGTACGAACGTACGCGTACGACCTACGGGGTTTTTCCGCGATCCGGACGAAACGAATTCTAACCTAACCTCACATTATAAACGCGTGTTGGACAGCGTTCGCGCCGGTGAAACCGAAGTCCTCGTCCGCGAAAAACTTCCGTTCGCATTTCCGATCGGCGTGTGGTTTTTTACACAAGCGTTTCTTTTTCCAATCCGTACGATCAAAAAAACAAAACGGACGTTTGTTCGCGTAATCGATACGACGTGCCCGACTGTCCTCTGCATTTTTAATCGTATACCATTCCGGTTCAGGCCGGTTTTTTTGTTTTTTTTAGCTTTACGTAGTGAATCCGTTCCGTTCGATCGCGTGTTTTCGTCAAACGTCGTCCGGGGGAAAAAAAAAAAGCAAAACAATCAAACCGACCGACTATTGTTATACGCGCGCGCCACGACACCGGTTTGGTACCGACCGCGTTTTTAACAGTTTTCGGCGACCGGCATCGGCGTGCGCGTGTTTTCGAACGGCGAGTTTTTTATTCGTCGGACGCTCTCGTTTACTCAGTGAAAGTAAAGCGAAGAACGGAAAAAGAAACCGCACTACTAACTACTACACGGATTGTCCCTTTCGTTTCGTCCGCGACCGTGGTCCGCGCGCGTACGTGCGCCCGAACCGTTTACACGGTCTCGACGTCAGTCTACGAAACCAGTTCTGTACCTACCGGTTTCAATATAATGATGTATACGTATATATAGTTTTGTTCTGCAATGACAAAAGAGCGTGAACGCGCGTATCGGCGAAGGGCAACGTACCCGCCGTATAAACCGGCGTAGTAAAACTTCGTTTTCGGTACGTGATAACATTGTTGATATCGTTAATGTTGGTCGTCTCGTGCGTACCGTTTTTTTTTCGTTTCGTATCCGCACATAAAAAAAAAAAAGAAAAAACGTGTGTGAAATGCCCGGTTCCCAAAACAAAATACGCGTTTTTACGTCTTGAAACAAAGAATATCTGCACAACGTCCGTGCCGCGTTCGCTCCGAATAACACGACGAATGTTGTTAACATGTGCGCGTGTATGCGAACTCGCGGCCGTCATAGCGGAATCACCGTGTGCGCGCCCGACGTCTCGATCCGTTTTCGTGCGGAGTGAACGTTTTATCGTGACGATGGATTAAAATTTGTCGGGCAGTGGATTACGCTGATCGAAAGCGAACAAACGTACGGTCCTCGACGTACGCCTACGTAGCCGACGATTGTTCGGACAACCGTCTGAAGTAAGACGAACGCGAGTTTTCTTCGGGAATCGTCGGCAGGACTCTACGGGAGATTTAACGAGGCTCGCGACGTTTCGCGATTCGCGCGTTTTGACGGACTCGTCGTCGCTATCGATACAACATCAGGTGTGCTCGCGACGTCCGTCTGCAACGCGTGCATGTAACACGACGTAATAAAATAAAACGCAGTCGATAAACGCATTCGGCCGTTTGGCGGGTTTCCGAAACCGCGGGCCGCCCCGCCAGTTCCGTACGACCATTAACGTTAATCGAGTACACAAAACGCTACACGGACGCGCGCTGGCCCGGTGACAAGACGGACCGCGTCAAACGTGAATTATGTACCGCGCGGGAATTCGCGGTTACGCGTGGGCGTGCGTGTGCGCGCGAAAACAAAAAAAATTAAAAAAAAAAACTTCCCAATACGTACTAAACTTCGCGCCGAAACGTTTAAAACGGGCGAGGGGGCCGTTGGACCGAACACGTTTCAGAAGTGAAATTGATTCGTTCGTCGCGCGATAACCCGATTGTCGTACGCGACGTATTATTCACAAAAAAAAAAAACAACTCATTGAAACGACGTTTCGACTTTTTGCCGGTAAGGTCAGTTAATTAATGGTTAATTTGCGAAATGCAAATTTTACGTCTCGGATAATGGATCGGCGCAGCAGGTTTCCCCCTAATTACGATTGATACTGGCGCGACCGTGTAAATGGAAATAATTAAAACACTATTCGGTTCGCGGTAACCGTTTGGTTCGTTTTTTGGTTGTCGTCTCGTAACGGAAACGACGAAATCCAAAAAAAAAAAGGGGTGGGGGGGGGAACGCGCACGTCGGAAGAGCGTTGTCGGCGTACGCGGCAACGCTGGCGACGTGTGCACGTTTCGTCGAGAAAAGAAAACGCGTCGGCGCGAATAAATGCGTTTTTCGGCGCGTTTGGATTGTGTTGCGTAACGCGCGCCGCCCCTCTGACGTAACATACGTATATGTATATGTATACGTATAAAACGCGGTGTAAAACACGAAAAACAAAAATCATCACACCGGTCCTTACGTAACAACAGTCCAAGGGGGTGGTAACGGTTATCGGAACGCGCGCGCGTTTGGAAAATCGATCGTCGCCCGGTCGCGACGGATTTTCACGAAAACATTTTTCGTGCCGCGTTTCACGAACGTTCGAAAACAGTAGAAAAATATCGCGGCCGGACGCCCGAAGGAAACCGAACGGAAACGCGGCGCGCACGACGCCTGCCGGCCCGACGGTTAGGGTGCGGCGGGTTTATATTTTCGGTACGGGGTCCCTTCATCCCTCTGACCCTCGGCGTCTGGTTTGATTTTTCGTTTCGTTTTTTTTTTTTTCCCCCGTTCGTCTTTCTGTACGTCGCGCGGTCGGATTATACGCGATACCGTCCCCCCCCCTCACCGTTAACGTCACCTTCTCAACCCGCTCGCGAAGGACGACCGGTCGCCGGCCGGCCGACGCGACGCGACGAGACGCGACGCGAACGACAACGTTTTCCGGAGCAACGCGAACGCGGTTTTCGTCGCGACGACCGTTTGGTTTGGTGGGTTCGAACGCGTACGAAGGGCGAGGGTCGCGCGCGAGAGGGTCGACGAGAACACGGGACCCGCCGGCGTTTCCCGGACGTGCGTTCGACGGCGGTTGCGGCCGCGTGCGTGCGTGCGTGCGTGTGCGCCACGACGTGCAATCGAACAATGGCCGCAGCTGCTGTCAGGCAACCCCCACCCCACCCCGATGAAGAAATCCGGCCGCGGACGTGGTAACGGTTCTTCCCTTCGCGTACGTATTCACAAAGCACGTTTTACTCACCCGAAATATGATGCGACCGTGGAACGCGATGTAACGGCCGACGACGACGTGGTTCGTGGTTCGTGGTTCGTGGTTCGGGCCGGACGGGATACGAGAGGGAATCGCACTCGAAACACTCGTGTGGCGCGCGCGCGCCGCCGTTCGTCCGCACGGAGGTCAGTCGAGAACGTTTTGTTGTTACGCCGAGACGGATACAAACACGTGCGTGCGAACGGTGTACGGAGAGAAAGAAAAAAAAGAGCGCGCGCTCGCGCGTGTGTGTGTGTGTGTGTGTAAGAGAGTTAGACGGACAGGAGAGCGGCGCGAGAGAGAGAGAAACAGAGAGACGGATGGACAGCGAGTGAGAAAGACGGACAAAGAGAGAGAGACAGACAGAGACGGCGAGAAACAGCGAAAGAACGACCGACCACCGGACCAATGCGGAGCACGTGAGACACTGAGGGGTTCCGGCGCGTCGGCCGACCGGGCGCACCGCACGGTCGCGACCGCGGCGCGCGCCCTCTGTCCGCGCGACGGCGACGGAGCGAGCGCGAGAAAGGAGCGAGCAGCAGCCAGCGAGGCGTGACGGAGAGAGGGAGAGCGCGTGGTTTTTATACATCTCCGCCGGCGGCGACTGGTTTGCTGCGTGCCGTCGTCTTCGGTCGGCGGGCGGCGGGCGGCGGGGCGCGCGCGCGTTCTCTTCTTTTGTGCTCTGCGCGCGCCCCAAGGGCGAAGACGCGGCTCCGCGACAATGACGACAATTCCGACCGTCGGGAGGGCGCGCGCGTTTTTCGAACCCCTAGCCACCGCGTCGGCCGTCCCGTCGTCACACACACGAACGTTACCGCGTTACCGCGACCACGCGACGTTCAGCTAACCGCACACGTTTTCCAAGGCACACAAAACGGAAGTCTACGGCGACCGTTTGGAAAACACATTTGACGGCGGCGGCTAGGGAAAAGCGCCGTAGCGTTCGAAAATTAATCTCCTGGACGATCCCACAACGTTCGGACGCGGGTAGGGACGTTTTTGAACGAGACGGACGTCACGTTTTAGGGAATGTTGTATTTTTCACGAGTCGCGTTACTTCCGACTGACGCTGGTCACGTCAGTTCGGCGCGTCAGACGTTACAGACAAGCCGGACGGTCGCGAACGATTGCCGAACGAACCCGGCGAAAGAGATTGAACGCGTTCCGAAAACGACGACGGTAACGGTCGAGTAACCGGTGGTGTGTGTGTGTGTGTGTGTGGGGGGGGCGGCTATTATATTTATAAAAAAAAAAAATAATAATCATATCCGGTCAAATCTAAAATTTGATTTTTTTTTTTTTTTGGGTGGGGGAGAATGGAGCTTAGCCTAACCCAACCTAAACGAACTCGTTTTGTACACAATTCGTTGGTCGTAAACGAGCGATACGTTTTCATTGTAGTAACGTCGTCAAAAGATTATCCGAAACGATGACCGACAAGAACTGTTGTTCGTCGGTACCGTGATTGGGGGGGGGGGGGTGAATCCCCACCCGGAGAGAATTTAAAGAATAGTAAAGAAATATCGTTATGTTGGAAAAACGTAATTTTTTTTTTTTTTATCACGGTTATTACGTAATATACATTTGTTCACAATCATACGTGACGGACAACGGCAATTATTATCGGAAAATATTGATTTTCTGAACGGGAAACGAACGGGACGAAACGCGATATATTACGCGGGCGAGCACGACGAAGTGACGGAACACGCAAACTAAACTTTCCAGACGATTGGAAATATCAACAGTATTTGTTTAGGATTTCTCGACCGAATTGTCCGTCTGTCGAGTCGTCTGGCCCGCGTCTAATCCGAGTCGGGGTTTCCAAACGGTTCACGCGCCGACGACGACATGTTTCGTTTTCAAAACCCGATTGAAACCGATGTACACGCGTGTTGGAGATTGAAAGTAGAAAAAATCCGGATGACGAAAAATTACGTTCTGTTAATATACACGAAACGAAAACCCGATGATGACGATTCGTCGCCGGCGGATCCACCAAAAAAAACGCGTGAAAACGAATCGTCCGACATTCGCCACGTTCTCCTCGACGCGATCGCGAGCACACCCAGCCCGGCCGATATTGGAAAAAATCGAAAATCCAAACGGGCGCGTATTTGTACCGAAACCGATTTCCGCGTCCTCCGTCCGGACGGAACGACGACGAGATCACATTCATGAAACGATCGAAAACAAACGCGACGACGGTTCCGTTCGGGTGTATGCACGTGCACATGCACATGTATATATGTATGCATATTTTTTTTAACGAAATAATAATTCCACCGGACGTTAACCGGGTTTCTTCTGGTGCGCGATCGACCGGACGCGGTCGGGAATGTCGGAGAAAAACGACCCGTTCGCACGCGCTCGCCCAGGCACGTTCTCGGACCCCGTTTTGTTTTTAACGTTTTTTGTCCGCCGCGCTTTTTTTTCTCTGGTTTTTTTGATACCCATTCCTATGCTCGAGACCGTTGTCGTTTTTTATGAAACGTTCAAACGTGTTATTAAAAACCCGAGTGTAGAAATTACATTTTTTTTTTTTTTATTCCGTCATATCGTGTTCAAAACTCCCCTCCACCGGAATCTTTTCAACAGTTATAATAAATCGAATGATTTATCGAACATCGTCAAGACGCACACTGTTTTCGACACGATTTGATCGTACACGACGTAATTCTAGTATTTCGGTCGGTCTTACCGTTACGGTCCTGAACGCGCACACGTTCGATTTGAGCCCGAACGGGGTCGATATGGAAATACCGATTTCCCTGTAAAAACCACGCGCCGAAGCTGATAAATTATGAGAACCGTGCTATCGAAATATTTTCGTATATGTATTGCAGTTTGATTATTGAACGATACGTGAACCCAAAAAAATTGATGGGTTACACATAATATACCTACAGTATGGCTCTTAAATATCTCGAACGTCTCCGTAGAGGACAATAAATTGTTCCGATAGCAGCCGCAACCGCCACGCGATTCGACATTTGATACGAAGACAGACTTTATTGTTTTATTTCGGAAAATATTTCATTACTCGACGCGACGATTAAAGTCGTTTCGATTAAGATGGCCCCTCTCGCCACCCCGTAAATAAGTTCTGGATATCCGTTGTCGTTGTCCGACAGCCAACAAGTTGCGGACACGGTACCAGCTCTCGACGATTCGCCGTCTTTGTTTTTTGCCGTTTTCCCGTTTCCGTTTCGACGTGTGGTACGGCGTCCTGACCGCGGTTACCGTGACCGGCCGGACGGCGTTGCGTGTGACGAATCGCGCGGATAGAAACTGTTCGCCGACAGAAACGGGAACGCGGCGAGACGGTTTTCGATTTCACGACAACGCGTATAATGTGTGTTATTATTATTATTATTAGGACGTTACGTAATGTCATTGTCGTGCGAACGAAACGAAAGGGAAACCGTTGGCCTGGACGCGTCGCCGCCGGTCGACCGCGAAATCGCACGTGTTACGACATTACGAGAACATTGGAAAGGAACCGATGTCCTAAGCCAGCGATGTATTTAGGATTTCGTCGCCTTGGGTACACCCTCCGACCTCCTCACTCCTTTTTAAGACATGTATGTAACATTTCACGTACAAGTAATAACCAATCAATATCGCGTTAACGTTTATAACTATAAAACAATAGCGTACAATGGGTATTACAAAGGGTGTTCGATAATTTTTTCAAACTGTGAAATAAAACATCGAATATCGAATGTTTCGAAAACGAGTAGTAATCGTATCCGAACAAACCCCTTTTTGCATTTTGCTGCCCCCAAAAACGTGATTGCCTACCCATCCCCCTTAGTTAACCCGTAGAAAAGCCACTGGGTCTAACCGTGTAACGCTCCGCGTGGCCCAAGTCTTCACGAACGCGCCGGGCACGATAGATAAAACCGTACGACATTCCCGAAGTCGTTTTTTACACGACCCAGAGAAACAAGACGGAACAAAGTCGCGGCCCGTTTCCCGAGGTGATTTCCAACAATCAACGAAACGCTACGAATTCGACCGCACGACGTTTCGGTCCTGATTTCGGCTTTTGCATCACGGCGTTTCCCATCGCGATCGATATTTCAACAAACACTCGAATGAGTGTGTACGATAAGACAAAATGAAAATTTTAATTCGTGGGGTTCTTGAGCCGAATCGGTTCCCGTCTCGCGACGGGTCTTACAAAAAGATACTTTGAGAATGGCAACTTTAAACTGTCCTCGCCCGAAGCGAACCAGTCCGACCAACAAAACGTACTCAATTCTAACGCGTTTCCCATCAACGTCCGTGCCCGGAAATTCCGAAAGATCACGAGATGATCCGGTGATTACGTGAAACGATGTTCAAACAAAAACGTTTTATCACGACAACATATCGTTTAAAACGGGGGTGGGGGGGACAATAAATAAATATAATTACACCGCGTGTCGACGAGTTCGAACGAGAAACAAAAAAAAAAAAATTAACCTACACTAGTAGTTAAACGAATATTGGTTGGCCGCCGCTGGACTCTTCCGACCGGATATTCCCGAATAAAAGCGTCGACGACGTATCGTTTCCGACGGGAGTCGCGTTTTTCACGTCTCGTCGCACTTGTCGATTTCTAACCCGACACGACGATAACGATTACGGAGCAAAAGTAAAAGTCACGCACGAGTTTCGTACGGTCGTGCGCGACTACGCGTACGACACGGCGACACGGTTCGGCGTCCATTGGAAAACGTTAACGATAACGTGCGCGCTTCAATGTCCGCATTTCGCGCGGTCGCGAACTCGATTCACGTGTGGGGGGACACGCTGCGTAACGAGCCGGTCAGGACGGAGAAATCGCCAACGGCCGTTTGAAGTCGGATTTTCAGCGTTTGTCGCGACCGTACGCGGAACAACCGATTGAAAACGCGAAACTCTCGAGAATAAGAACGGCGCGAGATCGGAGCTTGACAACAATAAATCGAAACGAAACTTTTTCGAACGAAAAAAAATATGCTCCTCGAGTTCAGGTGGCGCGCGCGGTCGTACGGATTCTACGGATTAAAAACGTTCGCGCGTTAAGTATTGTTACTGGTGGAGTGTATTCGAACCGTGTACGATGTCGGTTCGTAACAAAATCAAACGTAGTCGAATCAAACAACGTCCGACAACGGTTCGTTCATAGACTGGACGATAGTAATAATGACGATAATACGTCGCGGCCGTTATCGAATAAAGAGAAAGAGAGTCGTGTTCGCGGTAAACTTTTCAGACGAATTCGTTTCGAACGGCACTGCCAGTAATGGTATTTCGATAAAGCGGAAACGAGCCTTTTGGGATACGCGTGACTTGGACGTAACAAGTTTTATTCGAAAACGATTGCGGTTCTCGTACGGACACGAACCCGTTTTCAAATAAACGCGATTTCAACACGCCGACATCTCATACGGCACATTGCAATCGTAATCGATTCCTTGCGAATTATTATTTCATTTTTTTTCCCCCCCGAGACGGTTCAATGTCGCGTTATCGTTTACCGATCCGATACGGATGATAAGCGACTTTAAACTTAACTTCAAGCGCGCTCGACCGAGATCGAAATCCATGACGGACGGATGATTCCGCCAAGCGAGTCGTGCGGATTGTACGCGGTGACCGTACAGGGAAACACGACGACTGCGGATTTTCGGGAACGGCACGGTTTTGTCGGTTTTTTGACGGTAACTAACGACCCGATCACGAAGGTGAAAAAAAGCACGCGGAACGAACCCCCGGAACGTCGGACGACCGCATCGACGCGATACATTTGTGCGCGAGAACGCGGACTTTCAGTCGGAACACGATCACCTCCCCGTATTCGGCCAGCACGTTTCTTGAATGTTTCACGCGTCGTCGATCGATCTTCGGCCGTAAACATCGACGTTCGATCCAAAAGTAAGGCCGACGACGGGTCTCAACACCGCCGCGTCGAATGATTACGTTCCTCCGACTGTGTTTACCGGTCGTATTCAACTGTTCGTCGGACGATCGCGACGTCCGGTACGTCAACTCGTGTCGGCGCTGTTCTGGGTTCCGTCGTCGTGCGCGTTTTTCGACTCGGACGTTACGCGACGGTTTTCGTCTCGTAACGTGTTCCGGATCGGCGTGTACAAATGATTAAAAAAAAAATCGTATCGCGCGCACGCCCTGCCCGTACACTTATTGTCGTTATTTACGTTTCTGGACAATTTATTTTTTTTCTCGTTTCTTTTTCGGTTCCGTCGTTTCACGTTTTCACAACACGCGTCGTTTGCGTCCGACCGGATTGTTTTTCCGATCCGACCGCGTGCCGGCCGCACGGTTCCCGATGCTGCGCGCAAGGTTTTCGCCAACAATTGAAGTCGAATTTCTATGACGCGCGCGCGCACGAATGAGTCGAATTACGTTTTGCTCTTTCTCTCGGCATATCAATATGGTGTCGTTAGCGATGTCGGCGGACGCGAAACGTCACTAATTAAATCACGACCCTTTCGCGTGGCCCTCAAAAAAAAAATAATAAAAACCGCACGAACAAATCATGATCGTCCTGCCGTCGTTCGTGCTTAGAAAACGTTCCCGGAACGCTTTGCGTTCGTTTTTTGCAAATTTTTTAATTCGGATTCTCCGGGTGAAATCGATCACCGTCGCGTTTAGGGTCGGCAAGAACGTTTGGAAAACTTTGTATCCAACGGGACATTAATAATAACGTTATTGCATGATCCGAGAAGAAAAACTACAGAAACGCGTGTCGATAATTAGACGATTATTGTTCAGCCGTTGTTTTCATCACAGTCATATGTACGAGTACATAAGCCGTTTGGACACGAAGGGAATAAAACATGCATGACGGACACTGGGACAATTTACCCGGTGCACGGAAATTAACTCGGAGGGGAAAAAGCACGTGAATTATTAAATGCGCTAAAACACAATATATTAATATCCGTGACAAAAAAGTCGGAATAGTTATCCGCGTGTAATGTAATGCGACGGAAACAAAAAAAAATGTAATTCGATAAAAGTTTTTCGCAGTGAACTATGTTGTTTCGAAAACGTTATTTTTGACTTACAAATAAAATGTACCGTGCATAAATATTTCGACGGTGCGCGCGGACAATAATTACGCGTCGTAAATTTACAATAAATTCGAATCGATAAACACAAACAAGTTTAATTAATAAACATTTTGTAATGTTGGTTAGTTCAATATACGTACAATCCATACATATACATATACTTACACACACACACAATCCAATCTATACAATCAATACGGCCTACAACCAACTTTCAATTGAGTTATGAGAAAAACGAAACTTTCGAATTACTTTCACTCGTCTTAAAAGTTTTTTTTTTTTTTTTTTACTTTACGAAAAGTTAACGATCTCGCGATAAATGTATTGACGATTTTCCCCGGAGTTCGTAATAATCGCGAAATAGATTACGCAGTTTTTCAATTTCGAGAAACAAAAATATCGTTTGGATCGAGTTTACAATCGAATACCGCGACTGGTATGTGTACGTATGAAATTATAAAACAATACGTGCTTCCTACGAACTCACTGGCATACGTTCGACCGGAGACGAGGAACAATGAACACAACCGTCGAAAAACGTTTAATACGATTCCAGCTCGGCATGCTTGTGTAATATCTCTCTCTCTCTTCTGTACTCAATCCTCAAATCCCATTACTTGCCTTCCACTTAGTCTCCTCGTAAGAATTACACCCATGGTCCTTCATGATTTTCTGCATATATTCCGTCCGCGGTCTTCCCCTGGCATTCTTACCTTCCGCGCGGCCTTCTATAATTAACCCCGGCAACCCACCATGTCTCAATACGTGTCCGATCCATTCGTTTCTCCTTTTCTCGATACTATTCCGTAGAGTTCTTTTTTGTAATTGTACACTGTAAACACTAGCCCTGCCGTTACCGTTTTTCGATAAAAATCGAACACGGGGAAAAAAAAATAAAAGCAAATCGAGTTCAGTGAAACGAAAGATCTATTTCCTAAGGTTTATGGAATTCGGCGGGGCTATGGTATTATTATTGGCGATTTCAGTTTTTGGATTTTTTCAATATCATTTATACTATAAATATTTTTATTAACGATTATTCTTCAACGACATTATCTAATAAAAAATAAAAATATTAAATCGATTGAAATTCGTAATTTTTCAAAACAACCGTACAAAAATGACGGTTGTAACCGCGTTAAAACAGTCTTGTTTTCGATACGATTTAAACATCAACGTTAACGCTCTCACGTACAATCACGTGCAGGTTTAAGCGTTTTACTGTACAACGGTAATAATTTGTTTAGAATTATCGTTATTATTTGTTGTGCCTTCGTTGGACGTTGTTCGAACATCATTGCAAGGAAAATAATAGTTTTTCGCGTTTTTTATCGTGTTACGTATCGTCCAAATACAATTACATTTCCCGTTTTTTTATTATGTACGGTCTGTTCGTCCGCGTATAATCACGTTTATTCAACGTAAGTAAACACCGAATTTTTGAGATAGTAGACAAATGTTTGCGAGTTTGCGCGGCCCGTTTTCGTTTGATAAGAACGTTTCGAGATTTTTGCGTCACTGTTGTTTTTGAATAATTTATTAAACGCGGCGGACGTGCACGGCGTTAGGTATCACGTAGTATATTAATTTTATTTGTTTGAAAACTTTAGTCGTTATATTTTTACTACGTTATTATATTACTGTTTAATTTTTCGAACGTAATTCGCGGGCGCGCGCACACACACACACACACAAACGTGATACTAAAAACGCTTTAAAAATGTAAGAGGGGAAAAAAAAAGTCCCGAACATTTACGTTCGATAATATCCGAACGTACGAAAACTCTGAGAACGTTTTTATCGACAAAGGGATTGTAACGTTCTTTCGGTAACGGTCGACGGCCTGTAATACACGCGATCGATTGATTTCGCGTAAAATATCGATGCGCGTCTCAGGAAATCGTTTGGTGAAGAATTTCGCGTGCAGTAAGGAGGTCAGAGGTGGGCAACAAACGAGATTCTAAAAACGTACGTCACTGTCCGCGCGCCGACAAACGGGCCCCCGAACGAACGAACGGGTTACGATATCCGAACGATCGATGTCGTTGTCGTTATTCCGTCGCGCCGCGTCATTGTCGACGAACCGCGTTCGCTGCCTTTATGGTTACGATTTTTCGGATTGCCCGCGTCGTTTCCCAACAACACGTCCGCGATAACGGTTGGTGGTCGGTCTATTTCGGTACCCGCGATGTACCGTGATGTCGGTGGAATATAATTCTGTACGAGCTGTCGAACCCCGTCGGTCCCGTGTCGAGTTTTTAAAAATAAATCTGACCCAGCCCGACGAGGTTATTAAGATTTGTTGGTTTTATATAAAATCGAGACGAAAAAAGCGAAAAGGAAAATATGTAATTCCTCGAATACACACACACACATATATATATATACAGTGTATAAAATTTTCGGGGAAGGTAAAACAAATTTCGGGAATATTGTTCGAAACGTATTATATATGTGTAAAAGTTTTTCGTGTTGTTTTCGTGGCGAAATCGAAATAATAGAATCTCGCACTTATCAAATCACTGTTTTCACACACACACACGATTTTGTACGAACTCGAAAACGCGTTTGAAAAACGGTATGTGAACAAGTTGTGTTGTGATGTTATCGTTTATTGAAATTCATTTTAATACGGAATTAATGTGAATGTTCAAACGGCATTTCCGACGGACACGGCGGGTACGATTGTTACTGTCCCGGGAGTAAAGATTCGCGTGATACGGATGATACGACGACCGTTTTTGTCGAACGGACCGTATTCACGTCGCAGCACTACTGTCGACGACAACATGTCGAACAGAAACGATACGTACTTTTTTACGGTTGTCGGAAATCGTACGATACGAAACCGCAGAGAGAGAGAGAGAGAGTGAGACAGTAAGTGAGTGAATGAGTGAGCGAGCGAGAGAGAGAAAAAAGGGCTCGCACGAACGCAATATCGCGGAACAAAATACTATATTTGTAGCAGAGGCTGAAGCCCCCCATTGCTCGTATAATTCTATTTATTTATATTTCATATTATCTGAATTAATAATGATCAGTGGCGTATAGTCAAGGGGGATCGTGGGGCCGTGGGCCCCCTCCCATTGGCCTTATCAACGTATTTACGTATTCGTATGGTTTATTTTAGACGTTTGGAAAACGTGCTACGGTTTAGTGCTCTTATTGACACTTATCGGTTTGTCGGATGGTAACTTGTCGAAATGAACGCCGTTAAATTAAAATAAAAACTACTGTCGATTGTTAAGTATTTTAATTTTTTTTAAATTTTTTGCCTTTGGCCCCCTTCCCCGCCATTCCAAAATCCTGTAGCACGTGGGACGTCTCGACGGATTGGCTATCGGCGACGTTAATAAAATTGCTGTTAAGAATAGACGATCGTTTGTTTTGTTCGTATGTTACGGTATATCGAGCGTAACGTCGTGTCTACCGAGCGTTTATTTATTTTCGAGTGTAAATCAAAAATTTAATTTTTAACCCCACCAACACCGGGAAATCACGCGCACGGCACCGATTCGTAGTGCGCGCGCGCGTAGTGCACAACGCAGACGAACGTAACCGTACGAGTTCTATTTATATATCCTGCGCGCGTATTGTTTTGCGCGTCTCCCCGCAGTTCTGGCACACGTGGTGTTTCTCGATTCGCGCCGACCGGATTCGCGGGCACACGCGTGCCTCGTGTTAGGACGCGGCCGGCTTCTCCGCCGTCCTTTAGACGTGTTTCGTCCTGGCGATTCGGCCCACGAAACCCTCACGCGGCCTCATGTCCTCGCCCGGGAGTCTGCGCCGCGGCGACCAACGAGTCCACGTCCGATTTCCGCGTTACGTCGTCTTTGGGACCCGCAGACGGTAATCGCGTTGTACCGTATCCGTCGTAGCCGTTGTTTTTGTTCTCCTTCGTCGTCCGTCGGCACCCCGAAGACTTTCCGACCGTCCTGCTGGATCGTATACGCGCGTGAAAACGATAATAATCCTTTTGCGTGACGTACACGATTGCGTTGGTCAATAAAACGGGCTACCGCGCCGACAACGCCGTGTCGAGAACACGCGCATCGTCGAAGAGCTTTACTCACATGTGCGCAAGAGGGTGTTTCGTTCGAAATATCCCCTCGACCGATCGCCCTTCGTGTGAAATGACTCACCGACTTATTACGTTTACAGACTACGCGTCCGTCTGATTTAGCCTGTACTCGGTTCCGGACACGTTCGCTTTCGTTCGATAGCCTGACGCGCGCGACAATGTAAACGTTGTTCGTTTCACACGCTTCTATATATGACGGTTGAAATGTACGCCCTCGTTCTGTGTTAAGGAATGCAGATTGCTCCGTTCGTTTGTCAAAAAGTGAAATAATACACATTTCCGACGGACCGCTATTAGTCGTAACAGAATGGCGAACGCGCGTGGAATAATTTTTGTTCATTGGACATTCGTGTCGCCGTCAAATCACGTTAACGTTCAATCAATAATATTATTATGCGCGTCGTTTAACGCGGATTCAACGCGTGTGTTATCGCACGAAACAAATGAATAGATAAATCCATCGTTTACGTTATAATGAATGTATATTCGCTTCGGCGTCTGTTTGTTGCGTCTCGTCTTCAAATTAATGTCGCTAATTCTGTTTTGCTATTTTTGCTATTTTTTATCACGAATATGGTGTACACACAATACACTATTAATTATTATGTAAATTGTTGGTGCCAAATTTATAATACAATATAATTACCACATAAATTAAAACAATTAAGAGCAGAAATGGAATTATTAATGGTGGTTACATAAAATTGCGTAATAATTTATGGCGTCCGATTAGAATACTAATTTTAACATTAAACTTATACTGTACATTATGTAAATACACCAAAAGGTTTTCATCGTTTCTTAAAATAATATTGTCGTTTAATACAGATTATGATTTAATAACTCGTTAGAATTTCACAGTACTCGTAAATATTCAAATATAACAATGAGTTATTAGGCTAATGTACACAATCGTTTAAAAACGGATCATCGACGACGACAACAAGAATATTGGATTTCGATAGGAAATTAAAAAATAATAACAATTAAAAAATCGATCCCCTCGATTATTATATTTTATAAAAATTAAACAATTTGTTACAAAATATAATTCGATCGGTTATTAATTGCTTAATGGAATAATAATAATAATAATATAATAATAATAATAATGATGATGATGATAAAAAAACACCGATTTGTAAATAGATTAAAATTAAAATTTTCTCATATTGTGTAAGCTACACACGTACCTATTATTATTAATCAGATTTTAAAACTGTATACATTACGACACACACTTTGTGTATTATGAAATCGGAAATTACCCCGTAACGATTGACCTATGAAATTGTGTTTAATGATTATTCGAATTTTCGGTTTTCAATTATTCCAAAACGATTAGACTTGTTGAAATCGAAATCTACAGAAAAGTGAACGTAAAGGAATGAAATCCGTTTTTTATTCAGCTAATCATATGTTAAAAAAAAACCACTGTTATTTCGAAATTTTAAAACTAAAGGGTGTACGAAAAAATATATACAGTTTTAGTTATTAATGTGCTTAGAATAAGTATTTTTTACGATCTGTAACATACACAGTACACGGTTGAATTGTTTTTTTCACAAAATAGCGTCAAGTAAGAATATGATATATCTGTTCGAGAGGTATTCATGCGATTTAACACGTTTGCATCAGATTAAAACAAACCACTTCGGGTACGAACAATTTGAGACGCGGTTGATTATATGGTTATAATACATATTATATTATATTCAATTCGAAATTCGGTACTGATGTACATTATTATCGAACAATTCAAAAATTTCAATATTATATTAAATATGTTGACGTTTTTTTAATAAATATTTCACTGGGCATTTTATAATTTTACGTCTATATAATATATACTATATTATATTTCTGGCGTAAAGTAGGTCATAACAAATAATATCAATGGTGATTCGATTAATGTGATACCGATTCAAATTTTAAATCGATAACGATAAAACGTGTTTAAAAAAATGATTTTACTGGCACTCGTTTTACGTTTTTTTTCTGACGAGTAAAATAATGTTTTCAGTGAATTGCATACAATATATATATAAACATATTAATAAACTAAATCGCATTAATTGGTCATAATATTCGATATGATATTACGAATAATATTTTAAAACCCGTTGATTTTTATGATAAAAAACGAAATGTTGAACGTGTGCTTATAATTTTGTTGAAAATTGAATTGTTCTGAAAAATTAATAACGTATATTTAAAAACACGAAAAAAAATCAAAATTAACTAAAAACTTTTGTAGTCGATTATTTGTTTGAGTTGGGAACAAAACACTAGTTCACGAAAAATTATGATTTAAAACTATACGTTATTCTAGATAAAACAAATTTATACTTACTACACTTATTACCGATTGATCGAATACGTCTCACGAAAGCGAATAATACAATCGTATGTTTAATGTAATGCGCGCTGAAACTTTGCGAGAAACGTGTTCATATTTCTGAACGGTACACTCGAGAAATGTATTATTCGCTGGAACTATTTATGTTTTTATTCTCGGTCGGGTCGTACAACGCACGCGTGTGTCTCCCTGTTTATCAATTATTACATCCATTCGTTTGTCAGTCTTCAAGCGGAAAACACATCGTGAGAACATGGCAACAGAATGGAAAACGTGAACGATTCCGAGTCCTCGAACCCGAGCGATCAAGATAAATCGTTGTGGATTATCCGAATGAACGTTGAACGGCGCCGACATAGCACGATGTCACGCGACACGGCGCAATCTTTGTGGTGTCCACGCGTTATCAGAAGTTTATATCTGTTTGCGTTCGAAATTCGGTGTAACGGATCGGTGCGAGATTTTCGGAGGAGCGTCGCCGACCACACTTGAGCGTACACAAAACCTACACCGGAAAGTATACACGCCCGTCGCGTTCCGCGCATAGTAACAATACGTTCGGACGGATTGGCGCGAACACTTAAGTAATGATCTCGTGGCGTGGAATCAAACGTCCGGGAAACGTGTCGTTTTGCAAGCCGACGATCGTTCACGAGCCGAGTTGACGCGCGCATATCTCAGACGCTCGAGGTCGACTTGCGGAAAACCTTTGTTCCCGGCCATTGCGTCCGGATATATTCTTCCGACGAAGCATGAAGATCGCACGTTTTGTCGCGCGGGCGGACGGAACGACAACGGCCAACCATTGTGTTCAAGACCCGGTCCACGAAACGGAATTTCGACTAAAAAAAAAACGAGGTGATCGCGTGGTTAGGATTCGCGTATGCGACCGGACAGTGCGAATTTTCCGAATCGTCGTCGCCGTCGAGCGTTTTACGAGTGCGCCTAATGCCAATCGGAGGAACGTGCTCTGCGAAACCTACGAAATGCTTGAACTTGGGTAGCAAAAACTTAAAAAACTACCATTACGGAGGGTAAACACATTATTTCAATACGCCGTCGTGATGGCTTTTTCACGCCATTTACATATATCATATATATATATATATATATATATATTTAACAAGTGTCCGACACACGATTTATAACAGGATTAGTTGAAAATCATTAAATAATTCGTCTTGTACACGTATCGAGCTAACCGTCGGGATAATCGTACAACGGGCCGATAGCAATATATATTTATATATAACGTTGCAAAATAATAGGGAGGTTTTTTCGTTTCGTATAAAGAAAAAAAATATATATAAAAATGTCCACTTTACGGCAATACGCGCGTAATATACGAACATTTGTTGAAACGTTTAAAGCGCGTTTTTTGTTACGTCGTCTTGTTGCTAAATACAGTCTCGAATAGCGCCCGTAGGTATGTAATACATATATAACATACAAAACGTAAAATAATATATCGGGTTAAGTAATTGGATACAACGGCATGTTTTATATGTTTCAGACAAAACGGTATTGAGTTTTTATTACGACGTTTCAATGCAACAGAGACGCATTCATCATAAAAAAACAATATTTCAACGAAACGCGGTTGGGAAAGAATATAGAGACGTACCTATAACTACAACTGTCTCGGTCGTTTCCCGACCGCGGCGGGATAAGAAGCACTGCGGCGGACGCGTAAGCCGAACTCTTCTCTCTCACTCATTCTCTATCTATTCTCTTTTTTTTTTTTTTTTATAAGAAAAAAAAGACTCTCGGGATGATTTTTTACCAAACGGAAGTTTCGGAGCGTATACGATTTACGATTTACTACGGGTTTTACGGCGTACGTTTGTCTTGCTTTCCCCACCCCCCCTTTTTACTGCACGCGCGACCCTTATTGATCCCCTCCCTCCACCGATACCTTTAGATTTTCGAAATCCATTCGACTACGACGATACGCGCGCGCGTAACCAGAACGCACGCGATGTCATACACGTTTGTCGCAATAACGTTTTCGTTCCGTACCGAACGCGTGACGTAACGAGTTTTCGACGATCTAATATATATACGACGCATGATCCAGGTTACATTTGGCCGATAAAAAAATATAAAAAAGGTCACGTTCTTCTCCGCCAGACGAAATCCTTATTGTTTTTCGATTCTTTTAAAACATAAAAGTTGTGGTGAATTACAAGTGAACGAGACGTTTTCGAATCGAAACGAAATTCGTCGTTGGTACTCACGTTTTTCGTTCTTTGATACATTTCCTAGATCCATGGTGTACGTTTAACGTACGGATCGGAAACATCGAACCGAACTCCCAAACGTCCGTCCGCGATGATAATTAATCGCGCGTGACGTCGCCGTGCGGTTTACACGAAAACTTTCTCGGCACCGAAAGTCCAAACAATACGCGAACGCGGCGATTCCAATGGCTCGCCTTTGCAACAAAGCCTCACGTGCTTTTCAATTAGCTCTAGATAACCGCGCCGATTGCTTTTTTTCCTAATCGCCGCCGGTAATAAAACGCATTCCGGCTTCCATTCAATCGTTCATGTTTCACCTCGAACAGACTACAACCGTCCAGTTTATGCGTGTCCCTTGACTATCCCTACTCAGATTTATCTTCGAAAGCCGTCGTCGATTGCATAACCTCTGCAGGCATGCGCGTTTGAAACGCTCTGGCCGCGTGTTTTGTTGCGTTTTGCCGTATCTACTGAAACTTAATATTAAGATACTCGCTTTTTGTGAAATCGTAAACTCAAATCGTCGAGTCGTAGTGGCTTTTCAAAAAAAATAAAAATAAAAATCCAATGGTCTCGATAACTCATGACGCGCACGTTCCGTTGTCGTCCCAGAAGTGCGAATCAATAACCCACTTAACGGGTTCCGACGAGATTTCAACAGCGTTTTGTTCGGTAAAAACGAGCGCACCGTTTGCATTTTTTTCGTTACACGACACAGATGAGTCCGACACCGGTCTTTTAAAACGTATTTATCGTCGTCGTCGTCAGCCGGACGTAACAAACACGACGTTCGAGACCGTTCATTTGGTCTCAACAACGACGGTATGTTCGTACACTTCGCGTAACGCGCACGCCGACACAATCGGTTTTAATTTTCAAAATCCGCGGCGTCGTACGTCGTTCACGAAAACGACAAGCGCGTTCGACGAACATTTTTGATTGATTTCAACAAAAAAAATATAAAAAAAAATAGCTCGTTTTATTTTTAGCGTCTACCGCGTACGTGTGCGAGGGAATCTGTCGTATGACGGACTATATCGTGTTTACCATTCGCTCGCGAACAGAAATCGGATTTTTTATTTTACACGTGACATTTTTTTACGCATTTTGTTTTTAAACGCCCTTATTTTCATAAAAGTTATGATTTTTTTATTTTTTTTTTGGAACGCCAGTTGAATATTAATTTCCATGAATTAGAAAGTAGTCGGTTTTTAGTCAAATAAAGTATTTTAAACTCGCGTATGTTTTAATTTTTCCTTATCGATATTTTTTTTTAAATTATGTATTTAACGAGATACTCATTAAAACGTTTTATTTTTCTCGATATTTATTATTCGATCGTAAAAAAACGACGTGAAAAAACATTTTATATGGAAACAGCTCTCTAGTATTATTTTTTTTTTGTCGAGTTATAATTGTTAAACTAAAATATCATTTAAGTATTTTCTCATTAGACGAAATTCACATGCCTATTAAAAAAAAAAAAAAAACTCCGGACACTATACCTGCGATGGTTTATAAAATAGTATACACTACTATTATCCGTTATTACCTAACCTTAACGGACGGGAATTATGTATTGTTACTATGATATAATATGTACTTAAAAACTTAATACGGTTTTTTTTTAAAACGTGACACCAATGACGCCGTTTAGCCGTCGAAGTAGTTTGGCTTCCGGTCGATACACACATACCAGCACGACGGTAATCGCACTATCAGTTTGCGTATCAAATGTCAATATACATTGGCCTTGATGTCATTTGTGGCTCGAGAACGCGTAATACTCAATTACGCACCGTCTTAACGTACGAATATAGCGACGGCGTACTTAAAGCTCAAAAACAAAAACATGTATACGTATATGACGACTTGTATGGGAATAACAGCGCACGTATTTTTAATAAACCGTCGTCTACCACGGTAACATTTTCTCGTTTAATTTGTTGGTTTTTCCACTTATATCGTTTCACAAATTTCATCTTTTTTTTTTTTTGAGGGGGGTGGGACTAAATGAGATATCAGTAAGATTTTTTTAATTTGTACAGAAATTGTGTTCCTCAAATTTTGTTTTTATCGTTCTTAAAGTGGAAAATGATCTTTCTGTTGTACTAGTCGAAACAGGCAAAAACTTTAGGAGGGCGCGCCGTTGTAATACACTGTAACGAATTGGACCGTTAGATCAATCGTACAAAATACGGAAAATACAAATGTTTGTTCTTATGCGATTCATGGTATCGCGCGATTATCGCGTTGGCAACGGCGGCGTCGTGGTCAACTGTCGAAGCGGTTCCCGTACGCGCGGAGACGATGTTATCATTACGTTGTTATCGTTAACAGTTAACGTTCCCGTGACGCGCGGGTCTCGTCTGATATGACGTTCTCACGTTGCGACGCGGACGGCGTTGCGTTTTTTTCCGGTCGCCCCAGACTTCTGACGGCATTGTTCCGGAGAGAAGTTTCTTTCGTCGAACCGGCTGACGACCGAAACCATTTGTAGTCGCGTCGTGGCGGTTATTACCGGATTTTACGGTCGTCGCCGGCGCGCCGTGGAGTGATCGAGCGGTTCTAACGACGGCGACGGCGACGGCATCGCGACCGAGTGCCGGGCGAACATTTCGTGTCACCCTCGCCGGGACCGGGCGCTAGTGTCGAACGGGTGTTCCGCTGACGCTCCCCGTTTTCGACGGATTCGCGAGCCCTCGTCCGATCGCGTCGGGTCACGTTTTCGGGGGATGGGGATGAGGGTGGGAGGCTGCGCGTTTCCGACGGTTTTGTTCGAACGTGATCGCTACACTCGTCGACGAGATATTTCGCTATTATTTCACGGGTCGGAAAACAAACGTTATCTTATGGTCATTGACCGTTTCCTAAACGTTTACGTATGATAGCGACATTAAAAGCGCGTCTTTTCGGGCGGGAAGGGTTCGACGAAATTCCAAGTACGTCGAGTTCGTCGCGTCGCGTCGCCGGGATCCCGAAAATCGGTCGTGTTTACGTTTCACGACATCCGTTTTACGAATTTTCGAATCGTACCAGCGACCCCCACACACACACACACACACACACCGTCCTCGGCGGAAAACGGTTTTTAATTTTATACGGTTTGTTCGTTTGGACCCCCTTGACCAGACCCGAACGCGTGCAGATATCGTGTTGCGGGTAAGAAGACGGACGTTTTACGGTTTCGCGGCGAACGTTTCGGATAGTTTGTCCGGCTGAACTAAGATTAACCGCGCATTCGGTTAACGACGATATTTAACACACACACACGTTTATTGTATGTGTATATAATATCGTAAAATACGGTATAATTACACGCATAGTTTTATACGGCACGTACGCGTAACGTCTGGAACGCATTAGAAACCCTCGGGCGAATGGATAGCGCGTAATTACGCGGCGGGTGGGTCTAAACGGAGGCTTAAACGTTTGGTTAGGTTTTTTGTGGTAAAACGAAACGTACCGCGATTCGAAGTCCGCGCGTTATTACGATCCGGTTTGTTCGGCGGGTGGGAACGAAATGTCACAAACAAAATCAAACGCGCCGGCGTGATACTCGTGTACGATCCTCGTCGAACGTCCGTCTTTGTGCGTTCGTGCATGTGCACGAGACAAAACGTAAAAATAATATTCGCGTACGAGTGCGTGCGCGGCCTGAAATTTTCAGGGACGATGTATATATATATATGTGTGTGTGTGTAAGCGTGGGCGCGCGCTGCACACGCGCGAACAAAGCGAGTGAAAACGCGGGCGGTGGCGGCCGAGTACGCCGGAAAGGGGCATCGATGGCGCTCCGAGCCCGTCGCCATGACGACCGCCGACTACGACGACCACGATCCGCGCTGCTGCTGCTGCTGCTGTTGCTGGCTGCCGTTCCTGTTATATTTCGTTTCCGTCCGCGACGAACGGACAAAGAAAAACATTGTGAAACGCTCCGGTTTCGGGCGTAAAATAAAGGGTTTCCGATTTTGTTTCGGCGCGAGGATGGGGTTTGTTTTTATTTCTAGATAGTTTTCTTCGTACTCCCCCCCCGAAGCCGAAATCACCGTCTTCGTGGTCGGTACCTCGTATTTATTTTTGCGTTTTACGTTTTACGTTCAACGTACCTGGTTCGAACACGCCGTTGAAATCGTCGTTTGATCGCGCGCACAAATCGGGAATGTACACCGCGGATCAGAGTTGCGCGGGCTGCGATATAAACGATCGATTTGTTCGATCCTTCGGGAGGTGGTGCCGATAACGCGCGTAACACGACCGTGGCGCGGGCCGGGGGGGACGTCCGCTGATTGTCGTCGGCATCCGTTCCAACCGTTTCCAGGTTTTTCGACTTGGGCTCGAGCCCCGGAACGGTTCGACGTTCGTAATTCGGGTCCGTAACTGTTTTACACGGCGACCGGGAGCTTCGTCTCGTCCGCTCGTCTTCATCCCGGCCTTCTTCCTCCCGTATTCCATCTCCTCCGCCGAGTCTATTCTCACGTCGACCGCCGCCGAACCATACGAACCAGTTGTAGAACCTGCGTCGCGACACGCCCCAAACGTTCGTCCGCGCCAACGACCCGAGACACTCGACACTGGTCCCATCCCGTTCACCGAAACCTAACCTAACTTTGGCCGTTTCGAGTTTCGACCGCGAGTCGCGGCGGGTTCTTAACGGACGGCGGTCGACGAACGCGGTTAGGTTAGGCACAAGCGCCCGTAGAACGTCCGGAGGCCGCCGGTCTTGTTTTGTCTATCGAAACGTACGGACGGCTTTCGGATAGCGATTTCAATTGGTTCGGAACACCGAAAATTCAATAACGCAACGAAAGGTTAGGCGGCCACCGTAATTGTACCGCGGCGGTTGTCGTGGAATGTCGCGCGACGCTCGATTAAATTATTTATTTTGTAGTAATTCTCGTCTGTTTTTTCTCTCTTCTTCTTCTTCTTCGCGGTATGAAACGTATAATCGGATAATTTACAAAACAAAAACAAATTTTTTTGGCTGCACTCCTGACTTTGTTTTTTTTTTTCCCCCGTTATTTTTACTTCGCCCGCCTAATATTTTTTTGGCTACGTCGCCGATGCGAATATCGGTATGTACGTTATAATACGCGCGCGACTGCGCGGAAAGAAGGGTTTTCACAATTTCGACGGTCTACCGACAAAAAGAAATAATGACGTTTATTATGTCGACGATACGACAAAAATAAATATTAATTTTTTAACTCGCTCCGCCATCCGGTATGTTGGATTTTCGTGAAAATTTCGACAATTTTTACTGATTTATAACGATTGTCAAGTGTCATCTGGCGAAGTACTAACAAACAATGAAAATCCGCGGGATAAAATACGTGTTGTAAAAAATGGAAAATTAACGATTATATATGTATATATAATAATTTTTAATAAATTTTACATTTCGTAAGTCAAAATCGTATTTGCTCGTGTTATTTTTCATTTTATTTCCGTCATCAAATTTTATGCGAGTCCATAACGAGGCAACAGGACAATGTTTTAGTATATACATAATAGATCGTAAACAGCTGCAGAAATCTAACTATGTACGACAATAATAATAATAATAACAATAACGTTTTATTGTACGAGTGTCGCGTATAAAGAATGTCACGGATTTCGCATTGGCTAAAAAAAAAATACGACTATTAGAAACCAAACGATAATATATATATATAGAATTTAATATTTACAATTCTCGCTTTCGGTTACATAAAGTAAACTTTATTGTATTCGAAATGTTATGGACGTGTTCACGGAGTGCTTTATTTCTTTTTTTTTGTCATCACGATACCAACGATTATAAACACGTTGTATTTCGGCGTTTTATTTTTATTCGTTTTCGAAATTATATTAATTCGACTTTTACACGCCATCCGATCAAGAACTCAACCAAATAAACGTAAACGGTTTCTCAAAGTTCGATATCAATATTCCGCTTGCGAGTACAGCATAATCACTACACAAGACGCGTATTCCGCCGCCATCACGAAAACGCACTGACGGTCGTCAAATATCCAATTAAACACGGTGATTGTATCGACCAGGGACATTGAACCGCATTGAAACATTGCCGAAAAAGCGTCTCCGAGACGGCTCATTTTCAATACACGTGTCGTAAATTTAAGTGCATATATTCGGGAAACATTCGCCGGGTTTTCAAAATCCTCATAAAAATGTATTACCCCTCGAAAACGTATCGGTTATCGTTTAAAAGTCAAAAGCCGACACGGCGGTAAGCGATCGGAAGCGAAAAAATATGGGCTAGAGTGTTGGAAAAAAATATTTATATTTTCCGAATTACAGAACGGATCGTATACATTGTAACGCGTGGAAAATTCAAAAATAAATATTTACGTTGTGTCGTCGTCGATCTCGTTGTTTAATTCATCGGTTTTCTCACGTAACGTTTATACACACATGTGTGCATTTTTGTTTTTTGCATAATGCCCGCGCGGACGATAATATTTCATCGTGAAAACGTCCAGATCGTAATACGTCACGGACGAGACGTAATTCGTCTCACGTGTTCAAAAGCTACGGGCGGTCCGGAGGAACACGAAACACGACAGAACGGAAACGGTTTTTGGGTCCGCGATCACGTCGTTTATGATCACGGCGCGTGTGCGAATTTTTGGATTTTAAGTCGCGTGACTTCGGACGACCTAACCTAACGGTCTAATAAAGAAAACAAAAAAAAAAAAATGCCTAATCGGTATTCGACGCCATTAAACGCCGCGGCCGACGCGCGGAATTTCAAAGGAATTCGGACGGGCCCGACGATTTACGACGTTGTCGCGGTTGGGTCGTTTAAAACAGAAAAACACAACACAAAACAAACAACACGTCGGAAACGTTTATTGATTTTCACGTTTTCGATTCTCGATACCGAGTTTACACATAGAGAAATAGTGAACAGCACGACGGTTAATTATTGATGGACGACGTCGTTAGAGAAGGTCCCCCGCGACGTTTCTCAAAATAAATTTTTTCATCCTCGAACGAAAAACTAAAAAGAACACTGTCCACGATGCGATCTAGTGGACAGAACGGACGGCCGGCCCGTGGTTTTTCGGCTTGGAAACAATTCGAACTCGTCATTCCGCTTCGGCCGATCGCCGTCGTGATTATTTTTTTATTAGTTTCATCGCGTCAAATGTTGCGATCATCGCGGTTATTACCTGGTTTTTCAATCGTTAATTACGAACGTCGAAATCGCGCACGTCGGTCACGGCGGACCTCGAAACACATAAAAAAGAATCCTCGGACCTTTGAAACGATAACAACGACGAACAAACAGTCGTATATTGTGAATATGTTCACGACCGTAACGTGACGACGAGCTAAACATCAACGGGGACGCGTGTTGTATTCGAACAAACGTGACGAGTGACGAGTGTTTCCGTAAACGAGAAAAAAAATCGATATATCTTTAATTAAAAAAAAAAAACACGATGATAACATGAAATATCGGGATCATTTACGTTATCAACATCATCATCAAACGTCATTCACATTGTTTCACTGCGCGAGTTCTAACTCATGTCACAATACAAGACGTGTAAAGTCGTTCGACCAAACATCTCGAGGGAAACGTATTATTATTGTTTTACCGATTTCGTTTACTGCGTACGTTTTACTCGACGATTTCGATCGCAGGCACAGAGGACGCTGATTGGATTTTTGTAATGATACGCGCCTGTACACGAGTACTCTTTAAACGACGGCACTAGCGCAAGCGTTTGTCGTGTTATCACGGAGAGTATACACACACACATATATATATATATATATATATTGACGATAACGACGCGTTCTGTTCGTTTTACGGTTTTCCAGAAAGAAAAAAACCCGAGAACTACAATATACGGATGTATAAAGCACAGCTATCGGATATTTGTCAAAGTCGTCGACATCTGTTTAACGAAACGACACGCAATCGTTTTCCGATTTTTCGTCTGAACTTTTCTGAACTATTAAATTTCGGACGGAGGGCGCGGGGAAGCCGTAACGGTTTTACGACCGCGCGCACGTTTTTTGTCTCTCGGCAAGCGTCCCGAAGAGACGACGTGTAAAACACGTAATTCACGCGCATAAGGTACCGACTAACTATCGTTTTTCACAGCGTCACGCAATGCACGTGCGATATTGATAAACCGCAGTAACGTGTTGCAACGGCGGCGCGTTTAATCGAATCCATCACGCAAATTTATGTAGATTGCATTTCCGACTCGCAACGCGTTTAAGTTTAATAGTACGCGATCGGAAAGCGCCGAAATAAAAAACGTTGACAACATTCGGACGAATGAAAAATAATGTTTTGGAGAGAGAGAGAGAGTAAATTTACCGGTTTTTTTACGACTACCGAATGAATGCTTTTAAAACCGCGGGGGATTGTCGTGTGGTAAATTTTCGACATATACTTATATTGTCTCCAGACTTGAAACTGTTTTAAGTACACGACGCTTTTTAAACTACAAACGTTTTTTGAGCGTATATGATTTTAAAACGACTTTTTTTTTTTTGGCGGGGGGGGCATTGTAAAATAAGTAAATTACATACAAATATAATAACGATATGTAGTATTGCGTAGTATTCCGTGAACGTATACAATTATGATTTTCAAAAGCCAAACGGATTTGTTTCACTGTCCATTTATTATTATTGTGTTACGTTGTTACGAAAAACTGTAATCGTTGTCGTCGTCGTCATCGTGGACACAATGATTTTCAATGATTTACACGCGTGGAAGACCGACGACCGAACGAGACGTGGTCTTCGATCGCACGTATTCGGAGTATCACGTAAAAAAAACAAAAAACAAAATGTTTATTACGTACGCGTCCGGCGGTTCGCAAATCGTTTTCATTTCTCCGTTTGTTTTGGCCGACCGATCCGAAACCGAACAAACAAATAAGCGCGTACGATTAAACGTTCAAGATACGGACTCCGCGCGGAAACGTCCCGTGTTTCGAAAACACACCGCGACGACGAACCGAAAACGTAAAGTTGTTTCGAAGTCGCATAGCACGACAGACACACATTCAATTATACACCGCGTCGTCTCGCGTGCATCAGATAATAACCACGATGATCTATTTCGTCGGATCGGTCCGGCACGTACCGCGGCAGTCGCGTTTCGTTCGTTTAAATTTACGACGTTACGTATCGTCCGAAAGCCGTTAAACAACTTTAGCCCTCGTCGTGTGCTGTACACAAATAATAACGATAAGGAACGTAATGAAAACAAAACGCTC
Organism: Schlechtendalia chinensis; assembly: GCA_019022885.1. Taxonomy (NCBI): domain Eukaryota; kingdom Metazoa; phylum Arthropoda; class Insecta; order Hemiptera; family Aphididae; genus Schlechtendalia; species Schlechtendalia chinensis. The sequence continues at coordinate 194,179 of CM032351.1, forward strand.
GTCGGGTTTAGCGTGTATAGTTTGTTGTTGAAACGGAATAAATACTACGCTTGGCCGTTTACGCGCGTTTCCAATTGTTGTTCGTTGTAATAATTGTCGCGTATACCGTACAAATGTTATCGTTATGTTTGTAATGTTATGTTCGATCGGCTCGAATCGTTCTGTGTTTTCGTCTCGGACAGACGGTAAATACTTCGCTCGAACGTACTTCAGTCAAATCGATCGTCGGCATTTCGTTTCGCGCGTTCATTTTATCCGGTTCCAGCGGCCGTCATTGTTGAGCCGACGGGTAGGCGCGACACGTCATTTCTGTGAAACGTATTCGTCGTCGGCGCGCAGTACGTTTTGAATTATTACCGGTCTTTTTATTTTTTGTGTGTGTTTTTTGAGTTTCCAGCGGAGTTTTGGCGATCGGGTATACGCCGTCTCGGGAACGGAGGCGCGAGCAAAATTCACTACTCGGGCAAAATACCGCGTCGCGTCGTCATGTTCAACAAATACTCGTTTATCGTCACAGTCGTTTCGCACGCGAACGTGGACCGGCGCAATCCGATTTTCCGTTTTCGTTTCTGTCAACGCGTCCCGGCAAAGTGATTTCATCATCACGGGTACTGTTGTTCGCGTCCGTTTTCGAATTTTCGGTTTCTCGTTTTGATTTGCGTACACGCGTCGCAGTAGACGTTTAGACCAGCGGGTCGTGGAGGTTTTCGTCGTGGAAGCGTGTTTCACATCTTATTTCATATGATTATAATTCAGCGACAAAAACATGACGTGATTTCAATTTTTTTGCGTATTTTTTGATGCTCAACATGATTTGCGGCGAGCACTGTCAAATTGATGTTCGTCCCGACATCGAAAAACTCGCGGAAAGTGTTCAGCATCAAGGAAGTCATTAAAACATATTATTCTGCGTTAAATATTTACGGTAAATTCGTTTTTACAATATAGCAACGATTCGGTTAAAACGAGCGAAGATAAATTAATTGCCGTTTTCGTGTACGATTAGACAAAAGTTTCGTTTGTAAAACAGGCCTAACCCTAAAAAACAAAAAATAAAGGGAAGATTTAATTTTCCCGGCAAAGCCGTTTTGTACGACGGGCAATCGACGTTTAAAAAACAAATCGAGTATCGGGCGAAACGACTCCGTCAAGTAACACACGGTCTCCAGGTCCGGTCGTACGCGCGCGCCGTGTACGTGTCACGAGCACTCGAGATATCGCACAAAAGTTTTCTCGGTCCGTACGCGCGCGCCGTTTCTGTCCGTATGTTGTTTTTTTTTTCTATTCGTGAAATTTTACTCGAGTACTTTGCGAAGTCTCGTTTTGAAAAATAGCAATTGTTCGCGACAGGATCTCGATGACGTGGCGAACAACGGGTTTCGACATCACTTACGTCGGGATCGCGTACGTTTTCACGGTTTAAGAAGAGGTTCCCGCGCGTTAAAAAGGAACTTTGTCACGGACGCGACCGTGCGCACACTAACGGTCAGGTCAGTCAGGTCAGGTCAGTCACGTTCTCGGGGTGGGGGGGGGTCTTGTTCGAACGTGATTACATTGTTCGTTTTCGAAACGTTTCGACACCCGACGTTTTATTTCACGGTCCGGACGATAAATATTATCACGAACGCGAACATAACGATAACGGTTATCGTTTTCACGCGAAACATTACGCGCGCGCGGCAAGGCGACACAGTGTTCCAAGCACATCACCGACTGCGCGTCGTTTGTTGTCAGGCCGTGGAGACGTTTATCGCGCGCGGACGCGTTTTTCGTTGCTTTGCTAGGCCGCCGTTGTTACGACTTGGTACGTGTCGACGGCAACCCTATTACAATACAATACGCGTGTGCGCGTCGGGCCGAGGGGCGGCGCGGGCAATTGGCCAACAATTCGAAAGCGTTTGCCAAAAAAAAAAGAAACCCCCAACCCCACCCCCCAGTCGCCGTAACGCGCGTCCGATCGATGCCTACACACGCGTACACGTCGTCGCGTTCTGGGACCGGCAAGGTACGATAATCGTTTCCGCGGTGTGGGTCTTGTTGTACGGTTAGGACGCACGAGTCGGAGTTTTTGCCCCGTGAAAACGTACAAGCGTGGCACGTCTGAACGGAGTCCATACTTCCGGTGTCGGTTGAATGATGAACGCTGTGGCGTTCCGGCGTTAATCGTCTTCGGCGACGAGTATGGCGAATATAAGACGAAAACCGTCCTCCGGAGGACCTCCCGGTCACGTCGCTCCGAACACGCGGTTCGAGGACGTGAGTATTACGTTGTGATTGTGCGTGACCTAACCTAACGCGTTTGAAACGATCGCACAGACTATACGAAATGCTGGCCGATCGCGGTACGATCGAGTCGCCGACTGGCAGTCAGAAATGATGTTTTCGCGTGTCTATATGCTCATCGGCTCGATTTCCACTTATCCAAACGACTGAAACGTGCACACGCGACTAGCCTGACCGGGACCCTTTTCCCCCTGTAACACGGCGGCTGGCGACCGCCGGAATATCAAACGCACGGACGAAAATATCGTCTATGACTTTGTTAGATTTTAATCGGCTCGCGACTGAACGCCATGGAATCGTGGTCGAACGGGAGTAAATTCGACTGTCGTTTTTTGACAGCGCGACAAAGCCCAAAGGTGGCTATAGCGTTATATGCGTATACATATTAAAAAATAACATCCTCCGCGGGAAACTTATCTAACGTACGTTATTGGTACGTGACGCGCGCGCGTGTACAAAATATATTTTTTATTTTTTCCATATGAGATCGCTCGGAGGCCGGGAACCGCATACACAAACACGGAAATACATATGGAAGACGCACAAGGGTTGTTCGGAAAGTGAGTTCTAGCCAGTGAGCGGAAGTGCTGTCTCGGCGGCGGTGCGTAGGCCGGTTCATTTGGCGTCTGTAAGTACGCCGTGTCACTGCGTTCGACAGCCCTGCTGACCGTGAAGTGCGTGCTGTCATTTCTTCGAGCGAACAAAATGTAACCCGCGGAGATTCGTCGTGAGCTGTTTTATGCGTTCAGTGTATGGAGAGAACATTATGAGTGAAGGTGCAACGGTGCCGTTTGTTCGGCGAAGGACGCACACATGTCCACGACGAAGAGAGAAACGGCCGACCGTCTGCGGCGACGACCGACGATCTTGTTGGAAAAATCAAATAGAAGAATGTTAGACACGACAGGAGATTCGCAATTACAGAGTTCTCGGAGTGAGAAGTTCTACGAAATTCTTTCTACGTGAGCTTCTTAAAATAAGTTCTTTTTTTAGGAATTTTCAGCCTACACGACGTTGTAAAAACGATCGATCAACGTTCACGGCTCAATTACGGTTTGTATTTTGGCCGATTTCGTTTCGAGAAATCTTCTGCGTAAATAAATTATAATATTATACACAATCGCCCGACCGACCGTTAATTTGGCGTCGGCGAAGTACTGATATAGATACGTGTGTACGATTGCGTGCGATCGAGCAAATCGCTGCCACAGGCAGTGCGCGTGTTATCGTTTTCTCTATTCGTCTGGGGAGCGGACAATATATTTCGCTTGTCTGCTCGTAAAATGCCGAAGAACAAAACTTCGAAACGTTCGTATGAAATATAATCGTCTCACGTTCTCTCGCCCGACGTTTCATCTATTTCTAACGAGAATCCTTGTGTCTCGTGCGAGTTTTACTACGCGAAACGTAACGTATCGTACTAGTTACCACAAAGTCGTATGCCAGATCGTTAAAACTTGTCTTGTTTCTTTATCACGCGCCGACGCCCATAACAACACCGCGAAGTATGATTCTCGTCGTCTGTAAAAATCACTTCTGTTTTCTCCTTTTTTTCTATCTGGTATTTTCGGCTCCTCTTGACACGTTTTTAGTTCGCCTAAAACCGTGTTTTCCTCCAATCGCTGTGTTTTGCTGTAACACGCGTGTGAACATTTCCCGCTACCGTCATGCCCCGACAACTGTATACACTCGATCATAATTCTACGCTTCGTTCATAAATTTCGCTCTTTGGAACCCACTCTATTTCATTCGCGTATATTTCTTTCTTTTCGTTCGGGTTTTTCAATATAATACGTCTAGAGATACCGTACAGGCAGGTCCCCCACAAAGGAGGGGGGGGATGAGGAGTCAGTGAGTACTATGGTCCCGGGGGAAGAAAAACATAATATATACATATTATTAATTTCGATTAGAGAAATAAAACGATGCGCGCCACCCGAGTAACCATATCTTCATACAATATTGGTCTATAAATAATTTGATTTCTCACTACGTAATTTCGTGTAACGGTCTATGTGTATATTATTTTCGATTCATAAGATCGGGTCGTTCGGCGTCGGTATTTATTATTCATAGATACTTATTAAAAAAAAAAAAAGTCGATTTCTACATTGAACTGCAGTAAATTAGTGTACTCGTGTTTCCAAATTATTTTTTATGTAAAACCAAAAAATGAAACGTATTATAAACACGTAAATATACACGAGATTTATCGACAGTGCCATAAGAATACAGTCGTATTGGACGAGGTCGTCCTTATCGTGACGTTAATCGTAGTCGATTCGTTCGCGTCCTCGTGATCTCGAAAAACGTCTCATGGCACGGTTCTCCGGAGCCACGGGCGCAGCGTGGTGAAAAAACACGCAGGCGTCCGCCGGTGTACGCAAAAAACATCGATGCGACAACGCGATACGGCACACGCGTTAACGACAACGCATTGATAATGGATGTTTATTGCGAGCGCGCACGTCGAACCGGCTTCGTGACAATTATCACGTTAGCACGCCGTACGTATGGGGCGGCGGCACACGGATTTTACGGACTTGTCGTATAATTTCTATTATTACACGTCGTAACACGTCCGACGCGTGTTGTACGTACATATATATTCGCGTTATCAGACCCAGCGAATGCGTTAACGACCAACCGTTACGCGTGTACATTTCGAGTTCGACTCGAGTGTTGCATTACGCGCAGCAAGTATTCGAACGTGTTGACGTGAACAATTATCCGTCGGTAATGGATTCGCTGCAATGGAAAATAACAAACGTTTTTTTTTTTTATAGTTTCATTGATTTGGTACTGTTGATCGTGTTTGCTTACCGATCGACGAACTTTACTAGCTGACCGAATCACGAGCCGGATGTGTTCTCCTTGAACGTCATACCTTAAGCGACCCGGCGGGAAACGTCGACCGATCCGTCATAAATGTCAGCACCTACAGCAGTTCCGTTGAAACGTGAAACCGCGTCACCGGCGTCATCGTCCATTCTTCGCCGAACACTATCCGTCTCGGCCGAACGTCTAACCTGACTAAACTAAACTTCACTAAAAACAAAAAAAAAAAAACGCGATTCTCGTCAATTACGAGTCCGGTAGACGTTTCCGACGTTTTGCATTTGTACGTCAATGTTTTTCCAGAAAACAGACGCCGACATGACAAAATTTCACCGTTCGACGGACGGAAAGCACACGACTGGAAATATTTTACGCTTTTCGATGTACTACGATTTTTCGTATCTCATTTTTTTTTATTATCGTTCATATTTTAACGGCACTCGTGAAACGTCGATACCAGCGAATGATTTCGTTTAACAAATTTTATGTTGTTGTGTATTCGAAACGTCGAAATGCTCGTCTACGCCTTCCCGGACCGTATAACGTGTTATTATGTCGTGGTTCGGAAATGCCGCGGCGAAATAAACGTCCAAATAACAACGTTCGACAGATAGTAAAAAAAAAAACCAGAACGTACTCGTCCAAACGAATCGGACAACAATTTTTTCACGCCGAGACGGTTCCCCGGTGGATTCGTCCGTAATATTTTCGGATTGGAAATTTTTATTTTCGTTTCGAAACGTCCGGACGCAAATCGCATGACGATCGTATGAAAACGTAAAAGTTATGCCCCCCCAAAAAAAAAAAAAACAAAAAAACTCGCCGTTACGAGACCCGAGCGTAGATCGCGTCTACCCCTCTCCCCCACCCATTTCTTTTCGGTGATCGTGACCAGTAGCTTTCGAACCGGTAGCGCCGTGCAGACCGGAAGCACAACGCGACAAGGTAATATTTCACCGACAATTTCACCGGAAACAATTCGGAACGTCATTGCAACGTGCGGATCGCCGCGGCCGTGGCCTGGCCGAGCGACGTTTGGCTCGGGGTTTCGGACGCGCCGAGACGTTCGTGTAGGCAATTGGCGCGGTCCGTTTTGAACGGGTCCGAAAATAAAATCGCCGCGTGCCCGTCGCGCTGCCAACGGCGCAACGGACGTGGCGGGTTTTTTTTTTCTTTCCTCCTCCTCGTCGTCGTCGTTTATTTCGGTTTCCGTTCGTCCCGTCGTCCCGTCTACCGTTTTAACGCTTTGAACTAGCCGAGACGAAGTACAACTCGTTAACACGCGATGACGACGACGAGAGGAGACTAATTGAAAACAACTAAATAGAGCGGGGCGCGTGGACGATACGGCCGCGAAAATTGAAAATTTTTTGATTTAAAACAAACAAAAATGAAAAGAAACGTCATAATAATTAATCGTCCATAACGTCACGTGCACGCGACGACGAGTCGATACGGAAATATTCATAATTTAAAAGTTAATTATATACACACTTTCGGCAACTTCAAAAGTCGAAAATTAATTGGGCGCTTAACGTTTACTAATCAACGGTGAAAACAAATACCGCGGAAGACGTTGTAATGAATACCTTAAAAATGTATGAAAATGTTTCGTGTAGACCTTGTTACGAACGTTCAACGGCGACACGCGTTTACCAAAAGCGCAGGACGGTTAAAAAAAATATACATTATTGATCCGAGGACGAGAGTTGCTCCCCCGTGACTCGCATCCCGGTACCGTCTACGCCAAGAAGTCGAACCGTCTTCGGGAGGAAAAAATACGCGACACGTTCGGTTGAGCTGAACTTTTGAACTTAATTTTAACTTTTGACTCGTTAACGTTCGTCCTTGACGATGGATGTGCACGCGTAACGGAAAACATATAATGATTTGTCACGCACGCGTCGACGGAAAGACTCTTGATCGTCATCGTCTTCATAGCGCAAACCAAACACATTTGACGACCCTCACAATAAAGGAATTCGGCGTCTTGTTCGTATTTATTTTTCTTTTATCGAAAATGGTTTTTTATTTTTTGTCGGCAGTTTGTTCGGTACAACCTCGGCGGCTAGTGAAACTACAGTAGTTTACCCACGATTTCGTGACGCTCGTTTGTGTGTTTTTCGCGTGTGCTTTTCGGTACAGGTTGGGTTTTTGGCGAAAAACGATCGAACGAAGTCTTCGGTATAGTCGAAAATTATCCGCGCTGACCGGCCGTATTCCTGTTTTTCCGAAACCGTTTGCCGCGAACCGTGGCTGCTTTTAGACATAAGCGTCGGGTAAAACTTAACGGCGTGACGCTACTCTGCGACGGTTATTCCGCGACCGTTTTATATTACTTCCTCTCCGCAGTAGGACGGTAGATGACGTCTCGTGAGACGTCCACAACGGTCGCGTGCGTACGAACTGTCATGACACGAGGATCGAAATTTCGCGCGAAACCGAATTTTTTCGAAAAGTAATCGTAACGAATGAAGTCGGACGGTAAATCGATTTTTCGATTCCCGTCCGTTCCTCGCGAAACGTATTTATTTATTTATTTTTTTTTTGATCTCTGTTTTCGGCTTGACCGCGGGTGAGCGGGTTGCTTCATTTTGTCAAACCGGACCGCGGTTGTATGTGTACACACGGCGTGTGGAACGTTCGTCGTTGGTTTGTAACGAAAATAATTTCAACCGAACGTATATTATCACGCGATAAACAGTCGACTTAAGCGGTACTTAGACTGGCACCGAAAACGCGCATTAATCATTTCGCACGTGTTTTGTGCGCGTGCATATAAAATAGTACAACGCGCGCGGATTAAAATGCGGGCCAGGGTTGTATTATCATATATTAACCTGCGCGTTATCATTACTGTTATTGTTGTTATGATGATGTGATACGTTTATATTAATATACGCGCGCCAACAACAAAACGCACGCGTAAAACAATACGAGACCGTCACGACCTTCCGGCGCGTTTTTTGTGGTTAGTCGGCGATCTCGCGCACGTCATTTACGTATACACAGCCGTTCCGTCGACGGTTTCGCGAATTTAAAAATATTTAAAAATATTCTCAAATTTTGTTAAATTTCAAGACGCTTCATACGTTTTTACAATTTTCGACGAACGTACCAACGATAACGTAAAAAAAGAAAATATTTTATTTTTGTAAAAAATTGATGCGTTTTCAATTTCGAAAACCCTGATACTAGTCCCTCGACGTCTAATTGGTCGGGTATATTTTTTTTCAGTTGAACTCGTTGCTAGTCCAACCGTGCGAGTCCGCGACGTTTGAGATCGAAGACAGTTTTTAGTTATTTTAAGTTTTGAAAAACTTCTTATATCGATTTCGTGCTACTTAAAATTGCAGCAGGTACCTCATAAATAATCCGAAAAATCCAACTTTTCTCCGTGGCGTACGAATTATGTATTTTGTATCTGAAATATTCTCGACGAATAAAACACTACGCGGTCACATCTAGAGACGAGAGACCGTGACGCGTTACGTTACCGTCCGAACGTTTCGTCTCGCGTTGTCTCCGCGCAACCGGGTCCCCCGCCGTTACGCCGGAATTAATGGAGTCTCCTGGCGTACGTTTTGTTAAAAAAATAAAAAAATAAAAAAATAAAATAGAGAGAGAAAAGAGCTCGTAAATATAATTTCGACGGGGAGAATCTACCGATTTATTTACCGACGGTTGTCGGGGCGGCGCGCGCGTTCGCTCGGCTACGTATTTACCCGTAAGACGTGATATATACGGGAAGAGATAAGTTCTCTTAACGACCCGGTTGATAACGATAAAATAGGTTTTTTTTTTGGTATGGCTCGTCTTCGCGTCCGAAACCGTCCAACTGTTCGATAACGGTCCTGTGACCTGACCCGCCCCGGCCACGCGTTTGGCGTATGGTGACGAGACGGAACGGACCTGACCGCGCCCGCGGACTTACGAAACGCACGAAACGTCGTCCCGCTATCCGAGACGACACGCTTGAGACTGTTTCGAGACTTCCGCCGAAACGGTTTCCGGGCCGTGCGTCACGTGCGCCGCGATTTAGTGCGGTCGGGACAGACACGTTCGAAACACCCGCGAGACGTTGACGATCCCGGGGTCGGTGGACGGGACTTAAAAAACCAGAAAACAAAAACAATCGGAACGGCGCGGCATTCGCATTCCAAACGCATCGCGTCGCGGGCTGTTGATGTTGTTATCACACGCGCACACGCCGGCGCGTCGTATCTGAGAACGCGTGTTGTATTAGGACACGGGACTTTCGTTCCGGTCAACATGTTTTACGGAGGGACGGTTCGATTATAATTTATTTCAAAATTTTATGGGCCCGTCACAGGAACAACGCGTATGACATTTTCATCGAACACTTACGCTCGAAGTCACACTCGCTCAAGAACAAATGTGAAACGAAAACAAATTACCGACCCTTAACGACTAAGCAGGGCGAACGTTATTGACGGCCCCGCGCGCCTCTATTCGAACACATCCCGTAAACACCGGCACGGCTATTGTACCGAATAATAATAACGATACGAAAAAAAAAATCGTTACCCGACAGCCTATTCATGTAAATATAATTCGTCCCGACGTCGATATGATAATAATATTCTTCGCGTTCCACCATAATGATTTACGGTTATTACATTTATCGCTTTTCATACGATCCGTCAGAATATATATCTATTATTTGGTACGTCGCGCGTTGGACATTTTTGATTTCTTTAAAACGTTTCCCCTTCCATCCTTCCCCTCGTGTACGGTTTATAATTTCGTATTTCGTCGTTCGCTTAAATAATAACGTTCGACATGATAATAACATGTACTACGTTTATGTGACCTACTTACCCTTACCGTCGTTACTTTCTAAAACTTCCCTAGCCGTTACGCATTCACTTTTTAAACAAAACTCGTTCGCGGTCGATCGAACGGCGAACTGTAATATATATATATGATGTATACGTACACCGTGTGCATAGTGACGTGCGTACTCGTTCGTCGTTGCGTCACATATATTTTCAATTTTCATTCGAACGGCCCGGCAAAGGCGATATTAATTATATTAATTTCAAACGTATTCGTTTGGCGTGAAATCTATTAAGACGCATAGGCTTACGTTTAAACGAACCATACGGACAAAGAATGGACGTGTAAAACAACGGTGAAAACGCGACAGAAGAAAATAAGAAAAATCTATATTTGAATACACGAGGAAGATAAACCAAAAGGAGGCCGGACGTGTTTTCAACCGTATACACACCACACGTACCGCGCTGTTTTCGACTGTCCGTCAAACGAACGCGCTAGTAAATCACCGTGTACAATGGATCTTTTCTGGCCCGTCGCGCGAAAACTTAGGTCGAGGAAAAATAAAAACATTTCGTCGTTGCTCGGTTTTGTTGTCCCGCGGCCAGACACGTTTAATCTCTTTGTTGCCGGCCGGCCGATTTCAATGATGCATTCATCCGACGTTACGGGCAGATCAGCGGATTAGTCGGGCGAAATACGTAAGACCGACGTTTTTCGGTTTCGGTGCGATTTCGGTCCGCGCGGTTACGTCGAGGAAATCGTCTTTTACATACACGCTTTCGACGGAAACCCCCGCGTGCACGTTTCGCTGATCGTTCGACGGTCACCCATGCCAAATACTCACTCCGTCGAAACGTTTCTTGGCGCGCGTTCAAAACGATTCCCGTCCGCGAATAACGCAACGGCGGGCGTTTACTTTAATCAGCGTTCAGACAGGACTTTTTTCTACGCGGCTTCGTCGGTGCGCCGCGCGACGTCCACGCGCTGAAGTCCGCATATTTGGTTTTCGTTATAAAAGCGCCGACAATGGTTTCGTCCGTGCCGAGAGACAATCGATTCTTCGCGCGAGGCCTGAGGAGGTTTTGAGAGGGGTCCAACCTCGAAAAATCGTTTTAATAGTTGTAACACATTTTTAACAACTATTTACACGGCACACGTCAATCCGCACAACACGATCTGGTGTTCGGGTCTAGTAGTTGAAAATATATGATTAGGTTTTAATCCCCCCCCACACCGAAAATTTACCAGCCCTACGAGATTGGCGTACGCGCGACATTCGGGTTTTGTGATTATTCTACGGTCGTGTGTTCGAAACGGTTCTTCGGTACATTGACCGTAACCCAACACTTTCAACAATGGCTATCGTCCGCCGAAAGTTCGGTTTTCTCGTCCCGCTTCACGACCTATACAATGAGTGTGGGAGTGGGGGGCACTCTTCCTTTTTAACGCGTACCGCGTATGACTTCGATCCTGTACACGTCGCGCGTATCGTTTGCACGGCCGTTACACTTCATAACAACATCATAGAACGGCAATCGAAAGTCGGCATTCGTACCTTTTTTCACTCCGTTCGCCATTCGTCTCAACAATAAGACAAAGCCAAACGCTCGTCCGTTCGACAGAACAAAACCGCTGCGGAGAGATTCGTTACGGTACATATGAAACGCACAACCTTCCCGTGTGCGGCTCGTACGGCACACTATTCAACACAATCGTCCGCTCTCGGAATTGCACTCGTAATCGTTCGATTTCCACCATCCGCCCCGTGTAATTTAACGGCAAACAACATTACAAATACTTCGAAAAATAAACGAAGTTCGCGTTGTAAGATCTTAATCGTTTCCGTATATTTTCCGTCGTCCTGCAGTCTTCTGACCGGCGTAAGTCCGCGGACCGTAAATTACCGCCCTCCTCACTCTAGTAAGGGCTCCGCAATAATAGATGTTCGGGAGTCCGTGAGGCGACTTGGTAATTTCTGACCGAAAAATAAAAAATAAAAATGTTACGAGCTTACGTCTTGGACGTACGGGCGAGATTTGATGATTTTTCTCCGTGAACATGTGATACAAACGTCTTTTACCACGTGTACGGTGCGTTGTTATCAAGTGCGGATTTAGAGAGCCTGGTCTCAGCCCCGTTTGGAAAAATAATCATTTATCCTCTACAAGGGTTCGTTCGCGGTGGACCGCTTGCAATAAACAATTTTTGTCTATTCTTGGTTTTTATGTATGAAACTCATTCGATAACATACTATTCGTTTAGAAATTAAAAATAATACTTATATGAACATAGTTTTAAAAAAATTAAGTTGCAAAATTATTATTTTTTTGCTTTCTGCGAATCAAATCCGATTTGTATTTTGTTCGCAACTTATTGAATACGACCGATTACGTAGCAATAGTGAATATTCTTGTTTTCAACTCTGGTTAGTTTAGAAAAAATACTCTTTCCGCAACAAACTTCAAAACATGTTCGGCGCGCTACAAAAAAAAAATCGTTTCGTCGACTTGCATGAATGATGAACTATCTTTTATACATACATATATATACTCATGTTAAATTTATGATTTTCGTACGGAATAAATTGCAAAAGTTCAATTTTAAACCGACAACACAGTCGGCCTGTTACGGCCGTGTGCTGACCGCCGGGGACTTGTCCTCCCCATAGCCTCCATTTTGACGCGCGGCTTTGGTCGTTAAATTTTTTATGATAAATTTACTCGTGATTTCGTTTGGCGTACGCGACTTCAACGTTCAAACGGTACGCGCAAAAGGTTTTAATTAGTCCGGTTATTACCGAGCATAGAACTTTAAACTTTTCGTGTTTTGCGGCTTAAACAAGCGCGTAGACGTGTACGTTACATACACACTCTGTATACCGTATCTAAACCCGCGACCGGCAGATTTAGCGCATTGCAGGTCCAGGAAAAGCGTATAATAATGCGGCAAAGCGTATTCACTAGTAACATGACCTCTCTTCGTACGAAATAAAATCTAGTGGTTTTTCAAAAAATAATAATAAAACGATAACGTGCGGATAGTGTATTAAATTGTACGCCTACCGTACGGTTTTGGCCGTCGGACAAGAGTATTTGTTTTTTATTTAAAACTATTGATGGTCTCCCGAGAAGACGGAGACGGAGTGAGAGAGAGCGAGAGAGAGAGAGAGAGGGAGAGAGAAATAAATTACATCCGACAATAACTCGCTTTAGACATTATATCACGCGTGTCCCTCTTTCACGCACGTATATTGTTTCGTATATATATGTATATAATGATATTTATTTCGTGTCGGACGTTATATTATCATAAAAAACAACAACAAAAACCGTTTTGTCACTGCGTGGGCGATAGTGTAGTCATTTTTTCCTTTTTTTGCCACGACCATAATTCAACACGGATTCCGGTTAAAATAAAAAATAATAACGAAATCGAAAAAGTAGTGTAAAACTACTCTTAATACTGAATAAGCGACAGGCTTAACGAGTAAAAAGTACGTACCTCCGGTCATTTTTTTTCCTCTTCTCTGTCGTCCTAAGGCCAGTGATAAATTTGATTTACGCTGCTGTGCTTCAAAAGTCGCAGTAAACCGATACGTAATACACGACTGAGCTACATTTTTTTTTCTGGTAAATAATAGTGACTTAACTCGACTTACATAACGTATATATATATACCTGTTATCATGACAATATTATACGGCTGGCTAATTAAAAAGTCCTATACTCGAGTGTGATATATATTTACGCAACGTTATCTCGTTATTTCATTATATTTGCAATAATGATAAAAATTTTAAAAAAATATTCATCAATTGTAAAATCTCGTATATTGCCGGGATGTAATTATTCAAAATAATAACGTTTGTTTTTTTTTTTTTATTTATTTCCAATTACAAATGTAAACGCGTTATATTACATATATATATTTAAATGGATCTTTTCAAAGTACACGTTTTCGAATATTTATTTTACTAGAGTGTTATTGAGTTTTGAAGAGCGTTGACGAATAATTCGTATTTTCAAAATACAATCATAAAAAATATGTTATGAAAAACAAATGTATCTACTTTCATATTTATTTGTCTATATAACAGCGTCGTAGATTGATTACGTTTGGTTTAGAAATAATTTTCTCTATTTCTTTCTCGCGGTTTATTCATAGTTTTCAGTTGTTTGTTTTTAGAAAACTCTATATATACGTATCAATAGGTAAAAAATAATTCGATGGTTTTTCCGACCACTATTCGTGATGGATTTTCAAAATTTATCAACAAGAATAATAGATATTATTTTAAGTTGTTTCTAAGTTTCAACAAATCATCTCAAGGATAAAAAAAAAAAAAAATAGAAAGAAAAAGAAATACACAAAGTCGCTTCGATTATTTTAAAAATAGAACGTTCGAGCAAATCCCAAATGACGTACAGGCGGCACGTGATTCTACGTTGTAGCAAACATAACAAAAAATAATCACATTTCAGCTTAGGTACGAAATTAAATCGTTTAAGTTTCGCGTTTCCGAGTAAAGACGTAAAAGTGAACGTCTAAAACGCATGGCCGTACGAGATATTTTCACATTTGAATATTTCGTTATACGTTATCTACGCCGATACAATTACACGCAGTCGCTTTAATTAATTTTTTTCGATATAAATCATACGCGTACGTATTATCTGCGAAATTCATATTTCGAACCGTTATGTTTTAATTATTATGCAAAATATACTTTATATGATCTATTTATATGTACGTGTATATATAGATATATTTATGGGAATACGCGAGAAAAATTACAAAAAAAATAATAATAAAATAAAACAATTCGCGCTCGACGTTACGCGTTATGATAATAACGACACTCCGTCATATTTGTCGATAGTTTCAAACGAAAACGACTTTGATCACGTTGATTCCGACGATAATACAATGTCGATATATATACGTATTTATTTATTTACGGAATAAAACGTTCCAACTACAATATTAATTTTAACGATCGACAACGGCGTTACGTAAAAGCATACGGATAATTTTCACATAAACGACATGATTTTTTGATTTAATAATAACGCCCTCAACGTATACGAACCAACAACGAAATTACTAAACGAACCGTATAACTGAAACGAATGAACGATTTTTCAAAGATCGAATACTATTGTTGCGAAAGTCTCGTTTGATTAGAATTCATTTTGAAATTTATAACGCCGGACTTATTGCCGTAAACGTACTCTACAGTGGACGTAGCTCCTATATTTAATTAGTTTACGATTTATTTTTACGTTCGAAATACGCAGTAATTGACGATAAAGTAATCATTGTTTATGTGTAGTATTTCATTTCGGTTTTGTTGTTTTATAGATAAAAAATAAAAACGACATTTACGTAATTGTACCGGTGTGAAATGATATAACGCACTTCGCGTACTTCGTTTGGTTACGGTTCGCCCGAAAAACACAATTTGTAATGCGTTATATTCAAAAAATAAAATAAAATATGATTCGGCGGGTGATTTCCTCGCGTGTAGTCCTTAAAATATTGTCGTCTACGAACGACTCGTCGTACGGACTATTGTCGTTTTCATGTATTTGAAAAAAACAAATTTCACGTATTCGTAACGTAAACTAATATTTGAAACTGTATACCGCGCGCGTCGCATAATAATTTGTCAAAGCAATTCATGTACACATACGTGTGTATGAGGTGTTATCGGTAAAAAACGTATCGTCACGCGATAAATCATTTTCGTTTATCCGCGCGCGAGTACAATACGGACGAAGACGAGGCTAAAAGCATTTTTTTCCCCCGAAAATCTCGCGAATCGATCTCCGCCGTGAAAGAAAAAATAAATAAAAATAACACCGTCTATACGTGTATATTAATGCGCGTCTCGCGAACGTCGTTTGATAAACGAGATATCAATTACGAAGTGGGCGCGGAAATCGTTTCGTTTTTTTATCGTGACAAATTAAATCCGCGTATCATTTTGCACGCGTTAAGCGGTACTAACACGTGAAACAACGTCGCGTTTGTCCCGTACGGGTTAATTGATGTTGAATCGTGATAACACGTTCGTTCAACAGCGTTCGTATTTACCGTGATAGTCCGTCCTTTTTCGGGGAAAAACGAAACCAAACGAACAACACGTACGGTGATGTTAATATTGATTTAGAAGGGGGAACATATTTATTTCAATATTCGTATGGTATCATACGTGCGACCGTGACCGCGTGCCTTGATACGTTCTATTATTTTTAAAAGCCGATTCACGCGTTTACCGCGGTTCTGTGCACGAACAACAATGACTCGACCCGAAAGTCCAAAAAAAATCATAAAAATATAACGAAAGCGTGATTGTTCCCAGAAACGAAAAAAAAATTGTAATTTTTCGTATAAATACCCTTTTGTGCGGGCTAACAAAACATCGACTAATTTTTTTTGCTTCTGGCGATTTATTTGGTATAATCACAACACGGTCGCGCGTCGTTCGCCAAAAACGCGAAACTATACAAAATAGTCGTTCATTAAAAAAAACAAAAACAATGAGATCTCTCGAGAGTTATTTATATTTAAACACGTGCGACCGGTTGTGTTCGGTTATTGGCAACGACGGCTTGCAGAACAATCGTCTGTTGCGCGTTCGTTCCGATTTTATCGACAGTACGTCATCATTCAATATACGGCGCGGTAAATTTAGAAACTCGTCCGTTCGCCGTGCCAATTGAATGACGATGATTTCGGTTTGTTTTTTTTTTCAGTCTCACTTTTCGAGTGCACAAAGACGTGCACACACGTGGGATTTGAACGCTCGTCCATGTAAATACGCGTGGACGGATTGTCGTTAGGATTTCGACACGGAACACTGGCCGAGCGGCTAGGGTATCGGACATCGGGCCTAGACGTTTTCGGTTCGCTTGGACGTGTTTCAACGTCCAAGTTAGGACGTTAAAAAAACGAATACGTTTTAACGTTTATTTTGCATGGTTTCTAGCGACGGACGTCGTATTAGAACGAATAAACGCGACGCACTCCTCAAATTGAACGTTGACTCACGGTCGATTGCGAAACGTCTCGGCCACGCGGAAAACAAACGTTCGTGAAAAACGGCGATCTACGTGCCGAACGTCCCGCGAACCGACTGTCGTTTCCGACTTCCGTTACCTGCGCGAACAAAAAAACAAAAAAAAAAAATGAAAAGAAAAACGGAAGACTCGTGAATTCCTGTAGCCGAAACAAAATGTACAAACTTTTCGCGACGACGCGCCTCGGCGGCCGGGAGGTACAATGCCGCTTCCTGAAAGTTTTAGGTTTTTTATTTCGTTGTTTTTCGTTTTCAACGGTCATAAATCACCCGGTGAATTCAAACCGTGCCGAGTTAATTTGTCCCCGCGGAAGAGCCGGAGACGGGGTGAAATTATCCGCGACAAAAAAAAAAATAATAATGGTACACGCAACGTCGTTAACCGGATCGATCCGTTTTGTTCGTTGCGCGCCGACAACGAGACCGAAACGGGGATCGCCGAAACAATAGTCGCCGGGAAGACCGATCGAGTTGAACACCGAGACCGTTTCGGTTTCGAATCGACTTTCGCGAATCGGGACGGACGGTCGCCATAAATCATAGCGCGCGCGCGAACCACGTGTCGGGTACACGGTAACTCTAATGGTCCGGACGATCGGCTTCTTCTGCGTTGTCGCGATCGGCCTATCGAGAACGGAGTTCGTTTATCTATTAGCGTTATGAACCGAATAGTTGTGCGGCGGCGTAATCGGTTTCTATGTTAATCGGACGATAAAAGCTTTTTATGAGAACAACTTTTTCCGCAATAAAACACAAGGAAAACGACGACAGCGAGTCGCGATCGACCCGTCTAATACATACACGACAATAATGCCGACGACGTTTTCGTGTGTTTTAGTCGTATTCATTGTTTACCGGGCGTCAAGCTCTACCATACTCCACAAACTGCCAAAAAGCGTACCCGTGTGAAAATCGGAAAAAAACGTTTTTTTTTTCTGTGTCCGTCGGTCTGACGGGGTTTTCGTTTTGACCGTCTGCAAAGACCGCCCGGACGGCGTTACTTCCCCATACACGTCGAAAATGTCGTAACGTTAATTGTCGATGGGACACGGTTTAACGCGCGACGAACAAATGCACCTAACGCGGGTGTGGCGCGTACGTTGGAAACGACGTGTGACGGTCTAACGACGAAGCCGTACCGTAGTTTTCCGAGCCCAGCAGATCAATAAAACACTACGTTGTCCGGTATCCGCGGCGGTCACTTACGCGTGTGCACGGTAATGATTTCTGTAAGTTTTTCGCCCGTTGTGCGCTGAGAACTTCGTTGCCCCCAACTACCTCTGAACTCCTTACTGCACGTAAAAAAAAAAAAATCAAAACAGTTTTCTGACACATATTCCCTTCCGAAACACATATATTGATATTTGACGTAAGACTAATAACAAATAAATGTCATGTTCAATGTTCACGATGGTTATAACCATAAAACAATAACGTCGCACTTCGTATACAGGTGTGTTAATTGTCCGAACCGTGAGATAAAACATCGAATATCAAACGTTTCAGAGAAACGAGCAGTGACTCAACGATTTGCTCGCCCCCTAAAATACGCCACTTGCCGACTTCGAGTGACCGAACGAATACGTACGTGCCCGTACGTGACGTAAAAGACGAACGGCGTGTGCATTTGTATTTGTGTCCGTGACGTGATTGATTTCGCGTAACTCGTATTGAACACACCGTTTAATGTCATGAATACAACGTTATCGTCATTATTTATTTTGACGACGCGTTTCTCGTTGTGCCGCGTCGACCGCCGACTTAATGTTATTATCATCATCATCACGGTAGACACTGCCGCAGCGTATATATATATGTGTGTGTGTGTTACATAAGTACGCGATCCGTTTGTGTCGGGTCAACATTTTTATCGACGAGGTGAACAATCGATTTTTCAATCCTACCGTCGTCGTCGTTACGCCGTCGAGTGAAATACGAAATACGCAATCAAACGCGTTCTCCGACATCGTACGGATTTCGACATTTGTATTTGTTTTTAGTCAATTTTAAGCCGTCCAGTCGAATTATAAAACATTCGTTTGAATGAAACAGTAAATATAATATATACATATGAATAATATGGTTTGGATAGAAATCACTGTATTATGTTTTTATAAAACATAGAACGGGTTAAAAAAAAAAAAATACGAAAAAATTATTTCAAATTACCCGAGATACAGTAAAATAATAATAAAAAAAAAAAATCACTCCGTGTATGTGTACAAAGGATTAGAGGACGGCGCACTCGGTTTCTTTGATTAATGCAATTTTTTCGGCTCGCGTTTTTTTTCCCCGTTCAAAAGCGACCCTCTTTAATTTGATTACGAGTATTACGACCAAACCGCACATTCGCGTTTTTATTTCATTAAACATTTTTAAGCCGGCGGCCCTCGCGCGTCTATCAGTTCGGACCGACACACACGCACATTTTACGCGCGCCACTAACGTCCGTCACTTCAATTAAGAATCGCTCCGTTCCCAGAGAATAGAATACGTCTACCGCGCACACTCATGGTTCATTTTTTGTTTTGTTTTTAATCGCCGGAGTATTGCGTAGGACGGACGGATCTGGTAAAATATTTTCAAACATTATTCCTTTCATTTAAGGGGGGGGGGACCCTTAACTACATCCGTCCAGAACGTTGACGATTGACGTAACTCCTCGAACGTATATTTTTCGACAAGTCATATCGAGAAAACGGTCAACCCAATTAACGTGGAATTCCGGAGTATACTTTGAATTCAGTTTTATTTTCCCGCTGCTTTTTATTAATACGAAAAATACTCCTATAAAAACCAAGCGACTTAGCTTTAGAGTGTGCGCGCGCGCGTAGATAATATCCGGACCTTTAGTTGCGGGGCGGGGAAAAGTTTCCGCGACTCCCGACCGTGTGTAAATTGGTTTTTTACGCGACTTTCTCGCAGGAAACACTTTCCTCGTGATATGAAAATTCCGAATACGAGTCATTGTTACGTTGTGCGCGCTGCAGGTACGATACAATAATCGCAAGCCGTGAACTTTAGTTTTTTAATAACGACGGCGACAACGCGACAACACGGTGATTTATTATTTGAGTTTCGCGCGATATCCCGATACGCGAACCGTGCGTTAAGTCGTTGCCGTTATTAGCGCGCGCGAACGTGAACGGGGCAAATCGTCAGAAACGTCCTCACGGAGTTCACGTACGTGGTTGACCAGTCTGCGCGAGAATCGTTTCTACTCGATCGAAACCGTACGGCCCAAGTAACGGACGACGCGCCGGCCGGTTTTATACGCGATCGTATTATTCGCGAACACGATCGGGCGGAATGAATTGCACTTGTTCGCGTTTGCCCGTTTGACGTGGAAAATCCCGTCTCTGCACGGATCGACTTTAGTCGTATGAACTACTATGCGAATTTTTCGTTTCGTTTCTTTAAATTTTGAATTTCGGTTTAAATGTTTTCTCCGTTGAAATGGCGAGGAGGAAATTGTCAGTTCATCAAAAAAACCCCCCGTAACGGTTATTATGTTAACGATTCACACGTTTTGTTGAAAATTCGAACTGGTTGAAATTCGTACCGTTCGCGTGGTTCTTCTGGTAAACGTTTAACGATATCTGAACGTCGACGTTTGCGCCTCTCTGAACCCAAATGTCGATAACGATGATAATAGCCGTGACGTTCTCTTTCGAAAACTAGTCCGGCTGCCGAATCAATTTTCGATCGTCGTCACGCCGTTCCGACCGTGTTTAAATGTATAGCGATAATATTTTATCCGCAAAACGACAATGTAATAATGTCGTTATTACGAGACACGCCGTATGACGCACGTCGAGCACGTGACTCGGCGCGAAAACAGCGGTCACCTGCGCGCGCTGTGCAGACGCGAATCGAGATTTTCTCTCTCAATACATGTATATTGTGTTTGTATACATCGTATAAATCACGCGTGCATCATATATTCGGCGCACGCGACACGTTAAGGATTTCCATAGGATTTAAAAGGTCTGTCGTTTTCGGAGACCATTTCCGTAGCGCGCGTACGCTGCAAGGTTAGGCGATGTCGATTTTTCGTTTTTTTTTTTTTTGTCCACGGCAAATCGTAATATATATTAATGCGCTCGGAAGAGATAAATCAAGACGTTCTCGTTGCTGAATATTGTTGCCCGAGAACAAAACGCGCCAGCGAAATATCGACGGAGCCGCGACGCGCACGTGCACACAATCGTGTCGAGCCTGGAACCCTCGTCCTCCACTGCGCTACCGTCCACGTTTTATTCGTGTGCGTTTCTTTTTGGTCTGCTCGGCCGGACGACGGAATGAAACGTTGAGTACGGGAGACCGCGTACAACTCGATTGCGAATAACAACATTCAAACCGCGCACCGCGTTTTGTCGTTTATTCTTAAGAATACTGCTCTGGTCGGAATCGGTCGCGTTGCGAGCATTTCGCCGCTCGAGTAATTTCGTTTCTTGTTTCTCTACTCAACACTATCGGTCGCTGGAACTGGCTGGAGAACATTCGGTTGCTTCGGTGCCGTCCCGCGACTGTCGTCGCGAATTTACATTTTTGGTCTTCTTTATCCGTTTTTTTTCGAACCGTAATTCACAAAACCGTATTAATCGAACGAGATCGATAAATTGACGGGAAACGACTCGGGTCGTGGACAGTCGATGTATTTATAAACGACATCGCCAGTCACGGCCATCTATCCGGGGATCCGCGCGTCCGCCCGTGAAGCTCGCGCGCGAAATAATACGACCTGACACGAATGAAAAGACAAACGCGTCCGACCGAAAACACCGCGGGCGGAACACGCGAACAACGCCGACACATATATATAGTTGGACCGTGAGACCGGGAGGATTGACGTGTCAGAGTTGTCCGGAGAGATAATTACACTTGACCGTAAGTACGAAAATTACACGGATTCGACAGCGCGACGGCAGACGAAGTACAATTTATAGTCCGGTTTTATGAAAACGGCCGGGTTTTCCAACGTTTCTCGCCACGTTCACATATCGTGTGTATGAAATATGATAATGTTATGCAGAACCTTTCAAATGTTCTCGGTTTGTTGAAATGTTTGAATTGCGGTTTCCGTTTTTAACACTCAACAAAATAAGTCGGTTATAAATAAAACGTAACAATGTAACGTTCAAAGTGAAATTAAAAATAAATTAATACCGTTGAGTCACTTAGTAATTGAGTTAACTCAACCGTACATTTTAAATTGCTCAGCTTTGTTCGGTGTTTTAAAAAAAAATGTTCTAAAAATCGGAAAACGTTGAAACAACGTACGTAACTCGATAGAATCTGACCGGTTTGAATTCAATGAAATTAAAACGTTAACACAACTCTGTGTATAAAAAAGGAACTCGATTATTTTCCATGAATAACACATAACAATATTAAACTGTTTTACGAAACGATTTTAGAACTTTTACTTGTGTGCGACGTCGTTAAATCACACAAAAGAAAAAAATCGAATCTATAACATACCAAAAAAAAAAAAAACACCCGATAAAAACGTCTGCGTCCAACAATATCAGTTACGGTTTTCGGTGGTTCGGCTCCAGTACCCGATACGGCCAACTAACGTAATCGTCACGTCGTGTAAAAATCGCACAACGTGTTTTTTTTCTCCATAAGGTCTGATTTGCAAGTACACACGGGCACGCGTCCAATATTGATTGTGAAATCTGTCGTTCATGTACGATATGTACAACGTTACGCACGCAACACACGTGCCGGTCGATTTATGCGAAACATAAAAATCGACAAATCATTACATTATTTTTATCGTGTTTATTAAATAGAAAATATTGTATACCGTTCGCTCGTTGATTTTTATCGTTTATGCAAATAGCTTTATTATTTATAGTCCGTTGAATATATTTCCAATAAAACTATTCGGAAATAAAACACGTAATGTTTGGTGTTTACTTGGTAGACGTCAAATAGAAACGAACGCGTTTTTATTACTTGATCGCGATAATGCGTTTACGCACAGAATTCCAACGAAGTACGTTATGGAGAAGTTCATTTATGTACTATGTTTATCTTTTTATATTGTTTTTGACGACATTATCAATTTATCGTATTGTTTATGAAACGTAATAATATCAATTGTCGGAACATTCATAGCAAACATATATATCTATGTACAGTATGGTAAACATTTATTTTTACAAATAATTTCATACGCACGAAAGACAAGATAATCTTATGATGGCATAACATTAAAATGAGTTCACATTATCGAACGATATTTAATATATAATAACAAACGGATTTACCGAAATTGTGTTTTAACAGTTTTAGAACGAAAACTTATATATATATAATGTATAGTTGATGAACATCAAAATCATAACAATACGTTGTAAACAAATACCGTTGAAGGAACCGGCAAAAATAGCAGCAGAAGCGGTAAAACCATAAACATAAATATTAAAACAATCGGATACTCTAGTAATGACATTGTTATCATCATAATAAATTTGATTTTCCGTTTTCGTTTAACTTCGTTGATAGAAGAAAAAAAACGCGTTTTGACGATAAAATAAAAATAAATATGTTCACGAAAACAATTTCTAACCGCACACCCGCAAAAGAGTATAATGGTTTTATGACGCTATTGCACCGTGTACTTATCCCATTACACACGGCTGTTATACAGCACGTTGCAGATAGGAGGAAAACCAATTAAAACGTTAAGCGAACGATTAATTGTACCTCTATTAGTCAACCATAATGGTCACATATAATGGTTGTCGGTTACAAGGCGGTATCGTGTGCGTTATATCGTACGGGATTTTCGTTTATTTTCTGAACACGTCGGTGGAATAGCAATTAAATTTCGACGGAAAAAAATGTATTACCACGTCAGACCTAACCGTTTAATTTTCGTTGGGAAAAAAAGAAGGAAAAAACAAACAGTTAGAACGCCCAAATCGAATACGCGACATTTCGGCGTGTGTTTCTCTTACGACTCTTACTTATGTTTTTACAATAAGCACGTTATTTGTGTTCGTCGGGGTTTTTGTC
The DNA here is from genome assembly GCA_019022885.1 of Schlechtendalia chinensis. Taxonomy (NCBI): domain Eukaryota; kingdom Metazoa; phylum Arthropoda; class Insecta; order Hemiptera; family Aphididae; genus Schlechtendalia; species Schlechtendalia chinensis. The sequence goes on from CM032351.1 coordinate 218,216, forward strand.
TCGCGCACGTTCGGCACGCGCCACGTACCGGGAGAACGCAGTGCGCGTGTAACTTTGATCCTGTCCGAATATTTTGATGTTTGTATTGAGATTCCGACCGTATACGATTTATGTATATTTATCGTGTGACTCGATCCGTAGCCGCGCGGCAGAGCGATCAGAATAAACATCTCGCACGATAATTTTAAACAAATAAAACGCAAAACTGCCGTCAGCAACAGCAGTCGTGTTGCGGTCCCATCTGCAGGGGCGACTAAATACTTAACCCCTGCTCGCGGTTAGTCTCATAAATACGTACCCAAAAGTTAATTCCTATAAGACCATTAAAGTGTTCACGTCCTAAATATACACTAGAAGTACGCGCTTAAGTTATGTTTCGCAATTGTTTTAATACTCTCCGTCCGACTGCCAAAAGGTTCGTTAGATAACCGTGTATATGCGCATTTTAATCATTTGATATTATCGTTTTTTTTTTTCAATTGTTCGTTTCGATCTCTCTGTTTTTGCGCGACGCAACATTTTTATCGTGCGTACGTGGTACCGAAAACCACCTTTCGATCCCTATCGATCGCAACTCCGGTTAAGTACCAGTGGGGAGAGGGTTCTCAAATAGATCCCGGGTGCTTTTCCCCATACACAGACCAATTTTCATAATTTTTCGTATAATTTCTACGCGACCGACGGTCACACAAAATATGTCCGTAAACACACATAACAGGAAATGGATCGTTTGAAATATATAGCGTGCAATGTATTACACTATTGTACTATATACTTCGACCGTCGCGAAATTAGCTGGGCGGGTTTTTCGGAAAGACGAACAATTCAAAATGAATTATCAACGGACCGTACAGTTATTATTATTATCATTATGATTATGATTATTATTATTATTATGATTATTATTATTATTATTATAGTTTCGCGTACACTCTCTACACTTTTGGCGCTTATCTGGTGCGCTCCAGTTAATTTAATGCGTCGTAGGGGTCGTATCTCGGGACGATATTTCATTACGCGTGTATTATATTATTATTGTTATAGGTGTGCGCGCGCGCGTGTATTTTAGGATCGCGGTAAATCGTGTTGTGTTCGGGTTAAAAAAATAAAAAATCGTGAATTACGCGTCGTAAAAATCGTCGTCGGACGACAGAACGGTGGTGGGCAGCGGGGAGAAAATAAAAACCTCGGCGAAATGTCAAAAGTTCAGTGGAATAGCGCCGGCGTAAAGGCTAATACGTGCGCGTAACAAAATATTATTATAGGTACGACGAGGTACAAGCCTGTACTGCGCAGTGCGCAACACTATCCGCTCGTTTTTTTTTGCAAAACAAATATACTCGTAAACGTCACGTATAAAAACGGAGTTTCTTGTCTTTTACATTTATAAACTGTATACGTTAAAACGTTCGGAATTCGAAAACGTACTTAACCGTATCTGTCTTGGAGCCCATATAATATGCAAAAAACGTTATTTGTATTAGGTTCTTTCATTCTTTTGTGTGACGTGCATTATATCAATGGTGTGAAAGAAATACGAACCGTGTTTTAGGCGAGAAAATAAAGTGTGATATTGTATTGTGATCGGAGAATAGACATCGTGTTTGTATCCGTTTCATTTTGCGTCCTTTTCTCAGTTTTTTCTTATGTCGTACTCGGCCAAGAAAATTCGATACTGATTATTGTGTTTGATTGAAAAACTCGTTCTACTAATCCGTCGGTTGTCGTAAAAATATGTGGCGTTATAATTTTTTTCATTGAATTTTTTAACAACTCCTTTTTGAACTTCTCGTGTTCTTCGCAAGGAAACAATATACACCGGTTCTTTTTTATCGGTCAAAATTTTGCTAAACCGTTATTTTAAACAAAGTCGACAATTGTTTTGGACCGGGAAACAAAAACTACGTTGACACATCACTGGATTCTCTCATCCCTGATTCGTTTCCAGTACACATCTGATTTGGTTCTGAATAAAATCGACGAAAAAATGTTTTATAACGGTTTGGAATTTATATTGTTTTGTTTTTTGATAACGTACAAATCGAGCGAGTTATTCATAATTCGCTAGACCGCACGGCGCTCTGAACAGGCAATTCCGCTACAGTCGTGTCGTATCAGATTTTCTCGGAAACTATCTAGAAACGTCCCCTCTTGCCTTCATTTCGTTAATAACAGAATAATTCGTATCGACCGAATAAAAATAATAAAACCGGCTGCTAAAAGTGCGTACCTATCGCGGAAAACGACACAAATATAAATCTCGTCCATCCAACTTGCGCACATGTTAAAAACTATGTATTTAAGTTTTTTGTTTTCGTTATAAATATTTCGATTACATTTTTGTAAAAGTTTTTTTAAGAACGTGCAATCTCGCCGATAGAATCGACATTGCGTTTCGAACGAATTTTCAATACTGTTAATACGGATTTGCATTTTTTTCCTTCTTACGAATTTGACGAATATTGTTCGTCATAATCAAATTTGCCGAAGCCTTGGGCACGACACTGTTCACACGTCGTTGTATGGTATACGGTTATTATTAAACATATTTAGTCGTCAAAATTAAAAATAGAGCAGAGAGTCACGAGCGTTTGATTAGAAGATTGTGCTGAAGGAAAAACGCGTGGCGACGACGCTATCCATCGGATCGCCGTTCTGTTAGTGTCGTTATTATTCATACGCGAACGTAAGCCGACGTTTTTACTTTCCTGTTCGAAGTGAACCGTGAATATATATATAATAACGCGCACGTAATACACACTCGTACGGGACACACCGTTAGGCGCGTTTCGGGAAACGTTGTCGGACGGGCGGGAAATCGCAATCGAAAGTCCTCGGGGAGCCGCAGGCGGCCGTTATTAACGGCGCACGTGATGTTACGGGCAATCGCGCGACGTGCGGAGATGACGACGAGCTAACTCTGTACGTTTCGCCGCGCACGCGACGGGGTTTCGTTCGACCGACAGCGAGCTCCAACCTAACCTCACCTCGTCGATCGGGAGTCCGGTTCGCACCGTACACCGATTAGTGGTTACCGGGGAAGGCTAGTGTCGGAGTGAGTGCGCGAGCGTTGTTTTCTCACCGAACGGACACGCGTCGATATGGCGCGCAGGGATAACTGTCCGAGGCTCTCGGAGGTCGTCGGGGTGAGCGCGATCGATGGATCGATGACATAGCCGTTCTCGTGCGTGCCCGGCGTCTGGATCGCGACGCTTTCACGCCGCATGGACAGCAGCACCACCCGTGCCCATCAGCCAACGCGTAACCGAGCCCGGCGGAGAATTCCGCCCTTAGAAGCCGGTTGGACGTGTTTCAGGTCGGACGGGACAGTGAAACACCGGTCTTCGCGTCGATAGATGTCCCCCCCCGAACGACTGAACGGCTGATTTCGGTGAATTACGATTTGGTACGATCGCGTGACGTCGTATTGTCGTTAACACCGACGTCGGACCGAAGTCGAACATTCGATGTCGACAGATAATATTCAACAACCGTCACATTACGCAGTATATCGCGGTGGTTCCCAACTGAGGCGGGAACACGGTGACGATGAAATAACGAGAATTATGCCATTTTACAATCAGTAAAATTGAAAATAATAAATTAATTTGCGGACGAGTATTTTATAATTGTATTCATAAATATAAGAATAACATTTTTAATTATTGTGTTGATTTTTATTTAATTTTTTGAAATGATAAAAGTCGTTAGTGGTCGGTTGTACAATATATACTATATTAGCTCACTAAAAGGTCGTCTATACTCTAATTTAAGAAGGAGGGGACAGGGGGCGCGTGAGATTTTCGAAAATTTGCAAGAGAGGCGTAGAACAAATAACGATCGGGAACCACTGGTGTATCGCATACGTTTCACGCGTTTGTCCACGTCGTTTTAAACGTTTCAGTCGACATTCGATTTTAGCGATGCACTTAAAAATAATTGACCAACGACACAACACACCGATTCACCTCGCTGCCGGCGTAAAATACGAAATTTTATGTTAATGGTTTAAAGTGTTTTTCGTAACAGGGATTTCAACGTTTTCCGACATTGGAATCCCGGAACAATCGGTTTCGACGTGTATTGTCTGACCGACGCACATCGGTGTGTGCGGATTCTACTTGTGGTGTTTGTACGAACAATCGTTTCGTTTCGTTGTCCTGACTGAGAATCTGAGCAGCGATCTGAAGAAAAAGGAAAATAAAAAAACAACAAACGCGAACAATAATATTTAATTGCGCGAACGCGGGATAGAGTCGGACGAATAGATCGACTACTGGCGCACGTGTGCTTTCAAAAGTGCTTTTTCGTCCACGTTCTCCGTCGTCGGAACGCTTTTCGACCTACGCGAAAATAGCGAATAAATAAAAATACTCGGCCCGACGTTGCCGCCGGGGTTTCGATCGGACGAACGATTGTTTGTCTATTATTTTTTCGTCGACGCCGAAACGACACAAAACATTACCGACCGACCGACCGACCGGAAATGGAACGAAAGTGATGTTTCCGCACGCGCCGTCGATATGGGAAAATCGTTCGATATCGTTGTTGTACGATGTTGTTGGACTCGGACATTAGAGCCGTACGAACAACGAACAGAACGCGACGTCTCGGCGTGGCAGACGAATTACGTTATTACGGCGGAAAGAAACGCGAGCAAAAAAAATGTACATACGTTTAAAAACGCCGTTATAAATCAAAAGACAGCGACGGCTCGACACGATTGCAGTGCGCGCGTACATAATATCATATATATATGTTTTTTATTTTTTTTTCCGACCATTTTTTTTCGCATTTCCTACACGCGTTCTAACGATACACGTAATCACAATATTATCCCGTCCGAAACGGTTTTCTGCTTTCAGGTAAAGATTTTGTCGTTTTTTTCGCCTTTCCCCCCCCCACCATTCGGAAAATATGGCCGACGATATTTAGCTCTGGAACGACGTTCTATATTTTCTGCAGTGCACGGCGGTTATTTATTTGTTTATTTTTTTTTTTCTTTTACGAGTTAGCGTCGATTATTGGTCCCGCAGCGTCCCCGAATGTTTTTTATGGCTTTTCGGAGGAGTTATATTTTCTTTCTCTCTATACGGTTATTTATATTATTATTTTGATTTTTTTTCTCTCACTTTCTTTCTTTCTTTTTTTTTTTTTTATTGAAAGTTCGCCATCTTTAAACGTTTATTATACGAGCGCGGACCGACGGAAACGAAATGCCCTTCATAAATAGTCATGGGACGAGACGACAAAAAAAAATAAAAAAAAAGAGAAGTTAAAACGTGAAGATTTGCGCCGGCCGCCTTTTAACGGAAATGTTGAAAAAATATTCTTTACACTATGTCGGTCGCATATATTATGCATGAGTATTATGACACGCGGAGAAAAACAAAATGAAATATAACGTAATTTAAATTATTGAATATTTGCGTACAATTAAACGGAAGTAACTTCTTAAAGCTATTTCAGAACCGTATATTTGGCTGATGTTCAAAATAAGAAAACGAGAAAAGAAAAGAGCAAGGGAAGAAAGAAAAATTATAGTAATAATAATAACGTCGTTCTATACTTGCGCGATTAAACGTCACGCTCGTGTGTTTTGGCTAAGACTGTTTTTCTTGTCGAAGGCTTTTTTGTCGTTTTGTTTCTAATCTGTTACCCCCCCTCGCTATTCTATAGGTATACAGTAGCTGAATAATAATTATATTTTCGTTCAAATAAATAAAATATCAAAATTACACACGCATATATATATATATAAATAAATACGCTATAACTTACGCGAAGGTAATGTTTTTTGAAACGGTCACGTTTTCATCATTTTACCGATAACTGTATTTGTAATTGATAAAATATTCAAGGGCGGATTTTTCACCGACTAATATTGATCGGATATTTTTAATTCGTTTTTAAATAGTCTTTTTTTTTAGAATATTAATAATGTTATATTAAATAATGAACAAAATGTGTAAATACGTTTTTTCCCTACCGATTATGCGCACGAAATAATACGTTTACAATTATATTTATCCTTCGATCCACAATTTATAATAATAATCAATGGAAGTTACACGAGTCGAACAAATAAAACATAATAAACGTATTTGTTATTGTTAGACATTCAAGTTGAAAATTGTATATTTCGTTACAAATTTAGATTTTAATTGGAAGTCGATCTGTTTTAAATTTTTTTCATAAAAAATTAACAAGAATCAAATATTATGTTTATAAACAGATATACGTATATATAAATTACATTAATGAATAATTTAAATACAATATCACAAAACGTTTTCAAATATATATATATATATATTTCTTTGGCAAGAGATTTATCAAAAAGAAAAAAATATCACGTGCAGCTATACATAATTACAATAATATTTTGATTTCGTTTTCAACGACGCAATTATATTTCCATCAAACGTTCGTTTTTAATTAAAAAAAAAAAAAATAATAATAATTAATCATATTTTAAACATTTTTGTCTTAATAGTGTTCGTTTGAATTTCTTATAGAATGTTTATTATCTTTTTTTAATGAAAAAAATTTATTTCCAAATATTTTTTGAAAATTATTTGCTACAGTCTCTTCCGAAACAAATAACATTATTCGATCAGAACGTCTTTGTGCGTTCGACGATCGTATCATTTAAGAAATGTTAAAACGTAAGAAATACCTTTACGGCGTTCTAAACGATTCATTTACGAGTTTTCGCACAGTCCGTTTACGTTGTTTAAGCTGTTGTACTTATACAGCGTGTTGTCGTAATATTGAAATACCTACCCAATTGATTAACGAGAAAAACAATAATAATATTCGTAACTGGCCGCGTGACTGAATATATTTTCCCGTGTACATGAATCGTGTCTATACCAAATCATCGACGGCGTTAGTTTCGCATTGGTTTACTTGTTTGGCACTTACATAAATACATGTATATATTATATTAAAAAACACTGGACGAGAAGAAAAAGAATAAAAAAAAATCACGTCGCGTTTTGCGCAATCCATTAGACAAATTGCGTTTGGCTCGTTATTCCGCTCGACAGTATATATTATGCATCGCACGACCCAGTTTTATCGTGTAAATAATAGTAAAAATAATTTCCCGTCGTCGTAGCCGGACGGTAGGCAAAGCACGGTAACGCGAATCCGCGGCGAGTGTTTCTCGGCGGGTGTTTCTTAATCATATTCGTGTGGGTTGGACGGTTTTTGTCTTCCGAAGGGCCTGCAATGACGAATGTGCGGCGCAGTCCTTAACGGACGGAACCCGTTCGGAACTACGCAATACGACGAGAGATCAATTCGCGCGCGCCAATATTATCACGACCCACACGAGCGCAACATCGTCGTTTTTACCGCAGTGAATCGTCCGACAGAGGGAAACGTCGGACTCGCCGCGCGATCGACGATCGAGCCGCGGGCAAATCTCGGAACGAACGGTAAGACCAGGATTGGTTAGGTCTACGCCTACTGACCCCGGGGACCTTATGTTAGCACTCGGCGGTATTCGAGGGCCAGGGCCGGAGGACGCCTCGGCCGGACTAAGTCCCTAACCGAGACGCCAATCGATCTAGCGCCGATGAAGACCGAGGAGGTCTCCGAGATCTCGTACCGCTTTCACACGTCGATGCGCAGCCACGGGCGTGGGTTGCCAGAGGCCTTAACCATATGCACGAAACCCAGCCCGTACGAATCCAACCCAGCCGAGCTTAGGCTCGATCCGTGTCGCTACGGTCACGAGGTGGTCCTCGTGACGGGGTTTTTATCTGCCAACTACGGACGCCCGTGGATTGCTTGGACCCGTGAATGGCCTCAACCTACCCAGAAAAATTCCCAGATAGGCCGGAGTGTATTCTGGTCCCGCCGCAGTACAGTTAAGTACCTTCGGCTGTGGATTCACCAAAATACCCTACCATCCGGAACGGACAGTGTACACGTCGATTATTCAAAAATGTGTACGGAACAAACTTGTAGCACGGAAACGATGTAATTTTTCGTTTCTCGGACCAAAAGTAACATCATTAATTCATCTTGTTATATGTGAAATATTTGAAAAAATCATTTCGTATTATTCCAGTTATCTAGCTCGGTAAAACGCTGCGTTCATCGATCCGTACGGATGTGATAATGTCACATGAAAAATATATGAACCGTCGTCGAGGGTATTCAACAAACCATTATATATGTAATAGGTATTGTTTTATTAACGTGTATTCGTACAAAGGAATCGGGTTATCTCGTTTAACACAATGACGCGTTTAATGGATAATATATAAATATTAAAAATATTAAATAATCGTGTTCGCTTTATTCGCTTTTCTCGTCTGACGGTTTGTCGACGTGGTCGTCGTCGTCGTCGTCGTCTTGACATCCCAATTTCATCTTGATAATGTCGGCGGCTTTCTCCGCGACCATTATGGACGGGGCGCTGCTCTCGGCGCTGAATATTATCGGCAGCGCGGACGAGTCGACCACCATCAGCCCGTCGACGTCGAACACCTCGAGGTCTTCGTTCACCACGCCCGCCGATCGTTCCGTGGCCATCGAGCTGGTGCCGGCCATTTGCACGTTCATCGTGGTCAGGTGTTTGACGGCGTGTCTCCAGTACTCGTCGCATGCCGCGTCCGGCTTCGGGCCGCCAGCTATGCGCAACGGCACGACGGTCGGTCCGTACTGTTTGAACGCGGGCGACTCCATGAGCTTCCTCACCCACGCGACCGCCTTCACCACGGTGTCCACGTCGTCCTCGTGCAACGAGCCGAACTCCACGACCGGTTCGTAGCCGTCGTCGGTCTTCGTCAAACTCACTTTGCCCGTGTTTTTCGCGCGCAACAGTGATATGCCGACGATCTGAACGTCGTGGTCGTCGTTCGCTTCGATTATCTGGTCGGCCACGCTTTCGTCGTAGTTCAGCGCGTCCAGCTGCGACGGCATGAACACCGTGTCGTCCTCCGCGTAATAATAGTTGATTATTTGAACGTCCGGCGCGCCGTCGCCGTTGACGTCTACGAAACCGGTGAAACTGCACATGCCAATGTTGGCCAGCGGACCGGTGTGCTTCATCAGGTACTCGAAGACCATCTCGCTGATCGAATACGACTCGATCGGCCGCGTCTCGAACTTGATCAACAGCCCAATGAACAGCGGATGCGCTTGCAGGTTCGTGCCCACGTTGTCGTTGCACACGACCGCCGGTATGGCCATCGAGTCGAGCAGCGCCTTGGGCCCGACACCCGACTCCAGGAGGAGCCTCGGCGTTCCTACTGGGCCGGCGCTCAACACCACGTATTTCCGACACTTGACCCGGACCAGTTCCCCGACCGAATTTTCAAACTCCACTCCCACGGCTCGATCGCCGTCGAACAACACTTTCTTCACCAGCGACCGGGCAGCGATTTTCAGATTGTACTTTTTGTCCGCGTTCCTCAAGTACGCTCTGGCCGCGTTCACGCGCAGACCGTCCTTGATGGTCGCGACAGACGACACGAAACCTTGGTGGTTCTTCACGTCCAAGAAGTCCAACGTACTATAGTTGACGGAACGCAACGCGGTGGAATACACCTGTCTGATTTCGACAGTTTTCGTGTTCCGGAACGAATCCACGGACAATATGCCGCCTTTGCTGTGCAACTTGCTCACCGTCTCGTGCGTGGTGATTTTTTCGAACTTACAGTCCTCCGACCGTTTATAATACTTCAACACGTCCAACCAGCTCCATTTGGACAGTCCCGCCGATTCGAACTTCATGTAATCCGTTTCCATACCTCGGTCGTACAACATGGTATTCAACGCCGTATTGCCTCCCAAGCACTTGCCTCGGATCACCTTGACGCGTTTACCGTCTAGACTCTGACCAAAAGTCTCGTCTTCTTTCGCCACGAAATTCCAATCCATTTCCGAGCCGATGGAATTGGCCCAGAGCCCGGGTATCTCGGACTCTGTCAATGGAGTGGTTCCGGCTTCCAACAGTAAAACGTTCAGGTCTTTCTCGTCGCTGAGTTTGGCCGCCAGCACCGAACCTGCAGCCCCGCAACCCACGATGATCACGTCGAACTCTTCGTCGTTTTTGATGGACAGGCTATAGTCCCTTGGGTAGACGATTCTGGACGCCAGTTTGCTCTGTTCCCTGTTTAGAGAATTGAGGAGTTTCGTGAACTCCGGTATGACGTACAAACCCTCCACGTTGTAACCGTGTTTCTGGCACATTTCTAACGAATTTATGGCTAACGATTTATCTTCGTTTGAGCCCGTCCAACATTTCTTCTTGAAAACTGTCGTCTTCTTTTTAATCGTCACCGTACGAGTAGTAGTTGTAACGCTGCGCGAGGCGGTATTGCCGGACGTTTGCGTGTTTGCTATTTGGGCCGCGGTCGCCTTTGACTCCTCACTGTTGCTCGAAGAAGACAGATTTTTTAATAAACCTTTGCCGGACGTAATACTCGGTAAGAACGATGGCCGCACTCCGTCCCCCAACCTGAAATCAAAGTACACGAGAATATCAATAACTCAAAACTAACAAAAAAGAGCTTGTGAATGAAATTTTTTTTATTTACACTACTGGAACGTTAGCGAAAATAATTATGCTAATACGTATCTTTTGCGTTAACGTTATTAGCAGCATGCCTTCTCGCTACCGATGATATTTAGCTGAAAACTTACTTTAAGGGGTCGGGAACGATCGTTTATTAACGAGTGAAATAAAGGAAATTCGATCACAAAATACACTATTTCAATAGAGAAAAACGGCTTTACGGGGAAAACTTTATCGTACACAATAGTCAGATTTCAATCATTTTAATTTTTTTCATTCGAAAGAAGAAGACTTCTTAGAAATTCCGCTGGACTCCGATTTTCGATTGACCATTAAAAAGATACATTCAAAAAATACTGAAGTATGGAGTTATTCAGACGTTTATTACAGCTTCTGAAATTTAGGCATCGAGTCCAATGCTGAAAAAAAATCTTCTTTATTGAAATTAAAAAAAAAAAAAAAAAAATTATCGAAATATAAAAATGAGATAAGTGTTTGTATTAAAAACGTATCGGAAGTATTACTGCATTAAATAATAAGAACGATAAAACGACATAGATCGCGGAGCGTATAATGTAATTGACATAAAAAAAAGTTTTATTTTATATACGATATGCGTATTACGGATTGAAATCGTATTTCAGTCTGAAGTAAATGTGTATGAACGTCCATTAGAATGTTATTTTTGTTTTTTGTCTTCAAAAGAGACGGAACAAAAAACACGACTACGGCCGAGACGCGTTTTCCAATCGAACATTTCGTTAATTTAAAAAGAAATATATATATGATGGTATACTCACAAGATCGCGAGCAGTCCCACCAGGAGCCACGACAACATCTTGAACGTAGCCATGGTAAATTTTTTTTTTTTTAGTGCTCTGTACGAACGTGATTTCGAGGCTTATATATTGGCGCGAGCTGTATTTGTTTAAGCACCCGTTGTTTTCAAACGGTCAACATTTGCCGCGGACAAACGGTTTTCGTTTTTTTTTTTTTACTAGGAAATAGGAAAATTGACAATAAATCATTACCATACACACGCGTGACTGACGTACGTTGCGATAATTAATTCGGTTTATTGAAAACTATAAATTTATTGTTTATATCGTATAAATCATCGGCACCCAAAACAATAGCCGCGTAACGTTATCGTTTTAGATCTGTATTTGCGTTGGTCGTACAATGCACGACGAACTCGTGAAATCCAATTCGTGCACGATAAATACACAATGGCTTTGCCCGTCGGTCCAAATATACGTATACGTATTTTTTTGCAGTTTGGGTTAATTTTTTCTCGTATAATAACGCGAACAAACGTTCTATAAACAAATCGTTTCATTTTTAACGAAAATCGTCGAACGCGAGTAAACGTAGTTTAAACACAAACGGACATTTAAACAATTCGATTGTAGAACATTTACATAACGTAGTGTATGCGATTAGGGGGGGTGGAAACGCGACAAATCGAACGTTTCCCGTTTAGGTTTTTGGTTTCCCGAGCCGGCGTGTACGCGTACCTATTGCGCAACGACGTAGTTATACGGGTTTACGTGCGCAAACAAATCGCTATTTTATAGCGAAAAACTACTCATTTCAACGGCCGTTGCGTACATGACATTTCGTAATTATCGTACGTTTCAAGTTTTACTTACATTGAGAGGGGGGGGCGGACGTTTGACGTTAAGTGTATAGAACGACGATAACCGCGAATTTCCATAAGCTAACGTAAGTACGCGAACGTTTTTTTTGTTTTTTTTTTTGTAAAATCGACCAGTATTGTTTTAGTGGGCAGCCGACATAGGATTCGATACGATCGCGGCGCTTGAATGGCGTACGAATAATATTTAACGACATGTTTATTCAACCGAAACGTCACGAGTTCTCCATTTCATATCGAATTCCAAAACGTACCGTCCGACATCGTTTGTTTCGTTCGATTATATTTCGCAACACTCGCGTAATGACCATAACGAGAGCAAATAAAAAAATTATTAAAAAAAAAAAAAACAACAAAAATAAACAAAAGTGGGTTTTTACGCGAAATCAATCGGTGTTTTTTCTATCTGTCACTATGTCCGTCGTCGGGTGTATATTTCGACAATTTCGAATAATTCAAATTTGATTGATTAGAATATATATTATATTTAATTTCTCATTAAAACATTCCAAACGAAATATATACTATATACATGTGCGTGTGTGTACACGTTACCTATGTAATTTCGCATCGACAACGACATTACGACCACCTGAACAGGTTTTTTTTTTGTTTTTTTTTTTTTTTGTTTTCGTCCCTATCGTTTTTCCGTACGGTCCTTTGATCGTCGTTCGTCTAATGCAGACGTACAATTCACTCAGCTGTACAAATAACGATACAGTTCAATCAAAATTCTGACGGAGATTAACGAGCGACTACAGTTTGGCTAGTGTGTTTTTTTGGTCGTTTTTTTTTTTCATTTTTTCAAGTAATTTATGTTCATTCTCACAGTGTCATTTCGTCCGTGCGATAAAACGTAAAACGTATATATATATATATAACACGACGAGAAACGGGTTTTATTCTCTCGTCAACGTCTCGAGATTTTTTCGTTTTTAATTTCGTACATTAACAAAATTAAACGGACTGTGCAAACGTACGAAAATCATAATTAATCGAACGTATCTAATACAGTTTATCGTCGAAACGGATAAATCACTACGGCAAACATATATATATACAAATGATGAATATTTCAATGAAATCTACTCGTTTTTACGACAAACATATATTTCGTAGAGAACGAAATGTTATTAAGTCGTTTTTGTACACATTTCCAGGTCAACGGTTTCAACGGAGTGTAAAAAGAAAAAAAGAACCGTATTGTATTAATTTTTTCTAGAAATCGATTCGTTTGAAAAGCCAAAACAAAAAATTATCGAAAAAGCTATCGTTCGCCGCGTGTTTCGCGAATCGATGCCGTGACGGGAAAAAAGTCGTCCAAGTCGGTCGTCTACTATTCGTGAGTTTCACGGTGTTCGTTCCGGCAACGCCGTCTCGGCTCGTCTTCGTGTCCGCGAACAACACGAGCTAACCTCATTTCGTTGATTGTCGTCCGCGGTTCGTCACCGCGACGATTCCGGACGAACACGTCGGACGCGGTCCGGAAGGACGTGGCGAAGCCCACACGATTAATGCCGGAACGGTCCCGGAAACCGTCCGGCGTGCGTATTATCTCAGCGACGCGATATCCGCCGCGACTCGCCGTGGCCCGGGGCAACTCGCGCACATTAATCGTGATAGACGCGCGTGTTATCCGAGCGCGAGACGGTTTCCCCGAGAGTCCCCGCTGGTGATACCGTGCGGTTTTTAGGGGACTTCTCGCCCGTCGAGTCGCGCTCAGATTGCCCGTGTTGCGTGCGCTTTCCACGGCCGTCCCGGTAAATACGGCACAACGAGATGATTCCACGACGACTACGCGTGAAAATAGGAAAATACGTCCGATTTATCGCGTTGAAATTTCAAAGCGATATATTCGTTTTTCATTATTCAGTAGCTTATTTAAGCGGACAGCCCTCGTAAGCCCGACGATCATCAAATGGACGCTCCTAGTCGCGACCGTCCTGGCGCGACGACGATTCGACCGATCATTCGCGATCAAACCGCACTGCGGCTGTTTGAACAGGATAACGCGATTGCGGTCCGAGTCAATGTATCCGTAGGCTCTGTACGGTCGGTACGGTGTATAACGCGTTTCACGGTCACGTGCCCTCCGCTGGTCCGTAATTCCGGATAGTGTTTTACACAGTTTGTTTCGTTTTGAACCGGCGAGTTGACGTTCAAAGCGTAATATGTTCGTTTCCGTTTCGCGAAACTTTCGTTCGACTGACGTTTCAATGGTCGTTTCATTCGACATATTAATAAATACGCGCAAAATATTTGGTCGTCTTTGTTACAATCAACCAAAGTCTGAGTAACAAAACTTTCGTTTGAACAATTCGTCGTCGAATGTTGATCGGACGACGGGACGGCATAGACTTGTATTGTTACAATATATCTATATATATATATACACGTATGCATTATCGTAAAATATTCAACACGCGTTCCTATTGTTTGTCATTTTTATCATCGAACCGGAGACACCGCGCCGGAAAAACGCCGTTTCCGAAGAGTTCATAACATCTCAACAAATTAAAGACGCGGAGAAAACCAAACGCCGCCCATTGTCGGACGCGTCGACAGACGATAGTGGCAACATTATGTAATCACGCGGGTCGCGTTCGGGTCGGCTGTTTTTGTTTTTCGAATTCTTTCGTTTTTTCGACCCCACGAATATTTTTCGCCACGTCAAATTCGTAAACAATTAACACGTATTTCGAAGCGCGTTTGTTTGTTCGGTTTGTATCGATTTGTGTCGTAATTAATTCACGAAACGTAATATTTTACCGTATTGCACAGGGTCGCGATAGGATCCGTGTATATACACGCGGCGCATATCGAATGTCTGGTTACATAACATACGCGTGCGGACGGTGTTTTCGTAATAACGCGATTCACCGTTTCAATTTATTTATTTGATTTTCGTTACGTCACTACAAGACACCGCTACACTCGTACACGGCGTGCCGTGCTTGACTGGGTGAATTTCGCGGGACGGCAACAAAGTCGTATCGGCCGAGCGGATCAGCCGCGAGAGAAACGGGCTTTGTATGTTTATATTTCCTTATCGTAACTCGACGCGACATAATGAGGTTGTTTACATTCGACCGTCGTCGTCGTTTTTTTTTTCATACGAGAAAATACGTTTATTTAATATTTTTCCGTTACTATTATTTTGTACAGCGTGCGGTTTCCGCAAATCTAGTATTCGAATAGAAAATAAAAAAACGATTCTAGTAGATCGCATTAATAATCAGACGTCGTCAACAGAGTACACACTGCGGCTGTGGTTCGGACAACACGCGCTCGACAACATTCGCCGACGGCAGGTCGACTCAATCGTTCCGTCGTGACACCTAACCTAATTCGGCGCACGTCGGCGCGTTATTCGTTCGTTCGAGTTCCTCTTCCGTCCAAGACGAACCTCTCCACATGTCCGGGAAAAATGTTCCGAGCGTGTGTTTTACTCCGCGTTGTTTTTATACTATACGGAACGAACGAATAAATCGTGATCGAGTTTCGGAACGGCCGCGAGTCTCGTCGTGGCGTGAGTATGTCGAATGTTTCGGATGTCGATGTTTCGAGAGGGTGAGTAAGTTCTAGACGGCCGTTTCTGTCAAAACGACTTCTTTTCGGGGTTCAATCGAAAATTACAAATCTCGACCTGACCCAACCTAACGGATTTCGTTGAAAAAATATCGAAATCCGATTTCCGCCGCGATGGTCTGGAAAAGATTGCCGACCAGTTTTAAAACCGGTGGGGACGGACGACACGTCTCACACGGAACGTCGAATTTCGCGGGCTGGCGGCCACGGTTCTATGCGGAAACGATTTTTCGAACTCCGCCGCAACCCGTGACCACTTCGACCTTTCCGATTCACTCCTACTCCTACTCCCTCCCCCCCCCCTTACCACAACTCCCAGCAATCAGTCGAACGGTTAAATAAAAAGTAACGACAATAATGGTACGCGTATTGCGATACCGCGCGCGCGCAGGGACCGGCCCGACAGACGATAAAAGAACGGCCGGAAATAGAGATTACCGACGTAATTCGTATTCGTCTCAGCGCTCGAATTGCGTGGGAGGGGAAGGGGGGGACGCGAGGGACTCCTCTACTACGTTTAGAAAAAAAGTTAGCGTCCCTTTATTACAATGTTCAAAGGACCGCGGGGGAGCGCTCGTAACCGGTAGGGACCATAGATAAAAAACCATGAAAACATTGTCTATTCGATAATATTATTTATAATATTTTTATTTAACGTATCACGTAGGTACCTGCTTGATAAAGGCAATTTATAATCTTGTATATCGCTTATCACAGAATAGTATTCATGTATTATTTGACAATTATTTTTAGATTTATCCACAGATAAAATCGTATGTTTGTGGGGCAGCACAAATTGTCGTTAAACAACGTCGTTAATTGGCGAACAGTTTTGAAAATAATACTTCCCCATACGTCCGATTCAAATAACCGAACGCGCATGTCGAATTTTTCGATTTTAGATTAGTAGTAAGTTTGTATATATATATATATCATATCAAAATCGCTTTTTCCCCGTCGTACAAGTGTGTTTTTTCGTCGACTGGTGCAACTATCTTCTTAAATACGACCACGTACGAACGTTTTGTATATTTATTTAAATATCGTTAACGCCAACTTTATGTTGGTATATGTTGTATAAATAACCGTTTTTTTTTTTCGTTATTATTTCACGTATTTTTATCTTTTATATATTTATTTATCATTTTTTTTACCAAACGACTACGTATTGGATAATTCATTTTCATTTAAATAAATTGATTAAAAACAAATTATATTTGATTATTATTCATTAAATTATTAAAAAAGAAAAAAATCAATAAACATATTAGGAAGAGCGTTATTCCAGTATAATTTTCATTAATCTCTCGCGATAAGTTCACACACACACAAACATATATATATATATGTGTAGAAAAAGAGAAAGAGTGAGCGGGGAGGGGGAAGAGAGTATAACTCCTAAACGTTTGTCTTCTAAATTATGTAATATTTTGAATACTTGGTATTGTTTCGTGAAATCCATTTCCATCATCAATCAAACGGCATTTGTTTGGAAAACAGTGCACGTCAAGGTATTTTAGCGAGAGCATAATTATTAATCAGATTTTCCCCGTTTCCCGTTTTGGCCAGCGCGCGGTCCGGACGCGAACAAAGGGCTCCTTAAGCCACGCTCAACCCCCGCGATTTGAACTCAAATTTATTATGTAAGAACCCGGGGGGGAAAAAAATCGCAACGTGTTTTTATACATATTTTACGGTACGACACATATGCTCGTGTTGCGTTCAAAGACCGTCGCCGATGATGTCGCGAAACGAATTAAAAAAAAAAAAACACGCACAAACCCGAGTCGTTTCGAAATACGAGCACGACGTAAATCGATGAAAATCCAAAAAGCGATTCGACGTTGATATCCGAGACGACAGTCGTTTTTCCCGTTCACTCCGCCGGACGAAATAAATGCCTCGCTCCCCCCCCCCCCCTCATTGTCCCACCACAGCCCGCCTTACGATTTCGTCTCCGTATATTTTGTTCGTTTTATTTATTTTTTTCGACGTCTGGAAAACCGATCGTTCGTATCGCGACGATCGTCAACGTTATTCAGAGACGTACGGATACGAACAACACGTCTCGGGGATGTCAACCGCGTATCGTAGATCGGTCATTTGTTTATTTCGGATTTTTTTCCCACTCCCCGGCACACCGGTAATCGCGTTTTCGTCAACGATGTCGTCTGTAAAAGTCAACAGACGAACGTATTCGCCAGTTTGCCTACCCGAGAACGGTCGTGTGTTGCGTACCAATTGTGGTTTTATGGCGCGCGCGCGCGTCCATACACCAGGTCGGTTCGTCCGTCACGCTTTCGTACGTAGGACTGTTACAGCGTTTTATCGGTTCTTGTCGGCGCGATGTTTGGTTATGATCCGTTCAAGGTAACGGAAAAACTATCGCGAACGGGTACCGCGCGCTAAGTGTTTTAATTAAAACTTTGCCACTCGAAAAAGCGAACGATGTCGGAAGCGATTAGGTTTTTGAAACGTATACACACGTGTGCGATAGCAGCAGCGAACCGTACACGAAACCAATTTAACGCGCGGCTACAAATAACAGCTGTACTTTTTAACCGTATCAGTTCATCGACGTTTTTCGATCAGTAACGTTTAAGCAAGAGAAATAATTAAAAATGTACGTTACTACTTTGCGCAAAAGCGAATAATTTTAGTTTACGCCCTTTTTCAAAGCAAACGCGTAAAATACCATTTTATATATGAAAAAATAAAAAGAATACCATATAAAAACTATACACATATTTTTGTAAGATATTATTCAATAGTATAACCTTCCACATATTCACACTTCCCTTCCAAACGAAAATCGTATTAAACTTAAAACTCGATTATTTCGCAAAACTACAAACTTAAATATAGTAACGAATAACGTCTTTACAGATAATAATAATTATTATTTTTTTTAAATACGATGAAACTGTAAAATCGTTATTTAATAATGCTGTTGTTATTAGAATAATCAAATCGCACACGCCACTAAAATATATTTTTACAAACAAACCGAAACAATTAATGGACGAAGAATATACGACGATGTGTATATCGTATTATATAAAGTAAGAATATTTTTTGATTTCCAAAGAAAAAAAATATCGATTGAAAATGAATACGTGGAGCGTTTATTTATTGGACGTTATGTGTAGTGTTTGTTCAGGAAAAAAAGGAAAACGGTACTTACAGAAATGCCTATCAAAACATCCGAACAATGCGATCTATACAGGATTTAAAACACCATGGAAATATCGACACTTCGTTAAAATCAAAATAATTTCGAAAAAAAAAATCTTGACATTTTAAACGCCGAGAACGAAATATCGATAATACAAATATTCGAAAAATCGGCGTTATTAAAAATAACAGAGCTCGAAACATAGAAGAACAAAAAAAAAAAAACCCCCGTGTTATTATATTTCCACGCGCGTCTCGTAAAACGGTATGCGTTCGTAGTTAGTTTTATTTTCGTCACGTTACCGTTACCCGTTAACGTGTGCCGTTTGTGTACACTGCGAGGCACGAGAACGTCAGACGAGAATCCGCTTGAGGTCTATGCGTGTGTCGTAGTCAGCGACGGTCCATTGACACCGTCGGGACGATTTCCGAAGCGTTCATATCGTAACGTACAGGACAGGTGGTACGGACGTGTACGGGGAAAAAAAAACGATAACGGAAAACAGCGAAACAAAAAGCAACGTTAATGGAAAATTCCTCGCTTCGCAGGTAATGAAAAACATCTTCTCGGGGTTTGTTTTTTCGTTTCGGAGATAAGAAGTCACGTGATTTATATCGCTCTCGGACATCGCGCCGACAGACGGACGCTCCGGTTTCGTTTCAATCGTCGAAAGCAAATGAAACGCCTTTTTTTTTGCTTTTTTGTTACGGCCGTCGAGAAAATATTTCATTATAATT
Source organism: Schlechtendalia chinensis (assembly GCA_019022885.1). Taxonomy (NCBI): domain Eukaryota; kingdom Metazoa; phylum Arthropoda; class Insecta; order Hemiptera; family Aphididae; genus Schlechtendalia; species Schlechtendalia chinensis. Next base: position 237,910 of record CM032351.1, read on the forward strand.
GTCGTCGCCCGTTATTCGATGGTCAACTGTAAAATGTCAGATCTTTATATCCTGTTGAAAAAAAAAATACGTTATATTTCATAACAATATGGGTGGCTATAAATAAAGTGTACACCGTTCGCTTAAATAGTCGTAATGGTTACGACCGATCAAAACTGTTTGAAAACGAAATCGGCTCGGAATCGAAATGCCGACTTACCGGTGCCGGCGCGACTGACCTACTCGTGTAAACACATGCAATAAGAACGGTGATTTTTCTTTTCCGTACAACATTCTCGATGTCACCTACTTCCAATCCCGGTTTCCATTGTCTTCTCCCGTGATGTGTCTGCCTAGGGGTCTTCCGTTTCTTTGCTTTTCCCGGGGCACTTTTCTCATCGCGCAGTTTTGTTCCGTGCACCACTTCTCGTCAGCTCGTCCACAATATCCGGTCTTTCGAGCGAATCCCCCGAGGTGCCGCGATTACGCCTACAAATTCCTCACAAAAATACGTGGTCTGTCTTCCGTTTTCGACTGTTACAATGGTCACGCATAACTGAACTGCCGCGTGTTTTCAGAGACGACTCTGGAGCTGAATAGGTCGATAATACAATGCAATATGAATAAACGTCACGAAATCCGAGAACGTTGCGCGCGCGTATAGCAACGTTTTTTTTTAAAAACATTATCAAAATATCAGGACGAGACAAACCGTGAGCACAGTCCCTAACGTACAACCACACCAGACGTTATCATTGCGACCATAACCGTTTTCGTCGGAAATTCACGACGGAAAATTCGACTTTTCCCGCCGTGAAATTCACACTACGTTGTGCGTTATTTATACTCGCGCGTTAATTCTTATTCGAAACGTGACGACAGACAACACGAATGTTCAATCGCCCCCCCCCCCCAAAAATAAAAAAAATCTTACTTCGGTGCGATGTGCCGTTTCCACGGGCGCACGAAAGCACCGAAAATTTCGAATTCGAAAACAGCGTGTCCGACGAAACCGTCCTATCACACCCTTACTCCTCTATCGCTGCTAATCACACCTTCAAGTCCTACGACTGAGTAGCCCTTCGGAAACACCCTCTGCCCACGACCCGCCATCTCGATGACTGTACACACATGTATCATACACGTGATATATGTGTATATATGAGTTGTTTTTATCTCGTTTATTCTTGTTTTTCGAATCCACCTTGGCTTCCCAGCTAACCCTCTCAGCTTCGCTATTCTCGCGAATGCCCTGCTGCTCCGCCCTATATTCTACTTTTCTTCGCAGCATCTATTCCCTCTTTTTCTTCCCCCTCTCATGTCTCTTATTTCATTTTTCTCAGGGCGTATGAACTTACGGTTGCCTCCCTCGGGAAAGAGTTTTTAGCCGGTGAGCACCACTTCACGGTGAATCCGGCACTACCTTTTCGGTTTCCATTACGGAGGTGTCTTTGGAAGATTTCCTCCTCCCCAACCCCCTAAAAAAAAAAATAAAAAAAAAAAATACAACGTCATACCACAAACAACGAGGTAAATGTAAAAAAAAAAAAAATTATTTTTCCCGTACGTTTTTAACGAACATTATACAGTACACGTGTACATTACATATCGATTCTACTCGGCTTCCCACGACAACCGCTCGCCACACACACACACACACACACACACTACTACGGGAATTCGAGTTATGCTTTTTTTTTTCTTTTTCCTGTACAACACTCGCGAAGTCCTTGTAATACGGCCACGTGCCGACAAATACGTATTATATGTGCGTACGTGCGCACGGAGAGACGCGTTTCGCCCGGCGCTTTATTATAATAACGTACGCCGACTCGCGCGTCGCCGTGTAAATCGACGTTGAAGGTTTAACTTTATATCTTTTTATATAAATCTTTTTATATATATATATTACGCACCATGCAATACGCGTGCGGCTGTGCGCGCAATCAATTGCACTCGCCCGAAGGGACGGCGATGTGTCGTACGACGTTTTAAACGAGCGGTTTTTTCATAAAATATACGCGTCTGTGGACTCTGCGTCTAGGACAGGCGTGGCCAACATCAAGTGGTCGATCGCGAATCACTTTTAGTCTTTATTTTGTACGAATGCATAAAAAAAAAGTTTTGTAAAGTCAATTTTACTCTGATCAGTCCTCGAATATGAAAACTAATTACACCATTCGATTTATAATGCTAATAAATAAACAAATAATATTCTTTATGTTTTTGTTTCGCAGTAAATACCCATTAAAAACCCGTTTTCGTTATCGACCCTGTCCGCATCGACTCTTATCGTATCGTAAATACCACTGGTCTGCAGCAACAGCGGCCATTGCCATATATCCGTATTATATAAATTCATTTTGTCTAATTGTATCATTCATTAAATCGCAATGTCGATATCGATCGCGACAGTCCAACAAAACTCAGAAGTCGACCTCAAGTCCATTAAAGTTGGGGCACCCCTGGTCTAGGTGACGCGTCGTATACGAGTACACACACACGTGTATAATACACGCCAATCGTTTTATTTGCCACCAGAAAGTCGGGTATTCGTTGTGTTTCGAAAATTTCGATTTTTTTTTTCTTCTCTTTCTGACAAACACGAATTTTTCGACTCCGAGACGGCACGTGGGATTTTACTTGATAACGACGCGCGCGGAATTCGATACAGACGTTTACGATTGCTTGGGACGGCAACGATTTTCATGATTAATTATTGAACATCGTGTCAGTCGGAGACGATGTACAAAAACGGCGACAACAAATATGGTCACGGCGAGTGTTTCCGAATTTATATATATATAAGATATTACGATTCGCTCTAACACTTTCAATTAGATCTTTTAAAACTCGAGAAAGAAGTTTTACTACTACCGCGGGGAGGGGACGAGGATTTATGGTTGAAAACATCGATTCACAGCAAATCGAAAAAGAGGAGACCGTAGAAATTGATTTGGAGACTATATCGAGCGAACTTTTTTAATGGAACAATCGAGATGATTAAAAAACAAAAAGTTTTATTCGATGTGCGTTGGTATCGTACGTGATATATTAAAGTATAAATTATCGATTTTGCGTGCCTAGAATGTTTAATTTTTTGAAATCGTTAAAGCTGGACAATTTAACGAATTTTCAAACTGCGTTTAAAGTTTAAGTGAATTCAATATTCAAAGATAAGTTAAATTAATAAAATACTATTAACTCAAGTTCATTTTTTTTTATCAACCTTTCAGGATTTGATTTTTTATTTTCGTATCTCCTCCCCCCCCCCCCACCAATCACGTAATCCCTAAAATAGTTGTCGAGTCAAATCGTATACCTATTCAAAGCGTATAAAAACGGAAAGAAAAAAAACAACAACTATAATCAATCGTAACTTAGGATCGTTTTCGACCGCGCGTGCGAAACAATGGCCGTCGCCGTCGGTGTATAACGCGTACACACTGAGCACGGGTGACCGGAACGGCAAAAAGGTTCGTCGCCCGTCCACCGTTTCCGGACCGAAGGGACAAGTGCGTAACTCCTCGTGCCCCGCCGGCCTAACCTCTCGTCGCCTCGGAAAACGACGACTTTCCCCCGTCCTTTGACCGCATTCTTCCACCGTGCCCCGCCGCGTATTGTTTTGTCTGCGCGCGTATCCTATGGAATAGTTTTCCCACGTCTTCCACACAAACACACACACACACACTCGTATATTACATTATTTCGTGGGCGTCGTTTTTCATAGCTTCGCTTTTTGTCTTCTCGGACAGCTGCTGCTACGGAACGGGCCGCGCGCGTTATTGTAGCAACACAATGCCAATAATAATAATAATAATAATAATAATAATAATAATAGCAACGACAATGTAACAACCGCGTTGTTCTATCGTATATATCGCGTCGCAGATTTCGGAAATACGATTTTAATTTTTTTTTTCGTTCATCTTCCGCTATGTCACGTGCGCTTTTGGGTGCGATTTGTCCGGACGACACGTACACACGTAACGTATCCGGCGACGTGCTCGTCGCGAGTATCCCGTCGCGGTCGAACGCGGATTTTCGGACCACGGGATCGTCACGAGACTTAATAATTTGTACCGACGCGCACATTTCGGATCTCGGCGTGGAAGGAACGGGAAACGTCAAAGACCGCCCGCAGCAAAATATTTCGAAGGGGGCATCAAAAAATGTACACCCTGATTTTTTTTAATATATCGAGAGTATAAAAACTAAAAATTATAAATCACAGATCACGGAGCAGGGAGTACAAAATGTCACATGTTACAACAGCTGTTCTATAAAGTTGTTTCCACGGATATGGTTATTTATAGCCGTGACTGTTACAGACAGGATTAGTAAAAAAATAACCGATTATTTTATCACACGTAAAAAAAAAAAACACTGAAAATTATTTGACATTTAAAAGGAATTATATCGCCAATTTAAAAAAATACCAAAAAAATAACGGTGGGGGTGGAGGAGGTATGGCTACTCTCGTCTCCACCTCCCTGCGGGCGGCCTTGGAAACGTCGTCGACACATTGTTACAGCGGCAAAGAAAATATCAAAATATGTTTCGGAATCTGTCCGACAAACGTAACAGACGTTGGCGATCTGCAATTCGAAAAATATTCACTAAGAATTTACTCTATACATCAAGCGAATGTGAGTTTGACTCAAAACTATTTCCGACAACAACAGTTATATACCGATATTTCAATGACAATAATTCATAAATCCGTGTAAAAACTAAAACTGTACGAACTTAATCACTTGACGATGAAATTCGCATTGGTATAGATTGTGCGCGTTTACGACCAACCGATAAAAATATTGGAATTCTGTCCCGAATAATATTTATTTGTCATTATTATACGCCGAAAAATACAATATTATCGAGTCCCGATGGTAATAAATGTGTTTCCTACGTATTTACGAATTTTCCCTTGAACATTTCTCGTCAATTTTTTCGTCTCAATTATCGGGTCTAGCCGTAACGTAATCAAGGTTTACGATCGAACGCGTAGATTACCACGTTTACATTCCGCTGGACAACTGACGAGAATCGGTTATGGCCGACCTTATCCGTAACACAATCTACGATATCTAATAACGGACGTTCGGCATACTCCGTGACGCTCCACCCTTGTCCTCACCACGGTATACAATATATAATAACCGTCGACATCACGATCGCGTGTCCGAGCACAACGTACTACCAACGATCACGGTCGATCTAATAACCATACGAAAACCTTTTAAATAACAATAATAATGATAATAATAATAATAATAATGTCTCGGCCCGTAATTCACCGATAATAAATAATTTATAGTTATATAGAGTTTTCATATAGACTTTGTTCCGGGACGTCATAACGTTCGTCTCTGTACGGATGTATGCGAAGTGGTCAAATCGTAGAATCCTGTTTTGTTTGCTGTCCGCCGAGACGCCAAAATTGATTTGGTATTTAATATAAAAACGGGGTCGGCGAGTAAACAGTAGATGGCTTCGAGGGTTTTCCACTGTAATTTTTCGGTGGTTTTTTTTTTTTTGTCCAAATGCCGTAAGGATATCCGGCACGTTTGCGGTTCAACAATAATATTCACGTTTATGTCGAAAAAAAAGTTCAGAAGGTTTTTACGGATGTTATCGCGTTACGTTTAGACCGATTTGAGAGACTTTTCAATGTATAATTTTGGAAAATCGAGCGAATAAACCGTTTGATATAATGTGGATTCGTATAGACTGTGCGGATCAACAGCGTAATACACTAAGACGACGTTGAAAAGTAGTTTAGAACACATTAAATAAATATATCGGAAAAGAAAACAATCTTGCGGATACGATAACGATAAATTACAGAACGTCGACATTGACGCGTATTACGAGAGTACAAATGGATTTACGAACGTTATGGGATCTAAATATATTATTATATAAATCGCGATCCAAAGTGCATTATGGTTATTCCGAAAATAAAAATGTTCACGAATAAGTACCAACGTATAGATATATATATATACACATATATTACGATATTTAAATACAGACTGCTCGTATTTTTACGACTATAGATTAACCACAAAAAGGGGTATTATGCGAATGATCCAATTGAGCGCGGGACCGTAAACTGTGGAATGTATAATACGTATAAATATATATATATTGTATTCGAAACCGTTATAAACAAAATCGTCCTATTCAATTCGCTGTATATATATAAATATAATATATACACACATTTAGTCTCGCGCGAGATGATCGCGGGGATATATTTTTTCGATAAAATAATAACAGTCCTATGCTATAAATATACTTTATACGACTTTATAAACAGACGGTATCATTAACGGACATCAACCCCGCCGAGAACTTCCCGAACCCGAATTCAACGGGAGAAAATATAATTAAATATTTCGTCCAGCGCGAATAAATGAATACATATTAAGTGCTCGGGGATTCGTTAAAAAAAGCCGAGGAAGATTGTTATCGTGCGACGTCCGTTATCGTGAACGCGGAAATCCGAACTGGAAACCGTATTGCGGTGCGATTCGAGTACACCGCTGGTTCTTTTTACGTTTCGACTGCGGCCGCGGTCGAAGTTATGCGGTTAAAAAAGTTTTCGCGCTAAAAAGAAAAAACCGAAAATAACCACGAGCCGACAAACGAAATGTATAGGCCGAAAACGACCGTACTTGTGCAAAGCCGACGGTTTCCAACGGAAAACGGTGTTTTATTAGTACTCGATCGTCCGCGGACACTCTGTCGATCACGACGATCCGTCCTCGTTACGCGCGCGCGCACGGTGGTCGTCGGCCAGACACTTGATGCGCAATCCGATCGGGACCTGAACGCGACTAATCGACCGATCGACATGGACAATATAGTGTATTTATAGGGACGACCGATTTCAAACACGTTCACTCTCTGTTAGAATTCATTATTATAATGAGTAAAATAAGTCAAAGTAGACAATTTTTTGTTCTTATTGACAGTCTCATTTGGCATGACGGACATTAATACATATTGAAAGTTAAATCCTCCCCTTTGTCAGTATTTATTAATTTGGATCAACCTGTTTGTGTGAAATAACATTTTCTCACACGAAAGTTATGAAATCTGAACACCGGGCTACGCTTTCTGATGAACATTTAGAGCAGTGTCTTCGTTTAGCAGTGGGGCGACTAATCCCCAGATTATGATCGACTAGCCAACGACATGCCACGTCAACAATATAATGTGTTAATTTTTTTGTTGAAATTATTTAGAAATATTTTTATTATTTATACACGTACGTTCGTCATTAATGTTAATTGTAAACACTAAAGAATAAAAAAAGTATTTTCTTATGCGAGTCGATCTTCAAAGGAAAAATATTCTCTCAGTATTAGATCTTTAACAAAATAAGTTTGGCCACACCTGCTGTACACGGACAACTTCGAAAAATCCACAGATAGTCGCCAAACGTACGTACAACGCGCGCCCCGCGACCTCGGCGTGTGCATGTATACATATATATTTTTCATTCGAAATAACACAATTCATCGTATATTTAACGTCCGTACGTTACCGTGTCGGAGATTTTTGCTAAAATAAATGAGTGTCGACATTTCACTTTTGTAGCTCGGTAGTTCGCACCGAGGTTCGTAGATTCACACACGAGTCGGACCAAACGAAATGACGAAAACGCGGTTGCGTCTGTTGTCCCGTGGTCGTGGCAGTCCGCGTTTGTTTTCGAGTCCGCAAAGTACGGTAGTGTTTGGAATTGTTCCGGTTTAACGGATTACCAGTCGTTTCGGGAGAATAATCATAAAAAAATCTCTTTGGGTTTTTTTTCTCATAAATTCAACATTAACACCGTGACGTTAATCCATCAGCTTATGCGGTATAGTACTACGCGACGTTACGAATAATCCTAAATAAATTATTTGGCGTGTAACCTCATCGGAACGGAATAACAAAATATTCGGACGAGTGGGGTTTTTACTATAAAAAAAAATATATATATATATATATTCGTTTTTCTAAAAAAAATATATACACCGTTTCACATAATTTTGATATGTTTATTTTTTTATTTTTTATTTGTTGGCAAGGTCTAAACATTAGATTCTGTGTTCTTCATTTAAAGTTTGCCAAATTTAATTTTAATTAACAATTCACTACGTTTAATTATTCGCGTGGACAACTTTTTACCTTTTCATCAAAAATTTTCGAGCCGTTTTCGAGACAGAAAATATATACGCGCACGTGTGTATGTATGTACGTATGTATATATAAGGCTGTAGCCGTTTTCTAAAAAAAAAAAAAAATCCATTTTAGTTTTCCATCAAGAAAAAAAAATGTATTTTCTATGTTCATTTATCATGACAGCAAAAAGTAAATTGGCTTAGACACAAGAGACTTTAAGCATCTTATTTTTCGGAATTTAATTTGCGCGTTGTATCTCAACTTATACTGAAATGTTTCAATGTCTAAATAAAAATAAATATATATATATATATATTTTTAATCGCTATAATTAATGTTTATATAGTAATTAAAGTTGGTTTTTTGTTGTTTGGTTACTAATAAACAACATACACAAATTAAAACAGAGTAATGTTTAGTATATAATTCATTATGCTCAGTGATGTTACGGACCCAGATTTTTGAGGTCGGACCGAATCAGACTTCTTCAGATATAAACCCGAATTTCAAAAAAAGTTCAAAGGTTTTTAATTAATTTAAATTATTCACAAATCGGGTACCGGAGGTACGAATTCGGCACGAATTTAATTTACTTTTGGTTCGATATTCGAACCAAACTATTTTATGTTTAGTAGGGTTTGAATATTTCCAATTGCGAGAGTTTCGTTTGGTTCGTAACGTCACTAATTACTGTATATTTCTGAAATAAAAGAATTTTGATTACTGTTCTACAGAGCTCGGAGCTTAGAATATTTTAAATATTATATAACCTCTATGATTCTTAACAGCCAAATATTATATACGATTGACGATTGTGAATTTTTCCAAACTGGCACCTAAGGTTTTTAAATTATAATTTTGTAAAATTCGTCCGAATGGACGAAACAGATAAGTTACGAAAAATAACCGTAGAAAATTATGTTTTTGTATTTCGCGGAAGAAAACCAATTCGCTCTCACTGGTGTTGTAGTCGTATCGCAACACAGCTTAATACCCGGGCCGCAGACGACCCGGTTCTCGATTGAGAACAAATGCGATTTTCGGGAAAAATCGACGTGGAAAACCGGAGAGATTTCCAGTGCCCGTTTCTCTTCTGCTCGTTACGCAAACGTAACCGATCCCGATTCCCGTGACGATTTCTTATCACTTCGAAAACCGCGCGATCGCGTCGTCGGCTCGCCGCCCGTGATTAATCGTCACACGCCCGTTCGCTTTACACACGAGTCGCGCGGCCCGTTTACGGTATTCATTAGCGCCGCACGACCGCGCGTCTTCTCCCGGATCGGTCTGCCGCGGAAATTGATTAACGACCGCGTCGCAACCGGCGAACGCTGTCGGTCGCAGCGCTCGCGGCCCAAAGTTTTCCCCCTATTACGTTTTTTGTTTTTCGTTTCCTCGTTATACCCGCCGGCCGTCGTTCGGGATGTCCTGGACGATCGGTGGTCGAGTTCGCGTCGTCCACCGACTCGTAGTCCCAGGGCACTAACGTCGGAAGCGTCGTTCGAAGCCGACCGACCCGCGACCGGGTTCGGCGTGCTCGTCTCGTACTGCGAACTTGTCTCGCGCGCGCAGTTATCGTGCCCGAAGGACCGGCACTATCGTCGCCGTAAGTGCGCCGTGGACCACGCCTACACTGCGGGTGTAGCCACCACGGAAGACGGGGGCGCACAGGGATGTTTTCCGAGGCTCCCGGAGGTCGGGGCGTGCGCGATCGACGGCATAGCTCCGTTCTGGGCCGACGCGCGTGCCCAACGTTCCACGTTCACACCACGTAGATAGCTGGTGCTTACAAATACCCGACCGGGACTTGGTCCTCCGGTTGGACATGATCCGCCGGCGTCTTCTACGCAGTCGACAGTGTACACGGGTCAGTCATAACGTCGTTCGGGGACGGTCGACGGCGTTCGTATATTTCACGAACGATCAACCGCGCCGCATAACATACATCGTCCGTATCGTGTGTACGTTTTTTTTTTTTTGTTGTTTTCAAACGACCCGTTCACTCGATTTGGAAACAAGGCTCGGACGGCTTCCGTCGAGACCCTCGCGGCGTGTGCGTTCCAATCGTCGCTCAATCGTCACGCTCCGAACCGTTACTCTACCGGACTGGAATGTTTGGTGTAAGTCCGTGGCGCCGTATCGATCATTTCGTTCGTCCGTCGACCATTAGAGAGATAACGGGGCACGGTGCCTGATAACGGTACTGTCGTTCAAACAGAAACTGTGTCACGTATTGATGTGTGTGTGTGTGTGTATCGAATCTTGCGAGACGTAGTCGGAAAACCCGACGGAATGGAATGACCCGTCGTTTCTCCGCTGTTTCCGGTAATGTTTTCCAACCGCGCGTCATATTTTCCATCCCGTTGTAGCACATTCTTGTCAAGTGATTTTGAAGATCAATCCATTGCTTTCTATATTAACGCTGGAAATCGATTCGTTCCGTATCTTAAAAACGCGTTACGTATGCCGTGGGCCGATGATTTGTACTTTTGGAAAACTTTTGGATTCAAATACTTTTAGCAGACATTTTTAACGAGCGTGTTTTTAACGCTGTTCGGAAACTGCGTAACCGTTAGACCCCGAACGTTCTGCGTGCAAATTTTTCCAGCCAGAACTTTCATTGTAATCTGGTGAGTGCTTTAAAATTAGATTTGAAAACCGTCTCGGCGCATATGAGCGGAAATAAAACGTTCCGCCGCTTTCCGGCGTAGCAAACCATATTACAAAAAAAAAAAAAAATACGATAACTTGTGAGCGAGAACTGTTGTGCACAAGCGTCCCGTACAATATACGGGGTTGGACGCGAATTATCCGTTTGCCACGTGCCCGTGACGAATAATCCAATCGGACGGACGAAACATAGTTTTTAAAATCAATCGTTCGACAAAAGTGGTTCAGTCCGTTTACAAAAAAATCGGGGGTTTTCGTCAGATAAGTCTTGTTCTTGATCGGACTCGGTCTCGTCTCGTTCCCGTCGATAACACACGCGGTGACACCGTCCTTGGACGAGATCGCACACCCCATTTCGAATTGAAGGCAACGAAAAACTACGGTTTTATTTCTAAACGTATGCCACGGTTCAATCGTTTGAATGCGAGTGAAATAACAAACATTAGTTTTCTTTCGACACGTCGTTTCTCGGCAGTACGTGCGGATACATTTGGACGGGTTTTGGACTGCCGCGGTGTTTTTCGGGACTTTCGACCGGGAGACAGATGCTCGTACACGCCCGTACTTACCGTTACGGTAAGTAAGACAGTCCGGATGGCACGCAAATAACTCGATCAATCGGTCGGCCGGTGTGACGCGTGAGCCGTCGGCTCGATTGTCGTCCGTTTGTCAACCGCTTCAACGCGTCGTCTCCCGGCGTATACGATGACGACAATAACAATCGCAAATAACATGACGTCACGGTTGTGTTGCGCGGCTCGTGAACACGCGTGAACGTGCACGAACAACCGGAATGCGTGCACAGACATTAACCGCGCGCGCGCGCACTATTTTATTTTTTCAAACGGACGCGGTGAGTTAATAAATCCCTATAAATATGCATAATCGATATCGTCGACGTGTTTTTCCTTGCCGTCTCCCTGTGATGTGATGGCCGCGCAGAACGAACACGCGCGTACACGGACCATACGCGGACCGCCTTAGTCGCGGTACGTCGAACACATAGCGGTGGTTAGGACAGACGTACGCGAAGTCGGCCCTCGCCCTCGTTTCGAGGTGACGAGAGCTGGTCAGGTTCGCGCAGGTTCCACGGTCCCAGGACGACTCGGACGGGCCAACGTTGTCGGTTCGGGTTTTCAGCCTACACGTTGGGACGGACGGGCCCACTCGTTCACGCGTCGACCCGTTAGCCACGTCAATCGTCCCGGCCAATTGTATGTGCACGGGACGGCCGGAGCTCGAAAACCGTGTCGTCGAGATTGTACGGAAATTAAACGATAAATTATCGCCCCGAAATGGAATTCTCGTGTTTTGAATATTTTACGTATTTCCATGTCGTTGCGATGGTCGCGTACAATACGCTGTTGTGTAATACGAGCACATATTTTCGGTACGCGTGTTATGAACGGGAGTGGGGAAAAAAAAAGACAACAAAACAACGAGGGTTTGAAGATAAGGGAACACGTATTTTTCATTTTTAATCCATTTATTAAAATATTTAATATTGTACGACGTGTTACGAGAACTATAACATTTAATTTATGGTAACGGCGTTACGCGAAAAAAATTAATTACGTACACAAGATTATCGAAAACAAAGCGACGATGTTCCATAACGTGCACGCAACCTTTCCACGGACAATCGGACGAATTGTTCTGGTCGATAAATCTGAGCCAGTCCTATGGATCGGTCGTTAGTAAACATTTCGGTGTTAGGAACGTTCGTTAAAGATTAGTTTTTGGTGTTTGCGAACATTCGTTGGACGATTGACCACGTGACCTCAATAAACGTTTTACGTTTGCGTTTTATTTACGATCGAATGTCGGACCCGGGATAAACGAGGCGAATGTGCCCGGGAAAGATAAACAGAACCTCGAGAATTTTCACACAGAACAAAAGTTAAATCTCCGTATCGCGACGAATTAAGGCGCTAACCTAACGTTGTCGCCGTTTTTTCGACGGTTCATTGTCCGGCGCGCACGGAAACCGAAGCCTCGCCAAATCTCCGTCGGACAATCGTCTCGTTCCCTCTTCATCGGAAGAACCGCCGCAGACATTCGAACCGTTTGCGCGTCTCTGTCGTCGCGTACGGTACCGTTTTTCGATTACGACGACCCGACAACGTTACGCTGTGAAAAGTCTTGATATCAATTGTTGCAAAATCCGTTCTAAATTTCAGCTTCGTAGTGAGCGACCTTTAATGTACCCGTTTTATTGTAGTTTACCGCGAAATCGTATTTTATTCGAAAGTAATGTCGAACAATTTTTATTACGTCGAATAATAAACTAAAAGTATGATATAAACGTATTTTAAAGTTACGATGGGTACTGTTTTAGATTTCGTCACCATACATTTTATTTTTTTGAATCTCTATTAAAAATGACAATTTTCGTTGTAATCTGTTTTAAATTAGGATGTAAAAAAAAATCTCGTTATGCGGACGCCTTTGTTTTGTGGAGGCCCTGGGCCGCATTGGTCGCGTATATATATATATATATTATGACGGCGAACAGTATCGTCGTCGGATCGCGAAACTAATTGAAACCCGTCGGGCCGCGCGGGGTTAACGACGTGAAATCTAAATGGTTATTTGATAACGATCGTAAATATACGTGTATACGCGCGGTGTGTAAAAGCGATTTCGACTTTCGCTTATCGAATTAATCCGGACCGACGAACGACTTCGGTATACGGTAGCGCGGAAAAATTGTTCAAACTTTAATTAAACTTCGCGGCGGATGATTTCGGCATCGCGTCTAATACGTGACGACCGCTGTTTTGATAGTAACGCGCGATGCCTCGGTTTTATAATCGTTGAGTTATCATATCGTCGTGACGATGAACTTTTCGTCGTATCACGTGTACGTTTTCATATGTTGTGCGGGGTTTTTTTTTTTTTTTTGCTGTTTTATGTGATTTCTCTGTATAAAACCACGTATGAATTTCGATTTTCTTACTATCTGTTTCTATTAATATTCTATTACATAATCGGAACGTTAAACGGTTAGGTCATAGATTTGTTTAAACAACAATTTTTTAGTGCTTTTTCAAGAATTTTTGGCGTTCTTTCAATGAATTTTAATGCTCTTTTTCCCTTCAGTTTTTTAATTACTTCTTTTATAGTCTTATAGAACTACAACGTACGAACTCTCTCTCTCTTTCTCTTTTTCTATATATATTATTTATACTTACAGGTACGTACTCAGAGTTCCAGAGACGGTCGGTCGGCCGGCATACTTGAGACTCGGGTCGCCGTCTCTTTCAGAGTGCTCCTCAAAACAAATCGTGTGGCTTATAGTCGCGCGTGCGCGTGTGTGGTTAGGTTAGGTAGTTAGCGTAACGATACTGCTATGGGTCGAATGCGTCGTGTAATGGTCGTCATAGCCTCGTACGTCTACGAAAATGTATTCGCGACGAGGACGAGAGAATTGCAGTTGTTGATAACGATAAATATAATACGCGGTTGCGAGTCAGCTGATACCCCTAAAATATGTAAATTATTTGGCGCTCACGACGTTGTTATCGTTCGTAACGCGATTATGTGCAAAACTCAATCGTATTATTTTATAACACTGTAAAGCAAAACGGTTCGTCCGAAATTCCCGTCCGTTTACGGACGACGGGCGAGACATTTTCGTGTTTGATTTAGTCGTACGGCGAAAGAAAAACATCGTCGGAACATAAAACCCGGTGACCGGACTAGATTATTTTTGACATTTCTCGTTGCACACGTATGGCATGAAAAGAAAAATTTATGTCCGTCTAAAAGTATGCGGAGTCGAGGCGAACGCTACGTATATTTTTTGAAAAAAAAAAACAAAAACAATTGAGTCGACGTGAAGTTTTCGTCGAACGTAACTTATCAAGTCGAACTTCTCGATTAGATTTTTATTTGCAAGTCGTATAGCCCGGCGCGGTCTGACCGATGAGTGGCAGACGATAAAAAAGTAAACGAACGTTTGGGTTTTATTTCAATTACACGTAATCAGTTATTTTGCCGGTGGAATATTTTAGTGCATTTTAAACGCGCGTTAACATATATCTACCCAAGTACACGTCGCGTATACATTTTGCACGACGTCACATAAAACGTACTCGTCCCGCCATTACCGTTCGGTCGACCGCAGTCTCGTTTTTATCGCGTACCCGCGCCCGGTTAAGTGCTACTCGCCGTTTCGACCGAAATATAACCGTCGTACCGGTAAACGTAAACACGCACGCGTTTAACGTTTCGCGATACGGCGTTTTGTCTTTTGCGCTTTTAAACGAACACTATATGCATATATGTTAGGCGGGTACGCATCGTAACGTCACTCTACCAACCGCCGTCATCCGTTACTGCGCGCGTCCCGTAAGACCACGAGACCGCGTGAATCTATACGTTATACTCGGTGGTCGCCGACGGACGACGACTTTAAATATGAAATAGTCTTCTTTTTCGATTTTTTAAAAAAAATTCCAAAACGGCCGATCTCTTGTCGCGTGGCCGCAAATAAGGCTCGTCAATCGTACAACAGGCCGAGTAAGAAAAAAATCATCGTCGCTATTAACGAGTCATACGACTGTCGCGTGTACATTTGTTTGTACACCGGGTAACGTTCATTTTGTTACGTGAAAACGTTTGATGCCATCCGAAAAGGTTTAGACCACTGGTTGGGTAAAATATCGCGTGCACAATAAAACGCACGTCATAACGAGAACGGTAAGTCTTATTGTTTCCGCGTTCGTCTCTGACTTATACGGAGTCTCGGACGACGCGACTTTTCGTCACTACTTTATACTTTTATGCGTATTCGGCCCTGATGTTCTCAAGAAACAATAAAATCGTGTGATCATTTCACTCGATCCAACTCCAGCAATATTTGAACAAAACAATTAAATTATAATTTTTCCTTCCTTTCGACTTGAACTATGGGGTGCTGTCGTTCGACCCACGAGCCGCCGCCGGGTCGATCGGCAGAGCTTATGGCACCGTCCCTCGATGACCGCCGCCGACGCGTGTACAGGAGGCCAGCAAACGAATAACAAATCGACCACTTCGAGCCCGTCGGGATTCGATGATGTGTTTTCCGGGTTACCTGGTCAAACGTCCGATTGACTCGATCGGTTTAAACTAGCACTGTTTAATATCAACTTTTCACTGTGAGTTATCACGATTTATCCAGCTTAGTCGGATACGAATGCACTGCACCAGATTACATTAAAAACGACATTTGTTTATGTTTTTTTGTTTTCATTTGTAATAGATTTTTTTTTTTATATATAATTACAATCAATATTTTTCCGTTTTAACTTCAAGCCAGTCGAAAATGTCTTTTGAACGTGATACGTTAATGCGGTACAGCGTCGAGACGGGTGGTCGTTACATTTTCCTATCCTACCGGACGAACCGGTCTTTTGAATCGGCACCGATGGAGTTAGGTCCAATCGAAATCCATCGGGTGTCGTCGCAAATACCGTTGTTACACGCGAAGCTCTTGAAAAGTACAAGAATCGTTCACGGTTTTTTCCGTTTCGGACGGTTTTCGATCGCGCTCGACGAGAATGCCGCGCGGGGAAACGCGTGGTCGTAAGACGCGATTCGCCTCCCCTGGTTTCGTCTCGGGATCTCGGGATCGATTCCACTGTCCGCGCGCGGCGATCGACGACGTTCCCCGAGATACGAGATAGGTCTTCCGGGCGCGGGGACGAGAGAAGGGAAATCGAACGTAGTGTATCGTCCGTCCCGATCAGACGTTGTCCCGTCCCCTACGCGATTAAAATGATTTATTGTCAGTTTTTCCGTTACTTTTCTCCGAGACGAACCGCGTGGTCGGCGAATAGCGATTTCCCATTCATCCGCCAACTCATAATACACATTTGGATGCGCGAGAATCCGCACCGATATATCACGCGCGCGTCACCGCGACGTCCACGGGGGGTATTTTTTATTATTTTTTTTTTATTTTCGTTCTTCTCCGTCATTATTGTTATCGTCTCGAGAAATCGGCAAACACGACGGTTCGAATATTAATAACGCGTACTATGTACAATGTATAACGATACGTATTATACGATCTCGGCCGCAAACGTTTTTTTTTTTCTTTCATTTTCTATATATATATATATATAGGTACCGATTAGCATTTTATAAACGAAAAATCACTCCCCTGTTCGATGTCGTGCACAGGGTGTGTGTCGCGGGGACGGCGACGCAAACGCAATAACAACATTTGTCCCGGTCAATGTTTTTTAAAGTTTCGTTTTACTTTTCGCGTCATAATAAACGTACTTTCAATTGCAATTATGTTTAAGGAAATCGAAATGAAATATGGAAAATCGAATATATGGGTTTTTCGGCGTAAAACATTTCGATCGTGGCGTCGTTAATTTTCAAAAAAAAAAAAACATAGAATTGATTTTCCTCGAATAAAACATTTCGAAACGGTAGTAAAACGTGTCGTCCAACAATGAACTATACTGACATTTTCATAAAACTTAAAAGAATTTTAGCGAAACATTTTTTTTTTTTTAAACGTTAGATTATAAAATGGGACAAATTCAATGTTGAGTTGTAAAAGAATCGAAAATTATCGCGTTTATCAGATTTCCGTGGAACACCCTGTAAATGACCCTGTAAATCGACCCGAAAAGTTGTAGGAAATAATATGGCGGAATTAAACGCGAGTACACTCGGTCATATACATTATAATGAGCCGTATAACGTCGCGTGATCGTATCGGAACGTACATTCATTCGGCCGGAACGAACATAGCGGGTCGGTTAAGTATTCGTGACGTACCCGATATATGCACGACGACGATTTGTGCGAATAATAATAATAACAATAATAATAATAATAAGAAAAAGGAAAAGAATCGACGACGACGGTTATTGAAAATGTCCTTCGAAAGTGCACGGGAATAACTGCAGACAATGGATTTTATTATTCTAATACATATACGTATATACGCGACAGAGTCGATCACAATACGAAGTCGTCATAACAGTATCATACTTACGTATTTATCGACGAAAACGAATTATTAAACTTTTCGAATAGGCAGTGTACACGAACAGACGAGTTCGTATTATACGTCGTCACGAAACGAAAACGTCGTCGCAGGACTAAACGATGAGCGCCTGGCTTTGTTGGCCTGCCGAAAAGTTCAAAACAAATACAAACAAGGAATCGGCCGTTGTTGTACGGTCACACGTTATTATTCTTGTCGCCGTGTGTTCATAATACTAGACTTGGTTTTTTTTTCAGCTGCGCGCGCCTCGTACCATTTTTCCCTGTTAAACGTGATTCGTGTCACACACCCCTGCCCTCGGCCTCCTTTTTCCGCCGATTGCCCGTCCACGTCTCCGTCAATTATCGTCCGTCAATTATAACCTATCGCCTTATCACTTCTCGCTCGAATACGTTACCCGTCGGATCCGCGGAATCGCGAACGTTTCAGTTCTCGGCGTGACTCGCTTGATCGATCAACGACAATTCGAATGGTTTTCACGCAGTTTTTCTTATCGACTTTCGACTAACTGTTTTCGGAATATGTGCGAACGGTTATGTCCGTAATGTCTGTAATGGTACCCGACAAAAACTGATACGTTCGTATTTTGCGGTTTTCGCGAAAACAGTTTCGTGCTATTACATACCCGTACTAATCATCAAGCGACAGATATACGAAACACTTTAACGACACCAAACGGATATTAAATTCGTTTCATTTGAACGTGAATCGGTCAAAACTTAAATGATTTAACTATTAAAAATATATATATGTATATAAAAGATTATATTATAATTGTATAAAGGTGTTAAAAGGTTTACTTCGAAGTTCAAAACGAAACGTGAATAAATAAATAATATATTATACATGAAATACAAAAAAAAAAAAAACAGTAGAAGAATTGTTTGTGTTACTAAAGGATAACTTAGGGTTTGAAAATGTACTAAAGAATATAATTATAAAAAAAAGCGAAAAAATACACCAATTAAGGTAAAAAATATGCACTTACACATATTGTGTAACATACCGAGTACAATTTATTTACTTACTGAAAACAAAAGTCGGAACAAAATTTAAGTCGGCTTTTCGAAAATCCTTTGACGGTATTTTTTTCTTTTTATAATTTGTTGGCGCGGTATCTCTTTAATTCTCTAAGGTATAAAGTATGTTCATTTTTGTTTTGTTATTTTTTTGTTTTCGAGATAATTCCGTTTATTAAGTGGTGAAATCTTTTACACTTTTGTATATATATATATATTTTGTTTAAAAATTATATATTACGTTCCACCATAAGACCAAATAGAGTTCTGTACGCGCGGCACTAACATTTAAAGTGATTTAAATACGATAGCTGTTAGAACGTTTTCTTTAAATGTCTCTTTTCCGCGTTATACGGAATTTTCATTAGTTTATTCAAACGTTTCGTTTAAATTAAGCGTCTCGTGAAAAAATGGTTATTCTTAATACCGTATAATATGTACCGTGATAAAAACGCGCACTTTTCGTGCAACGTGTATTATTATATCATTTTTCTACCTATACAATAATTTTTTATTTTTATTTTTCCTCCCCCAATGCTATTGTATACACTATAAAATACCAGCGTTGCCAGCGTGAACGTTGTTATTAGTGAAAATTTAAAGTGTTACGATAATAAATGACAACAAATAGTAATAATATTGTATGCATAATTTTTAAAATGTTTAGCCAGGCACGTATATATTTCTCGACTATAAACATATTTAATCTTAACTATAAACAACTGCCTGAAACTTTGCTATTGTTGATTATAACTACCTAAATATATATATATTTATTTCGTTAAACAATCGGCGGTGAGTAAGAGGTTTTGGGCTTTCCGGTCCTGTGAAAAACAATACAAACTTAAATCTTTTCTTACAAATATGACGGTTTGGCCTTGTTGTTTATTTCATATTTCGTGACTGTGAAAGTCTCGCGACAAACTGTAAATGTTCAAATTGAAATGATAAGTCAGACTGGATCGTAGAGATTTGCGGTACGAAGGAAAGTCTTCTCAGTTTTAGAATCCAGTTTTCCAGAGGACGCAATGATGGACGCTCTCTTGAGAAGATTTTCTCAAACTCGTTGCAAATTGTCGGTTCTTTCGAGACGAATTTTGTAACTGTGAGTCGAAGGGCCTCACAGCGTAATAAAATGGGCGTGCCACAGTTCTCCTTTTAACAAATTTAAAATATTTTCACTTTTTGGGGTTTATCTATGCGACGATGGTGAAATGGAAACTAGCAAAACATACTGTGAACGTTTCATCGGAGTCGGTGCAGCAGTTTCCGAGTTTTCACGGTGACAGACTCGTTCTAACATTATTTAACACCGTAGACAGGTAATCTTTTCGTTAAGGTCGTACGAAAATATGTGAGCAGAAAAATATTCAAAAGCATTATAAACCGATCGAATTAGCCGGTACCAGCCGCAGACGACGGTCAACGTAAATACGACATCCGATTTTTTCGAAAACCAAAACAAATATATCATTCGTCAGAGAGGAAAAAAAGAATATATATATATAGAAGAAACGATAGTTTTGTGTTAATGAATATATATATGTGTGTGTGTGTGTTGTGTGTACGTTTATATTGCTTACGGTATCATCAAACCGAAAACACGGGTTTAATGAAAAATGTACCACAAATGTGCGTGCCGCCCTCGTACACGAGTACGCAGTGTTGTTTTAATTAAAAGGAATGAAAAACGGAAAAGTAACGACGGACGAAAAAAGGGTGATGTCGACGCGGCGCAGTTCTCTAAATCAACTCCGGCGAACAATTCGAGTGATTAAAATGACACGAATTGTGGCCGAAAAAAAAAACAAAAAAAACAAAAATGAAGGGATAGATCGTGAAACACACGGTACGGTGAGGCCGCCGCGGAGACGGGATACAGTGTTTTGGTAAAAATTAATTTATCGTCAAAAAAAATATGACCTACAAACGGCGGAATGCTTCGCCAAAAAAAAAAAAAAACATAAATAATAACAGTGAAACATAGTACGAAATAATTCGTGATAATAAATAAATAAAAAATTCGGACCGACGTCGTAGAATTACCGAAGCTTTTTAAGATATTACTGATCGGCCGGAGCACGTTCTTACGAAATGGATGCTCTGTGTCGACTGTGGGTCAACGAACAAATATCAACGAAAAACCCGTTTTCAATTGCACGATTCACGTATAAATCGTTTTCGAAAGATAAAAAAAAGCCATATTAAAATCACGTTATATCTGCCGTGGTTTGGGATTGAGTGAAAAGCCCATTCAATGAACTGGATTAGTTCTATCGATTTTTTATCGTTTTTTCGTACGTCGCGTCTTCCGGCCCGCGGTAATCGTTCAAACGGTAATAATATGTCTACAGCCGTACGGGAAAGTCTGAACGGTTGTTCATACAAGTTATTTTATTGATATCGTCAACGGAAAGTGCGTAAAGAAACGCGAATGGAAAAACAACAACGATTTCGTGTTTAATTAACGTTTGATTAATGCATTATCAACGAGACGGGAACTTCTGGAACAAATATAAAACTAAAAAAATACTATATACCTGTTATGACGTTGAGATTTTAATACGACAAACAATTGAATTCACGAATAACATTATGACCCGTAATCAAAAATTATAATATTTTCGTTCGGAAATTATAATTGCACGTTGAAACTTTTCTAAAAAACTTTTAAATTAAAACGAAACCACGTGTAAACTGCGCTTCGGTATTAATAATTCGAAAAATTGCCCGAGTAAAAACTGCAGTCTGGCCGCCAGCTCGGAGCGTTATCGTTGAAAATTATACACGCAACGGCTCATGTAACGACGACGATAATAATAATAACGAACGAACGAGTGCGTTCCGCCGAGGTTTTATGAAATCGATTAAACGGAATGACGACGGTACAATAAAAAGTCGGATTGTTCGCGTACAAAGATTTGAAATTTCCATTAAAACCCTACGCGATAAATGTATGTACATTGACAGTTCGGTCATAAAATCGATACGGAAAATAATATTCGATTGCCAACAAAATACGAAATCAATGCGAATGAAATTTATAATTCCGGCGCATAATAGAGTGGTCTTATCACGATTGGAAAACTGTACGGGAAAAAAAAAAAAAAAAACTAGTACCAAAATGCGACACCTAATTGTTTTTCAAATTTTCTCTTTTAAATGATGAACTCTTAAAACGGCGCGTGCACGTTGAACGTTGAAAGGCGTTTCGAGGGAGAATTATTTCTGAAACGGCAGGCGCGGACTTTTACGTAAAGAACGACGACACCTTTGAAAACGAGCGAGTTATCATATCATTATACTATCGTCACGCAACGTCGAATTTGCGTACGCAAAAGTAAAATGCTTTACGATCCGCGAACACCGAGACGATGTCGTTCGATTGCATTATCATGTATAAACTGTCGAATTAACTGTCGGTAAAAAACAAAAACAAACATATTGCGTTTGAACTCACGGGCTGAAATATTAATGACACGCGTGTACTCGTGCTCATAGTAAAGCGAGAGAAACTGACGGATTTCAGTTTAGACGTTCGTATTGAGTTCACTGTGTATCGGACGACCTGAAAAGCAGGTCAAAAATATCGCAAAAAAAAAAAAAAAAATAATTGTTTTAAAACATGTTAATTTTGTACGTATCAAACGTTAACCGTGTCACACGTCAAAACACACCGTATAGACATACGTATATTTAAAACTCGGGTTTTTCGAAAAAATTTGCGCCCGTTTGGTCGGTATACGTTTTGAACGTAATCGTCGTTCGTCAGATGGGTTTGCAATCCGATTATATTGGGCGAACTGGCGAACAACGAATAAATTTCTGACGTGAAACCCGAACACGGCGAGCGGCGGATTCGTTGGCATCGTTCCTGACATTTTCGATCACCGGTGAGCGGCCACTACGGCGTATCGAAATCATCAGATAAGAAAAGGGACCGGCGTTTGAACGCTCGGCAAATCAATAATCGCTGCCGGATTGATGTTTTCCAGTCTCGTCGAGATCCGTCGGGAACGGTCGCGGTTTTCCTCGGGAGAGGGAACGATACGAGCGGACACTCAGGAGGAACGTCCGCGGCCAGCGTTTTCGTGTCGCCTCGGTCGTAACTACACCAGCCACCCGAGACCTCCTCCGAAGAGCGTTTTCTCGCCTTGTTTCCGTCCGTTTCGTGGCCGGCGGACCGCGTTTTATTTCCATCGCGGGAATCCGCGTTTCCCGCCGCCCTGTCCCGTGTTCCCGAATACGACTCGTCCGCACGCGATACACACCGTACTTATTATCGTATCGAACCGAATCGTTTTTAACACGTAATTTTTGTATTTTCGATTTTTTTTTCTCTACAACTGTACCCACGTTTCCTAAACGTTACGAAAACCTTTTACGTCATTTAATCGTAGTCCGCTATTTTTCTCGCGCTTTCCCGAGGAACGTTCAGTTGGGTCGAACGCCATTTACGAAAGCCAGCGAAATGATTGTTCAAAACATACGTGAAGTACGACAAACGTAACATCCCCATTTTCCTGATCGATCGTTTTGGAACAGTTGCATTTAATTTCACACATAATTTCGAACTCGTTTCATTTGTTATTGCGTAGAGAAAAATAACAGTACATATTTATCGTTGACTATTACCATCACATTTCATACTTGCAGTCTAACGGATGTACGTTCAATGTTCAATAACGGTTACATGTGTGTTTCATTACAGCAGCTAAACAGTGAACGCTGAACATTCTCCCCGCGTGCATTTGAATATCACATTTCTTCGGTTATACTATACCCGGAAACAGGATATATTGGTCTGACATGTTTATTATTCGTTAAGAAACACCTATCCAAGTATCGATTTCACTTTGGGTTGTAGAATTGTTAACGTCATTTCGTCTCAAATCGGCGAATTTCGCTTACGCCGCGCAATGAAACACCCATTAGTTTATAACGTTGAAATTATTTTAATTTTATTTTCATTCGACGAAAGGAGATGGATAAAAGCACGCAATTCTGTATTCCAGAAACGGGCGGTCGCGGTGTTTCGTACTAAAGAACGGAAATGCGCGAAACGACGCGCCGTTACGCGGCAGCAGCAGCGGCGGCGGCGGCGGCGGCGGCCGACATCATATAATATAATTACTGTTGTATCCGTAATAAGCTACAACCGTGGACGCGCACAAGAAGATACGAAATATAATAACGTGACGGGGAGGGGGGAAAAAGGAACGTAATGAATAATACGTTATTACGAGTACGGAATGCCACACTATATAACAGTCGGGTGCGTCCGTGTTAGCCGCGAGCCTGGTGGGATAAATACGCGGCTTTGTAGGACGAACGCTTTGTCCGTTTAAACGATCGTTAATTGTGAAGGGAAAAAAGAAAATTTAAATCGCGTTCTCGTCGAAATTAAGTCGGTTCCAATACGACGCTTTACGACGTCGTATCATTTCTTTTTATCGACGTATCACACACATATATATTATTACACGGGCGCTCGCCGCGCACTATCGTTCTCGTCCGTCCGTCTGTCCATTAACACCGGACACTTGGCCATACGGCTTTCACGATGTTTTCGACATTTATTCACACACTAATGGGTTGTTCGGCGATCGACTTCATCGGACCTCCCCGTACAGTCCGCAACCATATCGTACGTGTGTACACGTGTGTGTGTGTCCGTTGTCCGACGAAAGTGTACGGGACACAATTGTTGTTCGGTAAATAGCAGCGAGACGGACATTATTACTGTGTGTGTGTGTGTGTGTGTGTGTCCGTCGTGTACGGTCAGAAATCGTTGCGAACGACTCGGGCGTGTTACTCGAACCCGATACGTGTTGCGTTTGTCGGTCTCGAGAGGTCGGAATCGACAGACTTACAAAAAAAATATATATATAAACGAATCGTGTGTGCGTTACGTCATAGCGCGCGCGTTGATGAACGACAACAGTGGATTGTACGGAAAACGCGAGATATTCGGGATCACACGAGTGATTTATTTATTTCGAGCGGATTTATTATTGTACACCGACGTATACATATGTCGGCTGCTAAACGAGCCAAATTCGACGGCAAACGCGCGCCGTCTGGAACGCCAACACGAGTACGTTGCTGCCCGCGTCGCGTTTCGCCGCTCGTTCGCGACGTTACGTCAAACGGATTCGACGCGGCCGTAGGAGCACAACGACGATAAATCCCGTTCGTAATGCTTGTCGGACGTCGGTATTGCAATCGACCCGACCTCGCGACGTTCCAACGACCGTGTAAAACAATATGACCGTAGAAAAAGCTCCGTCGGTATTAATCTTTGGATTTTAGTGTGTAATCGTTTTTTCAATAAAACATATACGTACCGTACAATGACAACCGTACACCGCGTATCGGATAAACCATACGTGTTATCGCGTCTTTCCACTTGGCGGCATATAATTAAACGACTGTATACATAATACGTGTATAAAAGTGAATTCGGATTTTTAAATTCACGTTGTGTCGTTACAAGAAGAAATTATCATACTTAATCCCATAATGTATACAGACATTTAGCAGATACGCCTAACCTAAATACCAACGGTACGGAAAATACCAGGACTGTAAATTAAAAAGAAATTTATCATTAAAATGGTTTTCGTTAACAGGAACAAGTAATGTTCAGAGCGATCGAAATAACGTTAAAACAAAAACAAAATAACTCTGAATTAAACAAAACGATTAGTATTTTATTTTAAAAAACATGTTTTTATACACGTCATCACGTTGAGTAAAAAATTAACGATAAAATACAATATGAAAAACAATTATATATGTGCTACTTTACATTCAAATAATATATAATACGTCAACGACGGACAACGACTGGTTAATGAGTTGAGAGCATCATGTACAAGGTGCGTATCGCCCTATCGCTTCCATCACAATTCAATTTCTGAATTTTACAAAACCATTCGCACCGCAAGTCTTATGATTTGTACCATAACATTCCCTAAGCGAAATCAATTTGTCCACATGGTTGCCACAGTAACGTTACTTTCTTACCAAATGAACTCGTTTTTTCATTCAATTATTTATTTTTATCTTTAAAACAAGTACCACAACACGGAGTTTTATTAAAATAAATATACTATATATACAATTATTACTAAAAAATGTAAGATATATAAGTCCCGATGTAAACAATTTAGTGATACTTATGCTTAGAAACTACATCGTCATCCAGGTGAAACCATAAATGATACTTACCTTGGACAGCGTTGTATTATTTGCTAATAATTTACTTAAACCTATATCCATGGCTCAGATTCTTGGAGCCACGTAGATGTCTTCATACTTAGGTTCATCTACGTCTGACGGATTCTTTTAAAACAGTTCCATAACGGTTCTGTCTACCTTGATCCATTTGTTCCGAATATACAAGTTGTCGTCGATTTTCGGTTCGTTGTCGGCAAACAGTTGACGGAAATTCACTTGCCTCGTCAGTACACATCATTCCCAGTAAATCCGCTGGTAGAACTGAATGTGTAACCCTCGTCTCTTCGAAAACTAACAGATTACTTGAAATCTGTTCACTAGAGCTTATATCCACCGTGGCCTCCTGTAGATTCGATGACGAAAATTTTCCTTTACATCGATTCTCATTTATCAAATCTGCGCATGTTTAAAAGACAGATAAAATTTTGGATTTTTGAAATATTATTTATTATAAATTATAAATCATTAAACGAAACCGTGTAATTACTTTCTACGGCTACTAATCGATTCTCCATGTTTTCAAAATTTTCGACCCAATAATTCAGCAGATCACTTGATTTTGAATCAAGCTCATGTGCTAGGTCAATTCTTTCACCTAACTTCTGTTCACTCTCTACCTTCAACGACGATTGGTCTGAAATATGAAATTAATGACATTAATATTTATACAATATTATTAAGTGTTAATTATTCTTATTTATATTATTATTAAATATATTATTTATCTACACACAAAACGATTATACTGATTATCGCTATTAATATTTTTTATCAGCAATTATGAACTACAAAATGGAAAATATGTTATTACTTTCAAAAGTATTCATTCGGTCCTCCAACGTATTACATGTAGCGGTACACAACACTATTCGATCACTTGCCGTTGTAGTGTGCTCGTGTAACTCATTAATTCTATTATATAAATTCTGCACATTGTCATCATTCAATGACGATTCGTCTAAAACATGATATTTTTTTTTTTTAAAAGCCTTTATTTTTATAAAAAATATTTAGCTCAACAATTACAATATTTAAAACATAGAAATATAAATGAAGTTTATATTAAATAGCAAAAAAAAAGAAATAAAAGTTTTTTGATGAAGAGAAAAGAAACAAAAACGAAAAAGTCAAAAAATAAAGTAAAAGAAACAAAAACTAAAATAAGTGAATTTATATAAAAAAAAAAAAAATTAAATAATAAAACCGAAACTCCTGATGAGGGAAACCACTGCGTGAATGACAACCACAGAGCGGGAGTTCAGGTATATAAAAACATGATATTAAATTCATCAATTTTTAAAAAAAATTGTAAAATATTTTATTTATCTATACTGAAACTATAAATATACAATCAATTATTAACTATAAAACGGAAAACATGTAAATACCTTCTAAAAGTTCTACTCGACTCGCCAACGATAAATATTTTTCGTCCAATGATTCCAAAAGTTCACTTGATTTTATAGCAAGATTGTTTACATGTTTAATTTGTTTATATAACTTTTTCTCATTGTTTCCTTTTAGTATAAGTTGGACTAAAATATGAAATTAAAACCATTAATATTTATAAAATAATGGAAATTGTTTAAATTATAGAAATAACAGTCAAAATACAGATTTAAAAAGTCGTCGAATCGCTATAGATATTATATATTACTAATTATGATATATAAAACGAAAATATGTAAATACTTTCGACAACTTCTAATTGATTCTTCAAAACTTCATAATTTCCACTCCAACAATTCAACAGATCATTTGACTTTGCAGCGAGCTCCTGTGCTTGGTCAATTCTTCCATTTAACTGCTGCTCACGCCCTACTTTCAAAGACCATTGGTCTAAAATATAAAATTAAAACCATTCATATTTATCAAATATTGTAAAGTGTTATATTATTTGTCTACACTAAAAATACAGATTAAAAACGTCATGGAATGGCTATAAATATTATTTATTGTTCATTAAATATC
This sequence comes from Schlechtendalia chinensis, assembly GCA_019022885.1. Lineage (NCBI taxonomy): Eukaryota > Metazoa > Arthropoda > Insecta > Hemiptera > Aphididae > Schlechtendalia > Schlechtendalia chinensis. The sequence continues at coordinate 265,984 of CM032351.1, forward strand.
ATTGAACGAAATTTGTATAATTACTTTCAAACGTATTCATTCGGTTTTCCAAGGTTTCTTGATTTTCGGTGCATGTCATCACTCGATCATTTGATAGTCTAGCGTGCTCGTGTAATAAATTAATTACGTTGGTTAAATCCTGTGCATACTCTACATTCACCGATGATAGATTCAAAAAATGAAATAAAAAACATAATTTATTATAAGTATTATATTATATAGTCTATTATTTATGAATATCTAAAGAATACGAAATCATTGGATTGCTAATAATATATTTTCATTATCAATTCGATATTTAAAAAAAATCTTTTTTATTACTTTTTATATGATCCACTCGGTTTTCTAGAGTTCCAAAATCATTTAACCGTAAGTGGATTTTTTCAATCTCCACTACAACATAATAACAATGACGAAATATTACGTTTGATTATAGATGAATTTCAATAAAATATCAGAATGGCGTTTTGAATAAATTCAAATATTATAATATAAATAATAACTGTAGTAATCATTACGTTTCAAGTATTCAGCTATAGACGTGTAGTCTATTTGACTTTTCGACTGGTAGATTGACTCTCGGATGTTTTCGGAATCCCCTGCAACACCATAACGATAATAAAATACTTCATTTGGACATGGGATATTGTGATCACCGACGTAGCGAGGAGCGGAAATTAGTAATTAGTTTTTCGTATTATTTGAAATTTGCTCATGGACATTGATTTGTTTCTGTGGGCTGTCGCGTACCTGTTTGAAGAAAACCATTGATGTGCTTTGGTTTGGACGACGCGGTCGAATGATCGTCCACAAAATCGTCGCGATCATATGGCGTCCGTTGGACGCTCGAATCCCTCGTCGCCCAGCGAATTATCCAGCATCCAAATTGATATGTCCAACAAAACGAAATAATCCAAGTGATCAGCGTCATTGCGTCTTGCATATTGAACATTTTTGATATGTAATAATTCAATAAACACTACTTTGAATACGATCGAATGTTGCTCGTAGGAAATTGCGGTGTGTCGCGATTAACAATTGTGACTAATATATTATATGTTATATTGTCAATATGAACGGAATAAGTATTTCTTATTAATAACCTTAGTAACCCAACAACGACCTCGTGTCGTTACGAGCCGGTATTTTATTTAATTTTCTGTTCTAACGTATATATAAAAAATAAAACGCGCCCGAATATATTCATTTGGATTTACGGTTTTATCGTTATAATTATTATAAATAAAATGTTAGATCCGTGATCAGTGACACTTAATATCATTTATCGACTTATCGATGAAACTACATACGTAGATTTTTTGAGAGATTTTCAATATTTATCAATAACAAAAATCCAATTTACAACTTTTTAAATTGTAAGAGAAGCTTAAATATAGTGTTGTTTTGACGATGATGTTTTTTTCGTTTGATTTACGAACGCTTTTTCTAATAGAAAAAATTCGTTGTAGAACTTCACCTACGTTTGTTTAGTTCTTGGTTAATTCGACACGGTTTTTCATAGTAAATCTAAATAGTATCCTTTAACCGAATAATTACCAAAAGTCTATAAAAAATTGTAAAAAAATACTAACTTCTTGTACAACATTAAAATCATAGACATTTAATTAAAATAACTGAAAAATTAGATGGCATTTACTGTATACATTATTTATGATCTACGTTTTACACAGATAGATTTACCGTTGTACGTTTAAATTTGTAAAAAGACAACCGAACCAATATTGTATACCATCTATCCTCATATCATATACGTGTCATAAGATCAATAAATAAATTTATATCTAACAATTTTTATATGATTCGACGTTAAGACTTTGCACAGTTCAATTATGAATTAAATGAAATAATTTTGATATTAATTTTTCACGAACTGAACGCGTTGTTTATTTGTGAACCGCTCAATGGCGATGATTGCACCAATAATAATAACAATAACTGCTAATTTAATCGGAGTAATAGCAGATATTAAAAATGACAAGAACAGGGCTGTCAATAAAACATTAAAAAAATGGTGGCATATTCAATGTTGCGCACTTTATAGGACACTATTTATAAGAAATCTGCGCAAGTTAGAATGTTTGAATGTAGTTCATGGGGCCTGCAGAGAATATCACCATCATCAGAATTATATTATTGTTTTCGTGAAATAGTTTTACGTGGAGTATAGCATTGTCCGCGCAAAGTTTAACCGGTTAATTAGTTGGACTTAAATAAAATTAAAATTTGTAATATATCAACTGGTCTTTTTACAGTTATATTAATATCATAATTTAATCCATAATCGATGGATTGGTTGCAAAAAAAAAACGTTTTAATAGAAATTCCGAATGCGATCAATACGATTTTTAATTCGATTTTATTTCAAAATATTTAAGTGATCGCGTTTACGACGTTAACTACGTGACACATTCTAACTGTCCGATTTGATTCGTTGTTTTCTCTTATATTTTCCGCTATTTATAAAGAAAATAAAACCATTTCTTGAAAATTTCATAGCTAATGTTGTTGGTTTAGCATGTGCCAAATTGCGATAGTTTTAAGTTATAAGTTAAAAATTTACGTATTTTTAAATGATCACATTTTTAGGCGTGCGGTTCAAACAGAGTGCTGTAATTGAATTTCTTGTCGTGGAAAACGTTAAACCTGTGGATGTTCATAAACGTTTACTCGTGGATTATGGAAACGAAACCATTGACGTCAGTTTTGTACGTCGTTATGCATTACGGATTTAAGGTAGCGAAATCGGAAAAGCTGTTATATCCGATCAGGGTCGTTGTAAGCGGCCAGTAACGGTAATTTATGTGAACCGCAAACAAAATGTTGAAGATTCGATTCAGGCAAATTGGGGAATTATACAATAAATTAATAAATAAAGGTTGTTATGTTTACTACACAAGTGTTTTTGTTTTATTAATTTAAGTTAAATAATTTAAAAGTTAGTCGGTTAAAAAGGTATTATTTAGCGGTGTAAATAATAATAAAAATCGAATAATTTACAATAGTATGGAACGTCCACCGTATGTAGACATCGCAACACGTTATTTGGAAATATTTTTTCGATTTTTTTTGCACGAAACCAAAAACAAACCATTCGGTTATTTACGACGAATCGAAGACAATATTTCAGGCGCGTTTAAAGAAATCTATAACCTGAGAAATGTTTACGGCATTAAATGTGAACGACTCGCGGTGATAGCAATTATAACATATTTCGCGATATTAAAACATTTAATTAACAAAGCTTTGAAATGGTCTCGATACTCGAAATATCGCGTCCGACGTGTAAATCATACGTTACCTGCACGCGTTACGTTAATACGTATTACACTCGTTTTGTTAACACGTTGACGTCGTTGTGCGCAGCGTACACGTGATTGCGAAATGAACTGACAGTTGCGTTATCGATTGTCTGAGTTATAATAATAATAATAATATCATTACGACATGGCGGTTGAATAAAATAATCATCACGTGTTGAATTGAACATCCGCAACAAAATAACGTACACCGTGTCGGATCGGTGGCGGAACTAAGGGAGAAAGATGGGGATTGACCTCCGGGAGTAAAAATTTGGTGACGTATAATTTTTGGGAGCCTGTATTTATAATGTTTATAATATAAAAGTAGTATAGGAGATAGGGTGTAGTTTAGACATTTTCAACAGGCGTCAAAAATCCTAGTTTCGACTCTGTATCAAATAAATCATATTTTTTATCGCATCATACATTTTAGCGGCAAATAATTAAACGACTACGTAAATAATACGTGAGTAAAAAAGAAATCGGATTTTATGTCCACGTTGTGTAAACAGAGAAATTATCATACTTAATCGCATAATGTATACAGACATTTAGCAGATACGTCTAACCTAAATACCAACGGTACGGAAAATATCAGGACTGTAAATTAAAAAGAAATTTATTATTAAAATAGTTTTCGTTAACAGGAACAAGTAACGTTCAGAGCGGTCGAAATAACATTAAAATACAAAAAAAAAACAATTCTGAATAAAGCGAAAAGGTTAGTATTTTATTTTAAAATACATATCTGGTATTATACACGTCATCACGTTGAGTGAAAAAATAACGATAAAGTACAATATAAAAAATAATTTTACGTGTTTATTTTTACATTTATGTAATTTATAATACGTCAACGACGGACAACGACTGATTAATGAGTTGAAAGTATCGGATACAAGGTGTGTATCGCCCTATCCCTTCCATCACATTTCAATTCCTGAATTTTACAAAACCATTCGCACAGCTAGTGATATGATTTGTACCACATTTCCTAAGCGAAATCAATTTTTCCGCGACGATGCCGCAGTAACGTTACTTTCATGCCAAATGGACTCTTTATTTATTAATTATTTTTTATCTTAACAATTTTACTATAATTTGTAACCGATTTGTACCACTGATTTCATAAATTGTACATACGTTGCATTAGATTACGTAAAATATGTATATTTAGGTATAAACCATGGTACACGATTGCAACGATCAAAAATCCAATTAACAAGATAGCACCACAACATCGGAACGAATAAAAAGAGAGCGTTTGGTTGCTGTGCGAGATGTGAATGATTATATCAGTGTGTCGCGGACATCTATTTAAATACTGTCCGAGCATGCGCACGAGCACGATTACAACTCGAAAGAAGTAACCGGTGTTATGCGCATAACGAGATGAACTCGGACGTAAAAGCAACACAAGAATCCAACCAATTGCGTTAGATTCGCGCAACGTGAGTATGATCGTTCAATAGTTGAGCACTTGCGAGACGATCCCTGCGTCAGAATGTGAGCGGATGTGGCAGATGCTGCGGATAACACATAATTATTGGACGATCAGCTCACACGATTTCTGCTAGAAAAATATTGTCATACATTTTAAAAACAATTACTACAACGAAATTAACCTCGCTATATCTCACGAAATACTAGTACCTATATATATATACTATGTATTTATAATTATTACTAAAATACTGTATGATATATAAGTCCCGATGTAAACAATTTAGTGATACTAGAGTTTACAAACAACACCGTCATCCGAGTGAAACCATAAATGATACTTTATCTTGGACAACGCTGTATTATTTGCTAACAATTTACTTGAACCTATATCCATGGCTCCGATTTTTGGAGCCACGTAGATGTCTTCATACTTAGGTTCGTCTACGTCTGACGGATTCTTTTAATACAGTTCCATGACGGTTCTGTTTACTTTGATCCTTTTGTTCCGAATATACGAGTTGTCGTCGATTTTCGGTTCGTTGTCGGCAAACAGTTGACGGAAATTCACTTGCCTCGTCAGTACACATCATTCCCAGTAAATCCGCTGGTAGAACTGAATGTGTAACCCTCGTCTCTTCAAAAACTAACAGATTACTTGAAATCTGTTCACTAGAGCTCATATCCTCCGTGGCCTCCTGTAGAGTCGGTGACGAAAATGTTCCTTTACATCGATTCTCATTTATCGAATCTGCGCATGTTTAAAAGACAGATAAAATTTTGGTTTTTTGAAATATTATTTATTATAAATTATAAATCATTAAACGAAACCGTATAATTACTTTCTACGGCTACTAATCGATTCTCCATGTTTTCAAAATTGCCGACCCAATAATTCAGCTGATGACTTGTTTTTGAATCGAGTTCATGTGCTAGGTCAATTCTTTCACCTAACTTCTGTTCACTCTCTACCTTCAAAGACGATTGGTCTGAAATAAGAAATTAATAACATTAATATTAATACAATATTATGAAGTGTTATTTATTATTATTTATATTATTACTATATATATTATTTATCTACACACAAAACGATTATACTGATTATCGTTAGTAATATTTTTTATCACCAATTATGAACTACAAAATAGAAAACATGTAATTACTTTCAAAATTATTCATTCGGTCCTCCAACGTATCACATGTAGCGGTACACAACACTACTCGATCACTTGCCTTTGTAGTGTGCTCGTGTAACTCATTAATTCTTTTATATAAATTCTGCACATTGTCATCATTCAATGACGATTCGTCTAAAACATGATATTAAATTCATCAATTTTTAAAAAAAATTGTAAAATATTTTACTTATCTATACTAAAACTATAAATATACAATCAATTATTAACTATAAAACGGAAAACATGTAAATACCTTCTAAAAGTTCTACTCGACTCGCCAACGATAAATATTTTTCGTCCAATGACTTCAAGAGATCACTTGATTTTGTAGCAAGATTGTTTACATGTTTAATTTGTTTATATAACTTTTTCTCATTGTTTCCTTTTAGTATTAGGTCGTCTAAAATATGAAATGAAAACTGTTAATATTTATAAAATATTAGAAATTGTTTAAATCATAAATCTACAGTCAAAATACAGATTTAAAATTTCATCGAATCAATATAAATATTATATATTACTAATTATGATCTATAAAACGAAAACATGTATATACTTTCTACGACTTCTAATTGATTCTTCAAAACTTCATAATTTCCACTCCAACAATTCAACAGATCATTTGACTTTGTAGCGAGCTCCTGTGCTTGGTCAATTCTTTCATTTAACTTCTGCTCACGCCCTACTTTCAAAGACCATTGGTCTAAAATATAAAATTAAAACCATTCATATTTATCAAATATTTTAAAGTGTTATATTATTTGTCTACACTAAAAATACAGATTAAAAACGTCATGGAATGGCTATAAATATTATTTATTGTTCATTAAATATCATTGAACAAAATTTGTATAATTACTTTCAAACGTTTTCATTCGGTTTTCCAAGGTTTCTTGATTTTCGGTCCATGTCATCACTCGATCATTTGATAGTCTAGCGTGCTCTTGTAATAAATCAATTACGTTGGTTAAATCCTGTGCATACTCTACGTTCACCGATGATAGATTCAAAAAATGAAATAAAAAACATAATTTATTATAAGTATTATATTATATAGTCTATTATTTATGAATATCTAAAGACTACGAAATCATTAGATTGCTATTAATATAATTTCATTATTAATTCAATATTTTAAAAAAATCCTTTTTATTACTTTTTATATGATCCACTCGGTTTTCTAGAGTCCCAAAATCATTTAACCGTAAGTGGATTTTTTCAATCTCCACTGCAACACAATAACAGTGACGAAATATTACGTTTGATTATAGATTAATTTCAATAAATTATCAGAATGGCGTTTTGAATAAATTCAAATATTAAAATATAAATAATAACTGTAGTAATCATTACGTTTCAAGTATTCAGCTATAGACGTGTAGTCTATTTGACTTTTCGACTGGTAGATTGACTCTTGGATGTTTTGGGAATCCCCTGCAACACCATAACGATAATAAAATACTACATTTGGACACGGGATATTGTGATCACTGACGTAGCGAGAAGCAGAAATTAATAATTTGTTTTTCGTATTATTTGAAATTTGTGTGTGGACTTTGATTTGTTTCTGTGGGCTGTCGCGTACCTGTTTGAAGAAAACCATTGTTGTGCTTTGGTTTGGACGACGCGGTCGAATGATCGTCCACAAAATCGTCGCGATCATATGGCGTCTGTTGGACGCTCGAATCCCTCGTCGCCCAGCGAATTATCCAGCATCCAAATTGATATGTCCAACAAAACGAAATAATCCAAGTGATCAGCGTCATTGCGTCTTGCATATTGAACATTTTTGATATGTGATAATTCAATAAACACTACTTTGAATACGATCGAATGTTTCTCGTAGGAAATTGCGGTGTGTCGCGATTAACAATTGTGACTAATATATTATATGTTATATTGTCAATATGAACGGAATAATTATTTCTTATTAATAACCTTAGTAACCCAACAACGACCTCGCGTCGTTACGAGCCGATATTTTGTTTGATTTTCTGTTCTAATGTATATATAAAAAATAAAATGCACGCCAGTATATTCATTTGGAATTACGGTTTTATTGTTATAATTATTTTAAATGAAATGGTAAATCCGTGATCAGTGACATTTAATATCATTTATCGACATACCGATTAAATTACATACGTAGTTTTTTCGCGAGATTTCCAACATTTATGATTATCTAAACCCATCTATAACATTTTAGATTCTAAGAGAAGCTTACATTTTTAAGTTTAGCTTTTGACGATGTTTGCATTAAAATACGGCTATAGTGTCGGCAATCGAAATGGAATCCGCACATGTATATTCGTCTTTTATTCGGTTCAGAAATTAATTCGCTTAAAGGCGGTCACGGATTTTTTTTGAAATCCGTCTACAATAAAACGCGTAATGTGTTTGAATACGAACGCCTGACGATTTCGTCTACCATTTTCACGTGCTCGCGTGTCTTTAAACTTCTGTGTTTAAGTACCCAATTATTATATATATAGAAATTACTTGAGCGGACTTCTTGTTGTCGCGAATACATATATAAGAAGTCTGCGCAAGTTAGAAAGTTTGAATGTAGTCTATGGGGCCTGCAGGGAATATCACCGTCGTCAGAACTATATTATTGTTTTCATGAAATAGTTTTACGCGAAGCGTTACCCGCGCATAAGTTCTCCGTTTCTCCGAATTAGGTATCCTAACCTAACACGTCTCAAACACATTACTATAATAAATTATAACGAAAAATTTGGCGTTAAGCAAGTTAACATTTTTATTTTATTTTATTTTTTAGTTTAACCGTTTAATTATTTGTACTTAACTAAATGTAAATTTGTATTTTATTAACTGGTCTTTTTACAGTTATTTGAATGTCATAATTTTATCCATAATTGATTGATACGTTGTAAAAAAAGAAGTTTTAATAGAAATTCGAAACGCGTTCAATACGATTTTTAATTCGATATAATTTCAATATATTTAAGTGGTCATAAACATACGACGCTAATTACGTGATATATTCTAACTGTCCTATTTGAATCGATGTTTTCCCTATCTAATTTCCGCTATTTATAAAGAAAATAAAACCAGATATGGGTCAAGTTTTCATAATAATTTTTGTACAAATGTATATTAACTATTTTTCATATATTTAAACATAAATTTTTTAACTATAAATTATATGTATTGTCAAATTTTTGTAAATATTTTAGTTGTGTTGTTGTTGTGTATTGTACTGATGGCCTACGTCTAGAACAAGATTGCCAAGTTTGGCAGAAAATCTATGAGACGACGTTTTCTGCCGTCCGTTGGTCGAAATAATACTTTTTATTATCATTCTTTGGAGTGGCAATTGCATTTTGATGACGCCCTAAGTGGCCGACCGTGCAACTGAACAACTATAAGATTGTTTAAAACGATCATGTTTACCAGGTAGAGCGTATCGTCCGTTAAGATGGCCAATATTTCTCTGTAACATATTTATTTATTTTTATTATTATTATTATTTATTTTTTTTTTTTGGCACATAAAAAACAGTAATACGTCCGAAATCCATTTATCACAGCACCGGACGTCATTTCGGAAGCGTTTTTTTTTTTTTTTTGTTCTCTATATTTGCGTGCACGTCACACCATACTATTGCAGCAACAGCGTCCACGACTCGTGATGGTGTGAGAGTGAGTGAGAGGCATGGGGACGAATATTTATTACGAATTTCGTATACTCGCAAAGTGTTGATGTTTTGTTTCGTATTTTCCCTTTCTCCCCTCCACTTCCCCCCTCCCCTCCCCACAAACAACTTGCGCAATTCACCGCAGTTATATTATATTCACTATACACACGCCACTATTACCGGTACACCCTTTAAATTGCCCATCGCCTAAACCATAAAACGCACGTTGCATGGCCGGCGAATAACGCGGCGCGCGCAAAACGTTTCTGAATTATTATTATTATTATTATTATTATTATTATAATTATTAATATTATTATTATTATTATTATTATTATTATTATCATTACTGTTATTATTATCCGCAAACGACCGCAAGGATCGCGTTTAACCGACCGATCGGCATTGACACGACGCTCCATATAGGCAATCGAGGTAAGGCCTTGCGCGCTGGCAAGTCCGTCGGTCAGCGTCGTCGGAGTAGGTGCGAAAATATTGTCGTGACACTTGAAAATTCGACGACATTTCCGTCCGACATAAGTAATTAAATACGGTTAATGCAATCGAGAAATAAAGACGTACTTTTCTCACCGATTTAGATCTAAAAATTAGACGAAAATTCCTAAGACGTTTTAACGAGTCATGAGTTAAATTTCATTTTTGAAAAAAGCCACCTTTTTTTTTTAAACTTAACGTCTGATTAATTATTTTTATGAATTATTTAAACTAAACTGAGTAGAATTAGCAACGGTATGGATTATAGTTAATGTCAAATAATGTAATTATATATAGTTTTAGTTTATATTTTGTATTTGATAACATAGATATACGAGTAATAGTATTGAAGACTTCTTTAAGTTTGAACTTGACTTCACGAGTTAAATAAAAACTAGTCGACAACTTGCCCCGCCACGAAAACATAACACGCTAAAATTCTGCGAGAACGCAACGATTTAGAATACTCGAATAGTCGAATCAAACGACAGTCCTCTTCTCGTATCGATACGTCCACGCGGCAGGCAACATATATTTCACATTTTTTTCGGACACGCCGTTAGATCGTGAAAACACGCGATCACTCTGTATGCCCACGTACTATTATATATATATATATATGTAATATATAATACACACGTGCGTGCGTGGGCGTGTTGCGAATTTTAATCGATCTCTCCGTGATATAATATCGCAAGTCGTGCGCGGTGTGCATGTGTGCGCGCGGATGAGGTACGTTCGTGCCAGATGTCATCGTCATTATAATACGAGTATATACGTATGATGCATGCGGTCGAAACTCGCACTCGCGGTGTCGAGAGCAAAAAACGGGGCGCAAAAACAACAAAAAAAATTTATATATTTAAACAGTATATCGCACGTGACCCGTCCGAACGAACGTTTATCAAAATCTAGTACGTATGTGTGTGTGTATATACTCGTGTGTGTGTGTGTGTGTGTGTGTGTGTATATATGTGCGTTGTCGTTAAAACGATCGAATTAATATTTAACGTTTTCGGCCCCTCGCGGCGATAATATTTCACATTAAACCCCCGAAACGTACTGCCGACCCGTCGTTCGCGTTTCCAGATATACGATTTATGTTAATATTTCAAAACGTGATACCGCGTGCGCTCCGTCTACATGTAATAATAATAATCGTGTGCACGGCGATTTCCCTCGGCCAGTTTACCGTGACTCTTTGAAAAAAAATTAAAAAAACCACACCGTAACCTCTCGGATAACCCGTATTGTTTCCGATCGTTTTTGTCATCGTCGTTATCCGCGAAACGGTCAGATTTGATCAAACATTACCCGCGAAGCTGTACCGATACGCGTGTGACGAGAGATTATTTTTATTACTCTCGTGGACGGGGATGTCGGCGCAGGGAGAATATCAACGGACGATTCAATTTATTTGCAATGTATGAATCATTGAAACGTCCACCGTGTCCGGAACATAAAACATACCTACTGTCACGGTATTTTTTTTTTCGTTTCGTTTCGTTTTAAACGAAACGAAACGAAAAAAAAACGTCGTGACGATTTCATAGTCCCGAGCAAAACGGATCGCTTACACGCGCAGAGCGAGTGCTCGGACGGTATTGACATGCGCTACGTTTCAAATATCGAATTCCAGTTGTCCTATTCAGTATAATTTTTCTCAAAACGGTCCGAAAACTGTGACGAAAAATTCTGTAAAATTGTCCAGACGGGTTTGAAACCATTGTTTTGGACAATTTTAATATTTTTCAAGAGCTCCAAATGTAATTGAAGCCCGGACACGTATAATATTCATAAATCGTTCGACGGGCTACCGACCGTCGCTCACGGTCGTTCTTTCCAATATAACGCGCGATCCGTCAACGTTTTCCAATTTCAAATTAAAATAAAAGTCTAAGCGTCCCGCTTGAACCGACGTCCACAGCGCCCGCGGCCCGTCGTCCCTTTCGTTATCTCGTCTGGTCGGGTTCAGACGAATAGATTATAATATTGTGTACGTCGTGTACCAATAACGATATTACATTGTGCGCGAAACGGTGGAAACGCGTAATTTAATATCATTAAAGATACGATGACGATGAAGATTTTGATTTCTCGACAAACATTATACCGGCAAATAGAAAAGGTTAAGTGATTGCTCGGTGTGTACACACACACACACATACATATATATTTATATGAAAAACACGTGAACCAACCGTATATACAACACAGTCGTATATTCGATTGTTTCGGCTCGGCAAACGAAAACGCATACACCAGATCGTTGAATACGTTGAACCTAACCGCGTCCGTCGCACTAAACAATAATATTTTAATCAATTTATGAACAACTCGACTTGCGCCGGTCGTATTTCATTGTTATACATTCGTCTCAAACACCGTGCGTTGTACGTTTATGTTGACACTTACGAAAACGTCATCGCGCGTTCCGTTCCGTTCAACCGTGTGCTTACACGATTAGTGCGATCATATCGTGTGTTTCGGTACGCAATCTCAATAAAAATATACATTTCGTTATTTCCGGTTGAATCGAACGTAACAACACAATATATATATATATATATCGTTAAAAATAAGATTTCACGTACATGTTATCTTTGAATTTGATTTGTTTTAATGGGAGTCGTCTCCGTTATAATCGACATTGGATATAGTACTGAATTCGAGTAAATCGTTTCGAAAATGTTAATCGTGTGAAACGCCTCCGTAAACGTGCGCTCAGATATTTCGGATTGCAAAAATAAATTAAAGAGTAAACAAAATAATAACTGTACACGCGCGTCACGTAGTTTATCAATTATTCGAATAAAATTATAAAGCGAACAAAAAATACGCTCTCCGTTTTGTTTTCGAGTCGTATAAAAGTAAAGTTTCAACTATACAATATAATACATATATATACATTAACTTAGAGATGGTAAGAACTCTTTAGCGAAATGAAATGGATTAATAATATTACGCAGTTATGTATAACAATCGGAATGATAATGAATTTTGTGGTATTACGAAACGAAACAAAGAAAAAAAACTATCATTCAGCAGCAGATTTTTCGACTAATAAACGCCAAACAGTTTTTGAAAGTTTGTTTTTCTTTTGTTTTTGATTAGTGTTTCGAATCACATAGTGAATGATAATTGTGATTTATTATTATAGGAAACGACAAAAAAATAATAAAAAAATACGTTTGCGATCTAATAGATTTAATAATTAATTATTGAAATACGTGTCGACGGGAACGAATTTTATTTTATCATTAAACGCCAATTCGTCGAAAACAAAACGACGCCGGAGAAACTGTCACGCGAAAAGTTTCAAATTGATAAGTCGTCGAAGCGGCTTGAAATAAGTCGTGAAAAGTGGATGTTGGACTTTCGTAAGCTCTTCAAGAAGAAGAAAATGTATATATTTTTATAAACGCGAAAAATCTGTTATTTATTAGTTTCCGTTTAAACGAAAAATATTTACAAAATATAAAACAACAGACGAGATGAAACAAATAAACAGTAAATATTTACAAAAAACCATTAAATCTCCTACAAAAGACTTTTATATAATTTGTGTCAATGTACAAACAAGTGACAAGTGCTCGTGTCGTACCGCACTGCCGGCAGCGATCTATCCGAAAAAGAATGTAATTTCCACGATCCTTCAAAATGTCAATATAAAATCAATTTTTTTTTTTTAAATTCTTTCGGAAAAAAATAGTTCTGAATATTGTTTGGCGAATAGAGTGATCCGTTCGCCTCTGGTTTTTAATCGCATTGTCGTTGAGCAAATATTCATCTTTATATTATTTTACTAGTCGTATACGTGTGATATAAATTAAATTGTATAACGCGGTTTGTTTTTACACGAATGCGACACGAATATACATAAACAAACATAAAGTAAAAAAATTACATCGAAACTATTTAATTAGAAAAAAATATGTTTATATATATATATATATGAAGAATAATGAGAAAAACAGTATTACATTTTTTTTATATTAAAGACGAATTCTATATAAAATACGTTCTCGAGACGATCCGCATGTAAAACCTTTTGAACAAATTCTTGAATTCGTATCATTTCCAGCACTCGTATTGATGCGATAAGATATTGTTTATTCGATATAACTTTGTAGACAGGTATAGAAATATTATAATATATATATACGTACAACACTGTCGACCGGAAATAATATTTAGTACAAAAAACGTCGACAACTCCGATATAAGAAAATGAAAAAAATTCACGAGAATTTTAACGAAAACCATCAGAATTAATTCTTTTGTTAATACTTCGTCCCGACATAAACAGATCGTTGTCATCGACTTCATCAACGATTACGGCGTTGACGCGAACACACGATTTTCTTTCCCGTAAAAATTCGACAACATCGTTTTTGAACAATAATACAATTCTGTAATACGTAACGACGTATGTTATCTAGGCGACGCACTTCGCGTCGGATTCTGCGCGTGACGCTTTTTCCCGCCCCATTTTGCACACCGCCATAAAACGTATTCTTTACGTTCAAAATAAATTATACATATAAATAATAACAGAGAGTCACTCCAAAATATATGATATACATATATATATATATATATATATATATGTATACACCGCACCGCCGAAGGTTTATAGCGTCCGAAGTCGTCTTGAAGTTGAAAGGAATGAGAAATGAAACGTTTTTACTGATCGCAACAGCAGCAGCAGCAGACATAATGGCCTTTTTGGAAATCGTCATCAGTATTTTCGTCATATATATATGGTGCACTTTCGCGTTCCCGTTTCCAACGTCGACAACGATGACATTAACTCACTATACATATATATACTACTGGAGTGGTCGTCTTTCTCGGGCATTCAATCATACCTCACTCGACGTGCCCGTCTCCTCTCTCTCTCTCTCTCTGTGCGTGTGCGTGTATCCGTTTCTGTCTCTCCCGCGCGACAGCCTTAATCCTCTTTGACAAATCCAAAGGGCCAAGACGGACTATATCCTCGTCCGTCTCGCCCGTCATTATTTCGCCGTTTACAACGCGCCGGCGGACGACGACTGCCCCTAAACTATTTCTTTAACAAGCCAATTTATCACCGTATTTTTTTTTTTCGTTCGCCCCGTCAAGCGTCATTTGTATAACGTGTACAAGATCTCTTCGCCGCGTTAATATCGACGGACGGAAATATATATAATTTCAATTCGTAATCGCCCGTCAACGGGTGTACCGTGTACGTGAACATGTCCCGAATTTACTGCCGGTTTCTTTACCTAGTCTAATTGTAATCTTTTTATAATATTATATGTATTATGTACGTTAAACTCGGAAATTATCGAACTAGTTTCGATGCGTTTTTCACAGTTTTTTCGCTGATGGTCTTCTCGCCATTTCCCGTTTTAGTGTCCGATCATCGTCAAAAAGACAAATATACAGACGAGAAGAAAAAAACCCGCGATTCCAAAATACGCTTACATCAATCCGTCTTCTTACCGTCGATCGTGCACGACGTAAAAAATCCCAAAGTCCGCTAAGCGACGTCGATCCGTTGAGGTCTCGTCGACTGTACGAGTACACCGAACGTTTAGGTTCTAACGGCGGACGCGAATCGGCGTTTTTCATAATAATCTCGTGGTACTGTGCATTGGCCGGAATGTACCCTCGAATGTGGCCATGATTGACATCGATTCCGCGTTTCACGGCAAAAACGGCCGACACGTGTCGGTTCACCAACGTCCCGAAACGTGATTATATTATTATACGCCGGAGTGAAAAAAAAAATGGTCATGATCTCCACGTTGCGAATCGTTTTTGCTTTCGTTATTGTCGTTTTTTGCGCGTCAAGTGCACTTTTCACTGGGACGGACGCGGTCACATCGCTATTGATAAAAAGCGTGAACAATGCAATCGCATTTAACTGGACCGTGACGGATTTCATACGCGTCGTCCCGTACCTACCTGTACGTTACGCGCGACGAAACCCATAAAATTGCATCACTACAACGCACTGGAAAGATGGAATAACTAGTTATTTAGTTAAACGAATACTAATTCGTTACACTGCTTGAACCCGGCGTTTCTACGTTGTACACATTTAATTAATGTGCACTCGTGTCTCCGACGTACAATGTGAAAACATTAGAAACGAACAAACACGAACATAATTCAGAAGACGTTTAAATGTTCGCGAAATAAAATGAAATAAAAACAAACAAATTAGAGGAATTTTTCCCCGTGAACTTTAAATGTGAACTTACAAAAGTTTAAAAGCGTCGGTTTTTATTGTTTTATTTTTATCGCTATGTTAATATATTATCTTACAGAAACTAAAATAAGTCGCGAATTAAAACAGCTATATATCACACATGCATACAGCGTACTCACGGATTTGTACGCGTTGTATACAGAACGCTTTGCAAAGTTATCATTAAACCGCTGAATTTCGTTTTTTTCTCATATACATATTCGGTTTTTTTTCCTATCAATCTTCTCAGATTGAAGATTTAATAAAAATGTTAAAGCGTACATT
Source organism: Schlechtendalia chinensis (assembly GCA_019022885.1). NCBI lineage: Eukaryota > Metazoa > Arthropoda > Insecta > Hemiptera > Aphididae > Schlechtendalia > Schlechtendalia chinensis. Next base: position 282,607 of record CM032351.1, read on the forward strand.
TAATGTTTTACGAAAAAACGACTGAAAAAATGCATAAAACCATTCGGCTAGGTAAATGACTAAAATTGACAATTGCGTACCGATTTATAATTATAATAATAATAATAATAATAATAATAATAATAATACGCCAAATGAAAAACGAATATGATTCACGTCTACTATATTGTTTTCCGAGCTTAATATTTTCAAAAATACATTTATTTTCTAAAAAAAAAAAAAAAAAGAGCTTATTCAAATTACCCGATTTACGCTATATTATTATATCAGCTCGGATATTATAATGGCAAGTGTCTTTTTCTTTTTTAAATCGTTTTCTTTTGCAAATCAGTGCCGATTAGCTGTAGTGTATTATAATAGGCCTTCATATTAAAAAACGCTCGCATAAGGAGTTTCGGTAAATGTAAACGATAAATATGTCTTGAAAACTATTACTGATATTCGGGGAACAATTTTTTAAAATTTTTTTTTATTGCGGATGGGAAATAAAACCTTCATTGTTTTGGTGATATAAAACGTAATAAAAAGTCGAATTAGTGTTTTCGAAAATTATCCTTTATCGTTTTATTGTGTATATAACGCTGAACGACTAATAAGTCACAAGTCGTACGACAGTGGAATTATTATTTTTATAATTAATCAACAAAAACAATTTCGTACGTAACGTTGAATGTTTGAATTATTATCGTTTTACGACGTTTTACACGTATCGGTTTTAACTTCACCCCGTTACGTCGAAACAAAAACAGGAAAGCGGTTAACGCTCGTCTGTTATGCACACGAGTATAATAACGTGACACGAATCGCGAATTCTTTTATTCGCTATTGAAATTCACGACACTTTGGCATTTTCGATATATTAAAAAGTATATATGAAACGCTTCGTGCAGAAAAATCAAATGGCGAGATTAAGCTGGAAAAGTAGCACCTTACATGCGTCCGGGGGAACAGAGAAGACTTTATCAATGGTTGTTGGCCATGCTTAGATATGCAAAAGTGTCGCGTTCACAGCGAGTGGGGTCGTTGTTAATTTGCCGAAAGGTAAAAAAAAAGGGAATTTCACCATATTCCGAAACATTAAGCTATATAAATTTAATAAAAATCGTCTCTTAAATCTAAACAACGCTTGTTTATGGACGGCCAGTATATATAAACATAAATAAGCCAAATATCCGAAGTATAATGTATTATTATTAACGTGTGTGTGTGTGTGTATGTGTGTGTGTGTGTGTGTGTGTAGGTGTGTGTGTGTGTGTGTGTGTTCATGTATGTTATGGTAACATTTTATTGATTTTAAATTTATTCTCCCCCTTTAAATATCCTGGGTACACCATTGTGACATTTATTTAGCGCGGCAAAAAAAACAACGACACGGTGGTGGTAGGACAAATTTGAATCGAAAATTCCGCCGAAACACAAGTAATCGTTAGGTGTGTTTGTGTGTGTGTGTATGTGTGTTCATGTATGTTATGGTAACATTTTATTGATTTTAAATTTATTCTCCCCCTTTAAATATCCTGGGTACACCATTGTGACATTTATTTAGCGCGGCAAAAAAAACAACGACACGGTGGTGGTAGGACAAATTTGAATCGAGAATTCCGCCGAAACACAAGTAATCGTTAGGTGTGTTTGTGTGTGTGTGTGTGTGTTTGTGTGTGTATGTGTGTGTTTGTGTGTGTGTGTGTGTGTTCATGTATGTTATGGTAACATTTTATTGATTTTAAATTTATTCTCCCCCTTTAAATATCCTGGATACACCATTGTGACATTTATTTAGCGCGGCAAAAAAAACAACGACACGGTGGTGGTAGGACAAATTTGAATCGAGAATTCCGCCGAAACACAAGTAATCGTTGACGTATATAGCGAAAGGCGATCACGCTCGTAGGCACGTCGCCTGATGATTACCAAGATACCGTGTGTGGTAAAACAGTATCAACCGTAAATTAAACCACTTACCTGACTAGTGAATAATCGTTACGTGTTGTAAATATTGCTCACATCCGAGCGTAGTCTACCCGGTGAAGTCCATCGCGAGGAGAAAAGATACTTATCGTAGATCTACTAATCGAGTTACAACGTTGAGACGTTGTTAACAAATTTACCTGTACAAAAATGATGATATTGAAAAATGTTTAAATAAAGACAATCAAATTACATAGATGCTTGTCAGATATAGGACAATACCATCTGTATCCCACGGATCATACAATTATTATAAAAATATATGAAAATATCACATGCACCTTCGATTACATAAATACAATAATTGCATATGCTAAAAATAAAAAAAAAAAAATACAATATTTTGATGCTTGACTTGATGTGAAAGTGCGCGTCGATATCGTCTTCAAACCAAATTTTGCAGCGACCACCACGGCGAACTGTACAGAACCGACTATTGTGCGACAACTCTGCTTCACGAATTCCGACGAAACTAGAATAACTGACGACGTGCTCCGAGAATGCTAAAATTATCAGAACATATTATAAAATACAAAGTCGATGTAAGTGTCCACAAACTACTATATAAAATGTAACAAAATTACATCGATCCTGGGACGGTACAAATGGTAAACCGAACTAGCTCTTAGACGCGTTGTCAGGCAAAAATCTAAATATCAAATTTAGTAAATTAACACCGACTGTAAAAAGAAACCAAATAATACCTGACTCGTGAACAATCGTAAAGAAACGAAACTGCTCACATCCTATCGTATTCTTTTTGACGAAAACTATTGCGCGTAGAACCCATATGTTTTGTAGATCTTCTTCACGAGGAACGTCGTTGAGAAGTTCTTAGCAAAGTTACACATTGAAACATGCCGATGCTTGCAATTGTTTTTACTCGAAACAATAAAATCACATACATGCTTGTCAAACATATCAATTTACATAATACTAAATATTTAACACAATGTTAAAGAACCAATATATAGTTTCTTGTCATTATATATGTAGTAATACAAAAAAATATAAAAAAGGAATTAAAATATTAAATAACACGAGTCAAGGGGTGTGAATTCGAGAACCGTCTTGTCTGTTCAATAAGAAATAATCACAATAATATCATGCAAGTATATAATAAGTTTATTACCTTTTTTGTCGTCTTGAAGATTTGCCTGTTACGGATTTCAACTTTTGCGGACAATATTTTTATTAATTAAGGTAATAACTTGTAAATCAAACAGAATATGAAAATGAAATGTTGGTACGCTAACTTTGACTTGATGCAAAGTCAGCGCCAAGAAATAAAAACAACTCAAAAAACGATGATTTCCACGTTGTAAGAAATTAGAGTCGCGTAATTTCGGCAAACCGATCTGTTGAGTTGTTCTTGGTAAGTGTGCGTATACTCTCAGGTAGACAGAGCGGTCTGTCTGTCAGGTGGACAGAGACGATCTGAGTGCCCTCTGAAGGCTGGAGGGTGTATTCATCGATATTATTTGAAGGACATATACTAAGATTTCGGTCCCACAAGGTTATCGCTTATTTATTTTTCCATTTTCTGCGAATTTTGCGCAGTCTAAAATTTGTTCGTAGTGTCACAAATCTGCGACTTTTGTGTTCACCTTAATAAATATGTGTAATTCATTACGTTCTTTCTTTTTTTCTCTTCTTCTTTTTTTTTTATATATTTACTATTTCTGTTATCGAGTATAATATTCTTTTGTTTCTTAAATTAATTGTTTTATATTAAAAATCATATTGAAGTCTGATAGCGAATTCTTCTTATGGGACTGAAATGTTTTATGTGTATTATACTAATATATAAAATACGCATTAAATTATATGTGATTATAAAATTACTATTATTGTTATTCCTATAGGGGATTTATGATCGGCGTTCCGAGAAAATTGAGCTCTAATATATTTATTAAAATTTAAACTAAACTAAGTGTTCATAATGAAAACTAATACAGAAGTAGTTGTTAAATATTACAAATTCATTTCTAAATAATTTTTGTTATGATATTACATGCATTTGTTAAAGTATAATCTATAAAAGTTTATTTTCTATAACATGGTCTCAGTTATGATATGAGTGCATATCATTACATATATAAGAGCACATAAATAACGCATTTCAAAATATTTGGACTTTTCAACATCCACGAGCTGTACAACAACCAGGCAGGTATGCGCAATGCCGATTCGCCATTTTTGGCGAAACACTAGTACCCGTCGACGTGTAGTAAAGACAGTCAAGCCCGATTCGTACGATCGTTAATTTTTATTAAAAACTAACAAACGCAAGAAAACACACGTCGACGACAAGACACCATATTTTTTTTTGCATGCTACGATATCGTTATTCGGCAAATTTGCAAGCGTCCACCGTTTTGGGCTGTACAACAACCAGGCAGGTATGCGACAATGCCGATTCGCCATTTTTGGCGAATCACTAGTACCCGTCGACGTGTAGTAAAGACAGTCAAGCCCGATTCATACGATCGTTAATTTTTATTAAAAACTAACAAACGCAAGAAAACACACGTCGACGGCAAGACACCATATTTTTTTTTTTGCATGCTACGATATCGTTATTCGGCAAATTTGCACGCGTCCACCGCCTCAGGCTTTATAACAACCAGGCAGGGATGTGACAATGCCGGTTCGCCATTTCTGGCGAAACACTAGTACCCGTCGACGTTTATTAAGTGTAGTCAAGTCCGATTCATACGATCGTTAATTTTTATTACAAACTAACAAACGCAAGACAAACACACGTCGACGAAAAGTCACCAGATTTTTTTTTTTTATGCATGCTACGATATCGTTATTCGGCAAATTTGCACGCGTCTAGTCTTGTAAATTGTAATGATATGCACTCATATCATAACTGAAACCATGTAATAAAAAATAAACTTTAATAGATTATACTTTAACAAATACATGTAATAACATACGCTCATATCATAACAAAAATTATTTGGAAATGAATTTGTAATATTTAACAACTATTTCTGTATTGGTTTTTATTATGAACACTTTTTTTAGTTTATATTTTAATAGATAATTTAGAACTCAATTTTCTCGGAACACCGATCATAAATCCTCTATAGGAATAACAATAATAGTAATTTTATAATTACATATAAATTAATGCGTATTTTATATATTAGTATAATACACATAAAACATTTCAGTCCCATAAGAAGAATTCGCTATCATACTTCAATATGATTTTTAATATAATACAATTAAATTAACAAACAAAAGAATATTATACTCGATAACAGAAATAGTAAATATATAAAAAAAAAAGAAGAAGAGAAAAAATGAAAGAACATATTTAATCAGGTGAACACAAAAGTCGCAGATTTGTGACACTACGAACAAATTTTAGACTGCGCGAAATTCGCAGAAAATGGAAAAATAAATAAGCGATAACCTTATGGGACCGAAATCTTAGTATATGTCCTTCAAAATATATCGATAAATACACCCTCCAGCTTTCAGAGGGCACTCAGATCGTCACAGTCCACCCGACAGACAGACCGTCTCTGTCTACCTGGGAGTATACGCATACTTATCAAGAACGACTCAACAGATCGGTTTTCCGAAATTAGGTGACTCTAATTTCTTTCAACGTGGAAATCACCTTTTGAGTTGTTCTTTATTTCTTGGCGCTGACTTTGCATCAAGGCAAAGGCGGCGTCCCAACCTTTCATTTCTTATTCTGTTTGATTTACAAAGTTATTACCTTAATCAATAAAAAAAAAAAAATTGTCCGCAAGAGTTTAAATCCGTGACAGGCAAATCTTCGAGACGACAAAAAAGGTAATAAATTTATTTTATACTTGCATGATATTATTGTTATTTCTTTTCACCATTTAATCTTTTAATCCCCTTTTTATATTCTTTTTGTTTTACTACAAAATGATCATGGACCGTAAATGATACCACATACTTGACTGGTGAATTAACGAAAATAGGTCGCCAATCTGCTCATATCCGATCGCTGTCTATCTCACGAAATTCATTGAGTGGAGAAACTATTCCATTCGTTCATCTACTACAAAAGTTACAAAGTTTAAAAAAAATGTAATAAATTTTTCGATGCAAAATACTGATATTGTTAAATGTTTCCACTCGAAACATTCTGCATAGATGCTCGACAGACATATGACAATACTTTTTGTGTCCCACGGATCATAGTATTATTATATAATTTCCCATAGATCATAGAATTGTTATAAAAAAATCATACGCAATTTCGTCTATGTATAAACAACAATTTTTATCGCCATTAAAAAAAAAAATCCAGATGTTATTGATTGACATTAAATATAAGTACGCTACAATTTTGTTTTTCGACATTTTTCCATGAGTTCATCGCCACCAGCTGTACAACTACCAGGCGGGGATTCAAATACGTTGAATCGCAAACTCCGTCGAAGCACTGGTAGACGTCGACGTGCATTAACGACAAAAAGTCCGATTCAAACAGTCGTCAGTTTTCATAAGAGTACATGTTCGCGGCAAGAACACGTCGACGACAATCGACAAGATTTTTATTTTAACGCGTAAATGGAATTTTTGAGTTCAAACCATTCCAAAACGTGATTTTACCCAAAGTGTGAAGAATCCAAACAAATCGATATACTTATGGCATTGACGTGTACGTCATGGATATATCATTCGTAGTCTTCGAAGAAAAATTAAGGAAGGCCCTCCGTTGTTTCTCGAATAGTAAACCGCTGTTGTTGATCTCGAGGAAGCCGGAAAATGACTAGTTACAAAGTTATAAATAACTAATCGCCGGAAATTCCGATAGCTTGGTACATAACCCGCTGCGCAGTTGATCATTCGCGTACCTGGTTTTGGATATTTACCAAAGGGCTGATTTTTCAGCAATACGATATTAAATGAAAACCAAAAAAGAACAGTATAAATACTTTTTAATAAATGGCGAATAATTTTTCGACATTCGCCGGTCATATCCCACGCGCAGCAGACAAAAGACGACGACAAAGCAATTGTTATGTTACAACGTAATACGATTTCGTAAAACACGATGTTGCCCGGTCGAACGTCCGTATTTCTACGACTATATTCTGTTAGTATAACGGTCAAGACGACAAAATAAACTCATTTTCAAAAACCGACTACGATCTACTGAATTTCCGTCAACGATCGAAATCGAAAGCAATCGGTCGACGAACAGAAAACCTCGTGGGAACCTTGGAACCGAACCGTTTTAGTCGCCCTGAAAGTATTCCGATCGGTTTTCTGTATTTTTAAAAATGTATAATTCGAATGATCGCGTATTTTACATAACATGATCATTTTAGACAACATCGATAGTTCATCATAAATTACTCATCAGAATTCATATTTTCAATTAAATATTTAGGCGTCAATCATTTTTCTTAATAGGCTTATATAGAATGTGTGTGTTTGTGTGTGTGTGTGTGTGTGTGTGTGTGTGTGTGTGTGTGTGTGTGTGTGTGTGTGTGTGGGTGAGAGTTGGTTTTTAGTACGGTGTGAGATCCAACGTATGGAAATGAAGCAGCGTTGTGAGATCATTTTTCGTTGTGAGCTCCGAAATGGTGGATCCCATAACGTTTTATGCGTATATCATTTGTAGTAGTAGTGTAGACCAGTTTGAGCTTAAAATTGGTCGGATCTCAAAAGGTATGGTTTATGAAAATTTGGTGTGTGCGTTAGTTCTGGTGTGTGAACTGTAGAATGAGCCACCGTCGATAGTGTGTTTGCAAATACTATGTTGGTCCACACACTTCCATGGTTTTGACTGCCTTTACCGAGATCCGTTATTCTGCAACGTCGCATTCTATTATATGGATCTCATATAATCGATTGAATGCCATATTAAGTGTTCGTGATATTTAACTTTATAATTCATATACGAGAATAAATTTATGTGTATAAGTACATTTACCTTATTTTTGTTTTTTCTTTAATCCTACTATTACTTATAGTGTAGTATTAAGTTTAATTATAATTAATAATCATTACCCACAAAATTTTCTAATTCTATTTAATTTTATGAATTAATTAATATTTGCACTAGTTCTTAATTGAAACTATTTATTTATTGTCTCCTCTCTGCTTGTAGTGAACCAAAATGTTGGTGCAACCAATATATATTTTTAGAATTTAACTGTGTAATAACTTGGTTTTTTCTTTGTTCTAAATCATTAATAAGTATTATCTTAACTTATTTAGTAAATATAATATAGTAATTTATAACATTATTACGTAATAATTAAGCTCTGGATTTTCATTTAACATATATTTGTTAAATATGCACATAATTATATGTATAAAAATTCAAAAGTATTCAAATTAAAGCTTTTTATTGTTTGCTTAAATAGACTAAATATCTTTAAAACGATCACAATATGTATAATGATAAAAAATAATAATTAAAGAAATAAAAAAATACAATTAAAATTGCAAACAAACTATTACTCATAAATATAATATTACCTAAATGTAAAACTAACGACAAAAAACGTAATATTAATTTTTCAATGAATACCAACATGAAATTACAAAATGAGGTTAAAAATTTTCAAATGTAAAACTTCTGCGATTGTCGCATAGCATAGATTTTGACATAGAAATACTTCTTTCTACTTCGCAAGACACTGTAGACACATTTTTAAAATAAAAAATGTTTTTAGGGGACAACTTTTCAATAGCTTCATTGTTGTTGCTTATTTCTCCGCTTAAATTATTAACAATTTATTGTTCATGCTTATTTATTCACTAATATTCCACTATTTTTTTTAAATTTGACAATATCTTGGATTTTTTAACAATACTTGTGATACTTTTGTGTTTTTAACACTTTGAATCAACTCGATAATTTCTCTAAGATAAGTGCCCCATTTTTCTACGTGATGGTTTCTGTGATGCATTGAAAATGGGATAACATTACTACAAGTTCATTTTTTATTGAAATACCATTAAATACTTCAATTAATTCAATAAATTAAATTAATATATAACTTTTATGCAAATATATAGAAATATACAATTTATAGTCATTTTTACTTAAATATGCAAAATAACAAATTGACTATAGACCTATTGAACTTATAAACAAGACAATATATTATATAATCAATGCTAGTACTGTCATCGTCACCGTTGTCCTACATATGGGCGTAAGTAAGTGGGTAGTTTGAGGGGTTTTAACCTCCATTTCAAAAATATTAATAAGTAAAACTATATAAATAAAATAAAAAAATTATTTTATGCCAGCCTATTACTAATAATTGAAAGTCAAAATCCCCCATGAATAATCTATACCTACGCTACATACACACGTGTTACGCCGCGTTTTATTTTGTCGGATACTTTTCAATATATTCGTTATATTATTCACCTGTTTATTATATATCGTTTACCTCTTGTAAATCCAAGGTATTCAACAAGACTCTACCCATTATAAAATGCCAACAACTTTAATAAAAATTATTCTTAATGAATTGTAGAAGAATTATGCATTCGCATAGAAATCCGGACCCTAGTAATAATAATAATACAATATAAGTTATTAATTTTTTTATTTTAACATTAAATTAGTAGTAAAATATTTTGAGCATATATAAAATATGTAATTAAAAAGTAATAACCAAAAATCAAAATATACTCGTATATAAAAAGGTGATGGTCGAAAGTTTCTTTGAAGATTTCAAGAATTTTAGAAAAAAAATAATTTAGATATTTGATATAGTGTGATATTATCAATGTCATTTGAGGGTTTGTGAGCTTACATTAAATTTTATTTTAAAATGCGAATTCTTCCCTTCAAATATTAATATGTATTATTAAAGAACTTTTTCCAGATCTTACGTCATTTAAAGTGTTTGAATGAAATTTCGTTGATGAATATAACTAAATTAAAAGTATATTGTTCCACTGCTGGTATGATTTCGGCTTGTGTTTAAATATGTTTAAAAAACGCTATGAGATCCTCCATAAGATAGAAATGCATGATTCTGGATCTCACAACGTTATCATCTACTAGTATGACTATAATTACATATATTGTTTATTTAATCTATTATAAATAAACCAATTTCCCGATTTTCGGATGTCTCGAGGGCATTTCAATTTATTTTATTGGTTTATGATACAAAAAATATTTCTGGTAATTCTAGATCTCGTAAAGTAGTAACAATGCAATACAATAAATGTTAAACACATTTTATTTATAAGGATATGTCATCAGGTCTCAAGACCTTATTGCATATTACATTTTGGGTTAACATTCTACAAATAAAATCTTTGGTAAATATGTTTTGCATTTTGGTAATTTTATTCATTTTTATATTGGTTTTGTTTATCAATTATGATTGCATTAATCATGAAAAATATAATTATTATTTTAACTATCAGGTGTCAAATGTTTTTTTTATTCATATAATAAAACATTCCTAGTTAATTTAGGCTATCCTAAATGTACATCTATGGATAATTACAGAATTAAAGGGATACTTTATTGTTATATCCTTTAAAATAAATGAAAAAAATAGCTATTGTAATCTTATAAATTTCATCTAATTAAATATTGATATTATATGGTTATGTACTTTGAAGCAAGATTCATTGTATCAAGATATACATAGATTTCATTTTGAATTACATAAGATATATAATAATGCATAGTAATAAATAGTAAATTGTAGGTATGTAGCACAATTTTTTTTTTAGGAATTGTCAGATTTTTTTAATATTGTCTCCAATATTAATTACATAAGAAACATTTTATTCCGTAATAGTGTGTTTAAGTATTTACAGAACTCTTATGAGATCCATCGTTATGCTCATAAAGTATAATATTAGGTTCAAATTGGCAACAGAGCATGGATCTAATAGCTGCAGTTATTTTAAATTTTGAAACACATTTAGATCTCGTATGGTAATGATTTTAGTTTTCGGATCTATTTAAGTACTAAATTAACTATTTAACACTCTGGATCTCGGAAGGATATAAGAGGGTTAAAAAAAATGACAAGTGTTCTTTGATTTTTATGACTGTAAGTTAATCAACAGGATCGTAAAATATGTTTCCATTTACTCCAAAGTTCAAAAAACATTTTTAAAAGGTGGATCTCTTAAGGTCTCAGTTTACATAGGGATCTCACACTATACCAAATGCGTGTATAGGTATGCGTGCGCACGCGTGTGTGTGTGTGTGTGTGTGTTTGTTTGTGTGTGTGTGTGTGTGTGTGTGTGCATTTATGTTATGGTAACATTTTATTGATTTTAAATTTATTCTTCCCCTTTCAATATCCAGGATACGCCATTTTGACATTTATTTAGCGCGGCAAAAAAAAATTTGCGCGCGGCGAACACACATAGAGGACAAGCACCAATATTTATTCATTTAAGTGCGTTAAGATATCGTTTTTCAACGATTCTTCTCGCGTCTACCACCGCAAATTGTACAACGATACGGTGGTGGTGGGACAAATTTGAATCGAGAATTCCGCCGAAGCACAAGTAATCGTTGATGTATATAGCGAAAGGCGATCACGCTTGTAGGCACGTCGCCTGACGATTACCAAGATACCGTGTGTTGTAAAACAGTATCAACCGTAAATTAAACCACTTACCTGACTAGTGAATAAACGTTACGTGTTGTAAATATTGCTCACATCCGAGCGTAGTCTACCCGGTGAAGTCCATCGCGAGGAGAAAAGATACTTATCGTAGATCTACTAATCGAGTTACAACGTTGAGACGTTGTTAACAAATTTACCTGTACAAAAATGATGATATTGAAAAATGTTTAAATAAAGACAATCAAATTACATAGATGCTTGTCAGATATAGGACAATACCATCTGTATCCCACGGATCATACAATTATTATAAAAATACACGAATGTACAGTGTGTACTCGATACCTTATCGTGATGTTTCTTGATAACCCGCGTATTGTATTCTACTCATAATAATATACAAACGTCGTGTTTACAACAGTATATAGTTAAAATGTTTTTTTATCTTTTTTTTTTTTTTCTGTAGGTCGGATCCATGTTGATAGCCAGAGTTTCAAACACGGACATGACCTGGCACAAGGACGTGTTGCCGTCCCCTCGCACGTATCACCAGCTGGATTTGACCCTCGATGATAATACCGTGTTGAAAGCAATCGAACACATGAATTTTATACAAATGAAAAGTACGTATAGTACACGTATCGCACCATACGATAATTGTTACTCCATAAAAAAAAAACACATTTACACACACGCGCACAACGTATTATAGTAGGTGTGTGTGTTTTATTGGTATACGGGTATTCTAACAACTACTACATTGTTGTTTTTTTTTTTATAAAACGCTATACTAAACAAAAATTATATTGTTTTTTTTGCCACTGCTTGCATTAATCTTATAAAGCGACCGGGAACAGAGCTTAATACATTTAGTTTTGATTTTACCGAATTTTGGTGTTTTTCTTTTTTGTCTTGTATAACTGGGTGCATGCGACATGGTATTGTGTACATATTTGCGTATTGCTTTAGTATTATTAGCCTTTATAGAGTTGTACGATACGCGGCTTGTCGTACATAATATATACGATAACCATAATGTACACGGTGTTTTTTCGGGTCGTTTTTTACTTACGCCATGATTAAAAAAAAATATATATATATCGATTAAAAAAAAGATTATTGTTATTATTATTATCATTATTTTAGCTCCGAGTGCAGCTCTGATCATCACCGAAGAGTGCAGCGCCGAAAACAATAGCGTGACAATCGCGTGGCAACCACCGGCTTCGTCGTACATCGAAGGTTACGTGTTGGAATTGGATGATAGGAACGGCGGAGATTGCAGGGTTGCTATCTTCTTCTATTATAATATATAGTCTTTTAACGAATCTATTTTTCCGCGTACCTACACACAATATTCACTTAAATTATAATTAAAACATTATTTCATTATATATAAATATAGTGTTAATAAAAATTAAGATTAATGATGTATTGTCCTCTTCTCGTGTCCGACGAGATTATAAAAAAAAATCGTTCAATATGCTTTTGGACTGGATAGGGAAAAATAGTCATTTTCTTTTGTCACCTAGTGGGTACGTTAAAATAATTTTACATATATATATTTTTTTTGCGGTATTCAAATTTAGACTTTTTTCTCCAATGATATATTACCGTAGAGAATAATAGTGTACGTAAGTATGGTACACAATGCGATTTACGATCAACAACACCAACAACAACACCAACAACAACACCAACAACAACACCAACAACAACACCAACAACAACACCAACAACAATACCAACAACAATACCAACAACAACAACAACAACAACAACAACAACAACACCAACAACACCAACAACAACAACAACAACAAACAACAACAACAACAACAACAACAACAACAACAACAACAACAACAACAACAACAACAACAACAACAACAACAACTAAGAGGAAGAGGAGGAGGAGGAAGAGGAGGAGGAAGAGGAGGAGGAAGAGGAGGAGGAAGTGGAGGAGGAAGAGGAGGAGAAAGAGGAGGAGGAAGAGGAGGAGAAAGAGGAGGAGAAAGAGGAGGAGAAAGAGGAGGAGGAAGAGGAGGAGGAAGAGGAGGAAGAGGAGGAGGAAGAGGAGGAGGAAGAGGAGGAAGAAGGAGGAAGAGGAGGAGGAAGAGGAGGAGGAAGAGGAGGAGAAAGAGGAGGAGGAGGGGAGGAGTAGGAGGAGGAGGAGGAGGAAGAGGAGGAGAAGAGGAGGAAGAGGAGGAAGAAGACGAAGAGGAAGAGGAAGAGGAAGAGGAAGAAGAAGAAGAAGAATTATAATAATAATAATAATAATAATAATAATAGTAATAATAATAATAAATAAAAAAATGCACCATTTCGTTTACGTACTCGTACGCAGGGGCGGACTGAGACTCTGAAGGCCCAGGTGGGTAAGTTTTTAGGAGGCTTTAAACTAACGTAATTAATACAAACAAGCAACTTGATAAAATAAATAACTTGATTATGTATCACATAAAAAAAATTATTGGATCAAAATAAAACCGACTTCAAAAAAAATTAACTAAAAAAAGTGTGAAAGAATTCACAAAAGTTTTGATTTTTCGATTTCGGTTATCGACATTTGGCTACGATGTGAAAGATAACAAATACTCGTGTTAAAAATCTTTTAGAATATCATAATAATTTTTCTATTAGGTATATTATTTTGTGTAAGCCAATAGGCCATAATAAAATAAATAGCTTAAGGCCCAAGTACAAAATGTCTAAAGGGCCTGTGCGGGTATGGCCTCTTACCCGCCCTGCCAGTCCTGGCGCGGATCCAAGGGGGGGGCCAAGGGGCGATCGCCCCCCCCGTAGACTCTTGTTAAATTTTTTTATTAGTATCGTTTTATAATTCTAACTCTTATCTATGATACTATAGAAAGACAATTTAAAATGAAGTTGTAGCTATGGGATTTTTCGGTGTATCGCAAACGATTTCCAATAAAATGTTTTGGAAAATATTTTATTATTCGATGCGACAAAATGAAGATTAAAGTTGTTTTGATTAAGATGGCCCCCCCCGTAAATAAGTTCTGGATCCGCGCCTGTGCCAGTCCACCCCTGCTCGTACGCTACGATTTTTTTGTTGAAAATATTTTAAAATACCATTGATTTTTTTATGTTTATATACATATATGTTATTTCCGAAAAACAAAATATATTTTGTACGCATAACGTTAAACGTGACTGGCACACCGATTATTTCTATTATTTCACGTTTTTATTATCCGTTGAATATATAGCATATGCATACAAACAATTATAAATATAAATAAACGAGTAATATTATTTTTATATATTATAAAGAAAATTATCCATTTTCAATACATATATATATATTTTAGATTCAAGTTAATAACATAGTTGCGCGACTGTACATTTGTTTTCGTCAAATCACATTTTTCGTAAAGTCGGGTTCTCCAGGGCGTGCATTACTGGGAGTTCACCATCGACCGCTTCGACGCCGACACCGATCCCAGTTTCGGCGTTGCCCGATTGGACGTGTCCAAAGAGGAAATGCTCGGTACGGATCGTCACTTGGCGTATACGTCGTCTTGATCTGCAAACAGTATATCCTTCGTATATATATGTGGTGGACTTGTTGTTTTGAAAATAATTAAAGTTGGTTTGAATGCGATTGAAAAATAAAGAATAAAAAAAAAAAAAACAGATTTCGGCTCATACAGATTTATAATATTACCAACATCGCAATATGAATGTAATTGTTTGCCTTTTTTTTTGTTTGAATGAGAAATGAGTGGGAAAATAAGTTTTTTATCGCTGTAGCAATTCGTGGTATTAGAATATTTCTGTTAAATTCACCATGTGTCAATTTTATTTTTATCTTTCTTACCATTATAAATTCTCTTTCAGGCAAAGACGAATCTGGCTGGAGTATGTACATTGACAAACAAAGGTCTTGGTTCATGCACTGTCGCAGCCACGAACAGCGGTGCGAGGGCGGTATCCAAGTGGGATCCACTGTTGGCGTGCTCTTGGACTTGAACAAACACCAATTGTCGTTCTTCGTCAATGACGAACCACAAGTATGAGATTTCGGAGCAAAATATTGTTTTCTGTGCTCTTTCTATTTGCACACCAACTGTCTTACAACTAGACGCAATAAAATGTTGTTGACTTTCTGCTTGTTTTTCACTCAGATTTGTCTCCGACAAATGATAAATTCATAATCGACATTACATTAAAAAACAATCTTATTCATCGATTTCTATGTAAAATCACTAAAAGTGTAATAATAAACAAGACTCAAAAGTATAAAAAGATAACCCATTACAAAATATTAATGTTGAACTTATAATATTTTCGAAACAAAATAACATTCATAAGTTAACAATATTGTTAATATTGTAACTGAATAATTGTTTTCTTGTCAATTTGTATTTATATACTAATGAAATGTTATGTTATGAAATTTAATTCGAGTATTTCGTATTTTATTTTAATTTTTCTATTCAGTTATTAATATATATTTTCCCCCTCCCGTCGTTTGTCCCTTTTACTTAAGCACTTTTTACCTTTTAAAATGTATACCGTTTACCTATTTGAAAATACTATTAGAGTGTATTATGCATATTAGTACTGTTCTGTTAACTGGGATTTTGGAGACAATTCTTGTTCACTAATTGGACTTCACAAATTGATGCGTTTTTATTTTCTTAGGGTCATGTGGCTTTTCATGGTCTGTACGGTGTCTTTTATCCAGCAGTCAGCGTGAACAGAGGTGTTGCCGTCACGTTGCACACAGCTCTCGATGCACCCAGCGATATAGAAGACTGTTAAGATTTTTCTGTCGTATCATTTCAAATGAAGTATAAGTATACACACACATACACACACAGGCACACACATACATACACGTATACACATAAGTGTAAATAAAATATTATATATGTATTTCGGTCGGCAAGAAAGATTAATTTTTCTTTGGAGATTTATTTTCTTTATAATTATAAGAATAATTTTTATTTGAAATTTCTATTAAAAGTTACACGAGTTCAATGGTTTTTTTTCGTATTTATATTTGTACGTATACATTAAACATATGAACTATTATTGTATATGTATATATTTTTATTTATTTTTTTTGTTTCAAATCGTCAAATGACTTGAGAGTATAAAATTTAAGTTTTAACAGGGTAGATAATTTGCTGTGCACATCGCGTCTATTGCAATATAATATTTATATACTGCATACTTTTTACTTACTTGAGACGATTATCGCGTATCCTAATAATATTGAACTAATGAATTTTTTGTTTTAATATTACTGAAAAATCGTTGTGATTGTAAATGTATATTATTTTATTATATAACTTGTTCGGCTATTTAAATATTTACGGCGTGTTTTTTTTTTTTTTTTTGGAAATTCGCAGAACGAAATGCACGATCATTATTATAAAATATATATTACTCGATTGTACTCCCTTCTATTTTGATTAGCCCTCTTCTCCCCCATCCCCCTAGTCTAGTTTATATAAAACAATTTTCTCTCGTTTAAGTGGTAGACATATCAGTTTAGTAGTGTTCTTTTTTTTGCATATACATAATATTTATTGTCACTAGTAATCGTTTAAGTTATACACAATATACATAGCGTAGTTGTAATCTATATAAAGTAAATAATATTTAAAATGTATTTTAATTTATTATTATTATTATTTTCTTAAATGTATGATTATTATATAGTTCATTATTCTGTAGGTCGTTTTGACCATCTTCGGGTGTACATACATTTTTTTAAAATTAACACTACCGTCCAAACAGACAAGACGTTAGGATCTTCCGAACGTTCTACAGTTATATCACCTCACTCGTGTGACTTTTTATTTAATTTAAACATTTATTTAATTTTTTTTTTTTTTGGTATACATCTAGTCAAATAAATAGATTTAGAAAATTTCGTATAATTTCTCTGATAAAGATTGAAGTGGCGAACTCGACGAACCGTGATGAAGGAAATTGTATATTGAGTCAATTGAATTATTGTTTGTGGTCTATCGACATGTATTTTCATACGCAAAAGAGGGAAACTACCTAACTATCTAACTTGACGACGGTTATTATTTTTGTTGTATTCAATTCGTTTAGTCGTTCGTGTACAGACTGCGCAGTGTCGTGTTTTCGTTTTCATTTTCGTTTGTCGCCTGCTAAAGTGCACACACTTAAAACAGACGAACGTTTCCGATCGACCAGACTTACGACACTCGGACATACTGTGTTGCATATTTGATGTATTTTATTTTTTCGATTTTCCAAAACGTTATTTAACAGCCTGTCGTGTTCCTCTTCGGTTTTGACGCTTTGTACGCGCGTGCGAGCTGTATCATTTACATTTATACATAAGGTATGGTAAATGTTAGATTTTTTTTTTATAATATTGATATATATATATATATATACTCATTTTATGTCAACAATATTTATAATAATTACTATGTAATACAATTGATTTGTAATAATATTGGACGTTTAAGTTTTTGTGAAAAACAATAATAATATTATTGCGATGGAGATACTTTACTCGACGGCCAACGGAAACTCTGGTTAACGAACTTGTATTTTATTTTCGTTTTTCACGACTGTAAAAAACAATTGGCGATGCCAAACAGTGTCAAAACAAACGAAAAAAATAGAAAAAATCCGAGAGCCGACGTTTACTTGTCTGGCGACCGCGTTGGTGCGATTCTATTTCGGGAATCGGGAGATTCGATTTTTTTGTGAAAAACACAACACGTTCGAAATCGCGACTCTAGTGACGCCCGTTTAGATTGAATTTAAAATAACGGCATTGTCCCCGTGTTGACACGTGAACGCCGTCCGCCTGTATAGTGATTACGCGGAACGCAGAACAACAATTTTATTTGTTATGTTCTATTTAAACCTCCCCGACCGGGAAAAAAAGAAAAAGATAAAAAAAATACGCCACTGCTCGCGAGGTAAGCAACGAGCAATGCAAATCCCCAGGAAAGTACGTTCTCCGGCATCGACTTGACGAGTTGCGCGTGCGGCGAAATCGGTCATCTCGATATACTCGTATGTAGAAATATCAACCGGTTAGGTTATACACGACACACCGGTCCGGTCACGGTCAGGTCGAAACCGGTAACCCATTACGGTCGACGCGCGGTCCAGACCGTGGGCGGTCACGAGATTTTCGATCGCGACCGCCCGTGGTGCCGTGTGCTCGACTCAGTCGATGGGTTTACGCGGTGAAAACCGTCCGCGATGGACGACCGGACATTCTGATTGAATCGGCGTGTGAAGACAACGCGCCGCACGATTTTTCACCCGGTCGATGATCGTGGTACGGCTCAGTGAAACGAAACCGGCGTGAAAACACCAACACGGTAAGGTCGATATTAATTCATATGTTGTCGTTGGTTCACCGAAATACGAGCGGGTGTAAAACCACGGAACCGTTGCTGTCCCGGATCTATATTGACATAATCACGAAGACGACAAACCGTCATTGTTGTCATAGGTGTGTGTTTGTGTGTGGTGTGTGTGTGTGTGTGTTTGTGTGTATGTGAATGTGTGTGTGTATATAGGTGTGTGTGTGTGTGCATGTATGTTATGGTAACATTTTATTGATTTTAAATTTATTCTCCCCCTTTAAATAACCTGGATACGCCATTGTGACATTTATTTAGCGCAGCAAAAAAAACAACGACACGGTGGTGTTAGGACAAATTTGAATCGAGAATTCCGCCGAAACACAAGTAATCGTTGACTTATATAGCGAAAAGCGATCACGCTCGTAGGCATGTCGCCTGACGATTACCAAGATACCGTATGTGGTAAAACAGTATCAACCGTAAATTAAACCACTTCCCTGAGTAGTGAATAATCGTTACGTGTTGTAAATATTGCTCACATCCGAGCGTAGTCTACTCGGTGAAGTCCATCGCGAGGAGAAAAGATACTTATCGTAGATCTACTAATCGACACGGTGGTGGTAGGACAAATTTGAATCGAGAATTCCGCCGAAACACAAGTAATCGTTAGGTGTGTGTGTGTGTTTGTGTGTGTTCATGTATGTTATGGTAACATTTTATTGATTTTAAATTTATTCTCCCCCTTTAAATATCCTGGATACACCATTGTGACATTTATTTAGCGCGGCAAAAAAAACAACAACACGGTGGTGGTAGGACAAATTTGAATCGAGAATTCCGCCGAAACACAAGTAATCGTTGACGTATATAGCGAAAGGCGATCACGCTCGTAGGCACGTCGCCTGATGATTACCAAGATACCGTATGTGGTAAAACAGTATCAACCGTAAATTAAACCACTTACCTGACTAGTGAATAATCGTTACGTGTTGTAAATATTGCTCACATCCGAGCGTAGTCTACCCGGTGAAGTCCATCGCGAGGAGAAAAGATACTTATCGTAGATCTACTAATCGAGTTACAACGTTGAGACGTTGTTAACAAATTTACCTGTACAAAAATGATGATATTGAAAAATGTTTAAATAAAGACAATCAAATTACATAGATGCTTGTCAGATATAGGACAATACCATCTGTATCCCACGGATCATACAATTATTATAAAAATATATGAAAATATCACATGCACCTTCGATTACATAAATACAATAATTGCATATGCTACAAAATAAAAAAAAAAAAATACAATATTTTGATGCTTGACTTGATGTGAAAGTGCGCGTCGATATCGTCTTCAAACCAAATTTTGCAGCAACCACCACGGCGAACTGTACAGAACCGACTATTGTGCGACAACTCTGCTTCACGAATTCCGACGAAACTAGAATAACTGACGACGTGGCTAAAATTATCAGTACATATTATAAAATACAAATTCGATGTAAGTGTCCACAAACTACTATATAAAATGTAACAAAATTACATCGATCCTGGGACGGTACAAATGGTAAACCGAACTAGCTCTTAGACGCGTTGTCAGGCAAAAATCTAAATATCAAATTTAGTAAATTAACACCGACTGTAAAAAGAAACCAAATAATACCTGATTCGTGAACAATCGTAAAGAAATGAAACTGCTCACATCGTATCGTGTTCTTTTTGACGAAAACTATTGCGCGTAGAACCCATATGTTTTGTAGATCTTCTTCACGAGGAACGTCGTTGAGAAGTTCTTAGCAAAGTTACACATTGAAACATGCCGATGCTTGCAATTGTTTTTACTCGAAACAATAAAATCACATACATGCTTGTCAAACATATGAATTTACATAATACTAAATATTTAACACAATGTTAAAGAACCTATATATTGTTTCTTGTCATTATATATGTAGTAATACAAAAAAATATAAAAAAGGAATTAAAAGATTAAATAACACGAGTCAAGGGGTGTGAATTCGAGAACCGTCTTGCCTGTTCAATAAGAAATAATCACAATAATATCATGCAAGTATATAATAAGTTTATTACTTTTTTGTCGTCTTGAAGATTTTCCTGTTACGGATTTCAACTTTTGCGGACAATATTTTTATTAATTAAGGTAATAACTTGTAAATCAAACAGAATATGAAAATGAAATGTTGGTACGCTAACTTTGACTTGATGCAAAGTCAGCGCCAAGAAATAAAAACAACTCAAAAAACGATGATTTCCACGTTGTAAGAAATTAGAGTCGCCTAATTTCGGAAAACCGATCTGTTGAGTCGTTCTTGATAAGTATGCCTATACTCTCAGGTAGACAGAGACGGTCTGTCTGTCAGGTGGACTGTGACGATCTGAGAGCCCTCTGAAAGCTGGAGGGTGTATATATCGATATATTTTGAAGGACATATACTAAGATTTCGGGCCCATAAGGTTATCGATAATTTATTTTTCTATTTTCTGCGAATTTTGCGCAGTCTAAAATTTGTTCGTAGTGTCACAAATCTGTGACCTTTGTGTTCCCCTGATTAAATATGTGTGATTCATTTCGTTCTTTCTTATTTTCTCTTCTTCTTTTTTCTAATATATTTACTATTTCTGTTATCGAGTATAATATTCTTTTGTTTATTAATTTAATTGTATTATATTTAAAATCATATTGAAGTCTGATAGCGAATTTTTCTTATAGGACTGAATTGTCTTATGTGTATTATACTAATATATAAAATACGCATTAAATTATATGTGATTATAAAATTACTATTATTGTTATTCCTATAGGGGATTTGTGATCGGTGTTCCGAAAAATTGAGCTCTAATATATTTATTAAAATATAAACTAAAAAAGTGTTCATAATAAAAACTAATACAGAAGTAGTTGTTAAATATTACACATTCATTTTGAAGTAATTTTTGTTATGATATGAACGTATGTTATTACATGCATTTGTTAAAGTATAATCTATAAAAGTTTATATTCTATTACATGGTCTCAGTTGTGATATGAGTGCATATCATTACAATTTACAAGACTAGATATTTTAGTAATTATCTGACGACCCGTTTATGAGCACTCGTTTGGCACCTCGTAACGTACCAGGCCCAATGTGCTTTTTATTCATATAATATTTAATTCAAATATTTTCTAATATGTCATATACACATCCATGATTATTAGTGTTTCGCCGCATTTGATGATTTTGCGTAGTCACACCAAATTTGGGTTGTTGTGCTACAGGCAGCCGCAAACGTGAGGAAATGTCTCGAAATACGAAATATTACGCGCGTAAAAAAAAAAATAATATTTAAATATATATATATATATCTTTTCGAAATTCGTCGAAGTTTGTTTGTCGCGATCATGTTGTTTTAGGAAAACTAAAGACCATTTTGTCGCATACCTTCTTAGTTGTTGTACTGTATAAGAGCAAATAAATAACGCCTTTCGAAATATTTGGAATTATCAACCTCCACGAGTTGTACAACATCCAGTCATGAATTCGACAATAACGATTCGCCAAATCCGGCGAAACACTAGTACCCGTCGACGTGTAGTAAAGACAATCAAGCCCGATTCGTACGGTCGTTAATTTTCATTAAAACTAACAAACGCAAGAAAACACACGTCGACGAAGAGTCACCAGATTTTTTTTTTTTATGCATGCTACGACATCGTTATTCGGCAAATTTGCACGCGTCCACCGCTTTGAGCTGTACAACAACCAAGCAGGGATGTGACAATGCCGATTCGCCAATTTCTGGCGAAGCACTAGTTCCCATCGACGTGTTTTAAGGGCAGTCAAGTCCAATTCGTACAATAGTTAATTTTTATTAAAAACTAACAAACGCAAGACAAACACACGTCGACGAAAAGTCACCAGATTTTTTTTTTTATGCATGCTACTATATCGTTATTCGGAAAATTTGCATGCGTCCACCGCCTCAGGCTTTATAAAAACCAGGCAGGGATGCGACAATGCCGATTCGCCATTTCTGGCGAAACACTAGTACCCGTCGACGTGTATTAAGGACAGTCAAGTCCGATTCGTACGGTCGTTAATTTTCATTAAAAACTAACAAACGCAAGACAAACACACGTCGACGAAAAGTCACCAGATTTTTTTTTTATGCATGCTACGATATCGTATTCGATAATATCGATATCGTATCATTATTCGGCAAATTTGCATGCGTCCACCGCCTCGGACTGTACAACAACTAAGCAGGGATGCGACAAAACGGTCTTTAGTTTTCCTAAAAAAACATGTTCTTGACAAACAAACTTCGACGAATTTCGACAAGATATATATATATTTATATATAATTTTTTTTTACGCGCGTAAGCTTTCGTATTTCGACACATTTTCTCACGTTCGCCGATGCCTGCAGCACAACAATTCAGCTTTGGTGTGACTACGGAAAATAATCAAATGCGGCGAAACACTAATAATTTTGGATGTGTATATGACATATTAGAAAATATTTGAATTAAATATTATATGAATAAAAAGCACATTGACCCTGGAATGTTACGAGGAGCTAAACGAACGCTCATAAACGGGTCGTCAGTAAATTACTAAAATATCTAGTCTTGTAAATTGTAGTGATATGCACTCATATCATAACTGAAACCATGAAATAAAAAGTAAACTTTTATAGATTATACTTTAACAAATACATGTAATAACATACGCTCGTATCATAACAAAAATTATTTGGAAATGAATTTATAACATTAAACAACTATTACTGTATTGGTTTTTATTATGAATACTTTTTTTAGTTTATATTTTAATAAATATATTAGAGTAAAATTTTCTCGGAACACCGATCATAAATCCCCTATAGGAATAACAATAATAGTCATTTTATAATCACCTATAATTTAATGCGTATTTTATATATAAGTATAATACACATAAAACATTTCAGTCCCATAAGAAGAATTCGCTATCAGACTTCAATATGATTTTTAATATATAACAATTAAATAACCATACAAAAGAATATTATACTCCAAAACAAAAATAGTAAATATATAAAAAAAAAGAAAAAGAGAAAAGAAGAAAGAACGAAATGAATCACACATATTTGTTCAGGTGAACACAAAGGTCGCAGATTTGTGACACTACGAACAAATTTTAGACTGCGCTAAATTCGCAGACAATGGATAAATAAATAAGCGATAACCCTGTGGGACCGAAATCTTAGTATATGTCCTTCAAAAAATATCGATAAATTCACCCTCCAGCTTTCAGAGGGCTCTCAGATCGTCACAGTCCACCCGACAGACAGACCGTCTCTGTCTTCCTGGGAGTATACGCATACTTATCAAGAACGACTCAACAGATCGGTTTTCCGAAATTAGGTGACTCTAATTTCTTACAACGTGGAAATCACCTTTTGAGTTGTTCTTTATTTCTTGGCGCTGACTTTGCATCAAGGCAAAGGTGGCGTCCCAACCTTTCATTTCTTATTCCGTTTGATTTGCAAAGTTATTAACATAATCAATAAAAAAAAAAAATTGTCCGCAAGAGTTGAAATCCGTGATAGGCAAATCTTCGAGACGACAAAAAAGGTAATAAACTTATTTTATACCTGCATGATATTATTGTTATTATTTCTTATTGAAAGGGGGTTACCCTTTTTATATTTTTTTTGTTTTACTACAAAATGATCATGGACTATAAAGGATACCACATACCTGACTGGTGAATTAACGAAAATGGATCGCCAATCTGCTCATCACCGATCGCTGTCTATCTCACGAAATTCATTGAGTGGAGAAACGATTTCATTCGTACATCTACTACAAAAGTTACTAAGTTTAAAAAAACGTAATAAATTTTTCGATGCAAAATACTGATATTGTTAAATGTTTCAACTCGAAAGATTCTACATAGATGCACGTAAGACATATGACAATACTTTTTGTATCCCAAAGACCATAGAATTATTAAATAAAAATCATACGCAATGCGTCTACGTTTTTTACAACAATTTTAACCGCTATTATAAAAAAAACCATATATTATTGACTGACGTTATATATAAGTACGCTACAATTTTGTATTTCGACATATTCCCATGCGTTCATCGCCGCCAGCTGTATAACTACCAGGCGGGGATTCGAATACGCTGAATCGCAAACTTCGTCGATAAACTAGAAGACATCGACGGCAATAACGATGAAAAATCCGATTCGAACAGTCGTCAGTTTTCATAAAAGTACATGTTCGCGGTAAGAACACGTCGACGACAATCGACAAGATATTTTTTATAAATGAGGGTTTTATATAATAAGTAAAATAAAAAAATTATTTTATGCCAGCCTATTACTAATAATTGAAAGTCAAAATCCCCCATAAATAATCTATACTTACGCTCCTAGTCGTACACACTACAATATAAGTTATTAATTTTTTTATTTTAATATTAAATTAGTTGTAAAATATTTTGAGCATATATAAAATATGTAACTAAAAAGTAATAACCAAAAATAAAAATATACTCGTATATAAAAAGGTGTTGGTCGAAAGTTTCTTTGAAGATTTCAAGAATTTTAGAAAAAAAATAATTTGGATATTTGATATAGTGGGATATTATCAATGTCATTTGAGGGTTTGTGAGCTTACATTAAATTTTATTTTAAAATGCGAATTCTTCCCTTCAAATATTAATATGTATTATTAAAGAACATATTTCCAGATCTTACGTCATTTAAAGTGTTTGAATGAAATTTCGTTGGTGAATATAACTAAATTAAAAATATATTGTTCCACTGCTGGTATGATTTCGGCT
This sequence comes from Schlechtendalia chinensis, assembly GCA_019022885.1. Taxonomy (NCBI): domain Eukaryota; kingdom Metazoa; phylum Arthropoda; class Insecta; order Hemiptera; family Aphididae; genus Schlechtendalia; species Schlechtendalia chinensis. The sequence continues at coordinate 308,347 of CM032351.1, forward strand.
TGTGTTTAAATATGTTTAAAAAACGCTATGAGATCTTCCATAAGATAGAAATGCACGATTCTGGATCTCACAACGTTATCATCTACTAGTCTGACTATAATTACATATATTGTTTATTTAATCTATTATAAATAAACCAATTTCCCGATTTTCGGATTTCTCGAGGGCATTTCAATTTATTTCATTGGTTTAAGATACGAAAAATATTCCTGGTAATTCTAGATCTCGTAAAGTAGTAACAATGTAATACAATTAATGTTAAACACATTTTATTTATACGGATATGTCATCAGATCTCAAGACCTTATTGTATATTACATTTTGGGTTAACATTCTAAAAATAAAATCTTTGGTAAATATAGTTTGCTTTTTGGTAATTTTATTTATTTTTATATTGGTTTTGTTCATCAATTATGATTGCATTAATCATGAAAAATATAATTATTATTTTAACTATCAGGTGTCAAATGTTTTTTTTATTCATACAATAAAACATTCCTATTTAATGTAGGCTATCCGAAATGTACATCTATGGATAATTACAGAATTAAATGGATACTTTATTGTTATATCCTTTAAAATTAATTAAAAAAATAGCTATTGTAATTTTATAAATTTCATTCTAATTAAATATTGATATTATATGGTTATGTACTTTGAAGCAAGATTCATTGTATCAAGATATACATAGATTTCATTTTGAAATACATAAGATATATTATGCATAGTAATAAATAGTAAATTATAGGTATGTAGCACAATTTTTTTTTTAGAAATTGTCAGATTTTTTTAATATTATCTCCAATATTAATTACATAAGAAAAATTTTATTTCGTAATAGTGTGTTTAAGTATTTACAGAACTCTTATGAGATCCATCGTTATGCTCATAAAGTATAATATTAGGTTCAAATTGGCAACAGAGCATGGATCTAATAGCTGCAGTTATTTAAAATTTTGAAACATATTTAGATCTCGTATGGTAATGATTTTAGTTTTCAGATCTATTTAAGTACTAAAATAACTATTTAACACTCTGGATCTTGGAAGGATATAAGAGGGTTAATAAAAATGACAAGTGTTCCTTGATTTTTATGACTGTAAGTTAATCAACAGGATCGTAAAATATGTTTCCATTTACTCCAAATTTCAAAAAATATTTTTAAAAGGTTGATCTCTTAAGGTCTCAGTTTACATATGGATCTCACACTATACCAAATGCATGTATAGGTGTGTGTGTGTGTGTGTGTGTGTGTGTGTGTATACAGTCGAATTCTTGAGATTTTCAAACTGTACTCAAAAGCAAACTTGATTCTTCGATAAATACCCAATTAAATAATTTCCCGCAGTATTTTTCCTTTTAAAATATTTACGCGTGCGTAGGAGGTATCTGTATAATATAATAATAATTTATGCTCGCTGTTTCAAAACGTCAGCCGAGCGTACGACGCGTGAGAATATTTAAATTCGTGTGGGATTTAAATGTGAAAATACATATTTTTTTGCGATTTTATTTTTGTTTTTTGTTGTTCTATCGTGTCGGAACTATTTCGACGACGAACGCATTGTTTTCGCCACGGAGACCCAGGCAAAAACAACAATACGATTCGAACAAAAACGCGTAATATAATATATAATTTAATTTATTTCGTTTAACAATTTTTACACGTGCGCCAAGAGAAAAATATTCCAACATTTTCGTAATGGTTCGAGAGAAACTGTAAAAAAAAAAAATGTGGGAAGTATGACATTTTCGTTTGCACACATACGTACTAAAAAGTCAAAAGACACGGTAAAGAGCAATGTTACAGAGCCTAAGCATTTTCGCTAACATTCGATAAGAACAAAACGTGAGGGACTTAAGATGGAATTCATAGTAAAATGGTTAAAGGTTCATATGGACTGCTTTAAGTGAGTCTAGATCAGTGTTTCCCAACCGGTGATCCGTGGACCTGTCATATGTGGCCCAAAGATTTTTTTCTTGTTTCAATTGTTTTTATGTATTTTGTGTATTCTTGTTTATGAGCAAAAAAAGAGGTCTTCTTAGTTTTCCTAAAACCGAGGTGGTCCTATCATCAATTCTCTAAGTGGTGGTAAAAAGGTTGGGAAACACTGTTCTAGATCAATGCATAATAAATCATGTCATATTATATAGGCATCTTCGTAGTAATAATAAAAATAAGAGGTACAATATATATATATATATGAATGTGTTATACACGAATTGATTTTCAAAACTAGATAAAAACCGAAAACAAAAATGTTTAAAGTTTCAACGACATCGAATGATTGCAACGAAAATAATATATTATATATTATGATCGCTTTTTTTTTTTTTTAAGTTACTTTCCAGCGACGAGTTGGTAGTTCATTTGATACCTTTTCCATTTTCTCCATAGTTTGCTGAAATCAAAGACTGCCGGTAGCGACTGCCACTCTATACACTCGGTTACAATCCGTCGACCTGCAAAATCAATAGTTTGATTCGGGATTAATGTTACCGACGGTATATTTTGTATGTATAATATCACGTGGAAGTACTCAAAACGTAAATTCGCTTTGTTATTGTTGTACAGCGAACGTAAATGCGAAGCGGAAACTGTACGAGAGTCGTGTATTCGATACGCGCGTTATAATGGAAACGAATTGTATACGTTCATTGTTCGTCTGCACAAGTATGTACCGTATCAGATAATTTTTTCATTTTTTGTTTTCGACCAATGTTGACCATACATATATTTTTTTCTACTCGAAATCGATCATGTAGATTTCGTATTCGTAGAAAACCCATTTTACACACCCATTCGTCAGAAACGTTTAAACGACTTTACCGCGTATATACCGTCGAGTCAACAGTTCCTGTCTCGAAGTGATTTTGTTAGTCAAGTACACGAACAGATGTATTTCAATCAAAACTCTCGGTGCGTACGGCCATGATCGTTTGACGAAACGACATATTTATATGATTCACCGATAACGTCGCGAGCTCTTCGCCAATAACCGTCTCGTGCTGATCTCACGCGATTCGAGTCGACCGGAGTAAAAACGTATTCAATTGCGTGATACAAATAATTTTTGATCGCGTCCGTTTCTTTCGGCGTCCAAAAATTGATCGTCGTCCGCGTGTCTGAAAGCGATCGTTGTCTTCCCGAATTGCGTACCTACGTAAATGATTTCGCACGTCAACATACGTCCCCGTTCGTGAGACGTCCGACGAAAATAAAACGGAAATTTGAAACCGCTTCATTGTATTTACATCGTTAAGATAATTAAACTTTTTGTTTTGTTTTTTTTTTTAAGAGAACGCACATGATAACGGAATACAAAACGGACGTGACAGTCTTACGGAGTGGCTGCCACAGGGTTTTTTTTTTTTTTGAAACGCACACGATAATAACAAAGAATAGCGATGACGTCGTTGTATCGTATAGAGCCGGTTTGCGTGCGAACGACGAAAAACATTGATTTGAAATCTACTCGCATGCCGCGAAACAATCGACCGGACACGTCAACGTAACCAAATCGATTCTAACGATAACGCGTCGTAAGCCACTGTTCGAAACCGAATTACAAACTTGACCGATTCTCCTCGGTGTTCAAATTATGTTGGTTTTAATCTAAAATAATTGATTTTCTTAACGTTACGGTTTTGACGTTGAACTCCGTTTCGTATCCCATCGACGTTGTTCCGTTTAAAGACCCGCGTCAACAACAATAACAATGACACGGTCTTAAATAATGGTTTGTTTCCATTGCTAGACAGAAATTCGACAATCTAGCCAATGCTCGGTACTCTAGTCGTCGTCCGGCGGCCACCACTTAATACGTTGAGAACAGATGGCGAAGACGCCCGTCGAGGTAGCGAGCTTACTTATCTGTTTTTGATCCGTCTCCCGCGGCACCGAATCCCAATGATATTTTTTTCGTTTCGTTTTCGACTTCGAGTGTTGATGTTCAGCAATTAAGATCCCGATTTCGGTTCGGCTCGACAATATTCATTTATACGATACGGTTCGAAATTTTTAACGATTTCGATATTGGCGTGAATATTGATTCGGTCCGATTCCGTCGAGCTATAAATTTAATACAACCGAACTAGTTACCATCTTCCACGCGTTTCGACAGCGGCGTTTTGTAAATGCAAGTGAAACCGCTTGCGAGAAAAACGATCGACTGGAAATCGGTTCGCGTGATTTCGTCTATTCTTCCAATCGTATTAATTTCAAAAATGCAACCGCACTTTCGTCGAGAAACACTTGACACGACAATGTATTATTTTCAATTTAACTATACGGTTTTCGTATATTCTATTATTATTATTACTGTTATTGTTATAGACGCACGTAATAAATAGCTTTTTCGATCCGCTCGAAGTGTAAAATACAAGCGAAAAAAAAAAATGCCCCCGTAACAATTTACAATCCGCAAGCTATTAAAGCACACGGTGAGTATCAATCTTGTGCGCGAGAGTATCAAAACTTTCTCTCGCCGGCTGGCAACTTGGGTCAACGTCGTATATCACAACGCGGAGTGAAGTTAAATCGATAAGACGATAAGTGACATAATTCGGCGAAACCTTTTGTCGTCAATGAAATACCCCCCCTCCCCCCCCCTTGCCCGGTTATATATACGTGTAATGCACAGGGACGACGACGCTATTCTTATACGGCCATACGTTCTGCGAGAGAGTACTTCAAAACCGAGTCGCGCGTATTTTTTTCTGTTCCCGAAATTTTATCGACCCAGTCAATGAGAATTAGCGTTCAACAGCAGTACAGAAAAGAAAACACGTCTGTAGCCCGCGCCCGGTGTTGTAGTCTCTCGTTTTCGTGGAAGACACTATGTTCGGATTGTAGCAAATAGGTTCCGACCGACGTCGGTCGTTACGGCGTAGAGAACTCTCTTGGTTCGTATTACCGCCGTGTTATTGTTACACCCGGTTCGCGTAATCATTTCGTCGATCGTTCGTCCGCTTTGTGCGATAAAATATGTGATTTCGCGAACAAAAACAAATTTAAAATCGTATTGTCCGCCACCGGTTAGACGGGCCGATTATACGCGTGCGTATATTAAATCACGCGGACGGACAGTTCGCTAGGAAGTGTACACGAAATATCGTAAAAAATAAAACGGATTCGTGAAAAATAACGATTTCGTCGTACGGTGGTTTACGACGCGACGCGTGCACGTGTATTTCGTTCGTCGTACTTACGCGGGGGACGACGACGTCGTAAGTGCCATTCGCCGCGATTTGTACTAGCGCGATTTGATCGGATTGGGCGCGGGCGCGCGTACGTACACGTATATCTGTCCGATCCGTTGGCACAGATAGACGGGGAAAACAATTTCCGCGAGAACGTGTCACTATCTAAACGTACCCGCGCGGGCTAATCTCCGTTTTGGACTCGTCGTTCGGCCTACTCCTCTCCTCCGGGCCACACCACGCGAAAGTTAGGTATTTAGTGTATATGTATACGTATAATATATTTCGCGCTCGAGTACGCGTTTAATGGCATATCTATATATATATATATGTGTGTGTGTGCGTGTGTGTGTATAAAACAGTCGGGCCGCTCGATTTTCGGCATTGTATGCCGGCGTTTAACCCGATAAATCACTGCGTCGGCGATAGGTCCCTCTTTCGATATAATCGACCTCGTTTCAGGACCGTCGTTTAAATCGCTCGACGATATATATATATATATATGTATGTATAAACGCGTATACTCGTAACAAAAGACATTGCTGCGGTTTTCGCTTTCGCGTCATTTGTACCGCCACGGAAACCGTTTCCTGCGACCTAACCTCTCTCTCTCTCTCTCTCTCTCTCTAACACACACACACACACACAAATTGTCTTTCTCTCGATTCTCCACAATGGCAAAATAGCAGTAGCGAGTAGCTATACATATATATATAATTTACCGCCCAATCTCGTCGACAGTTTACCCGCGTATACATATATAACCATCGCGTCTGGGGGAAGTTTTTCGCGTGCAACTCTGTCGAGCTGCAAAAGGCCGACCGGGCACTCGGAAGTTTTAATTAAAGACACGAGACCGTCGTGTCGTACTTTCGGTTCGTGGGGACGTACTCGCCGGAAATGCGTGATCGGTGGCGAAAGGGTAGTTGGCTGCAAGGGGATGTACGGGACGAGTGTTTATTGTGTGTGTGTGTGTGTGTATGTAACGAGGACGTGATAAATATTAAGTCGGCAAGAGTCGCCGAGCGTTCGATTCGATGACCATTCGGGTCGGGACCTCCCCAATCGCGGTTTCAGGACTCAAACGTACAATCGTGTCTGCCATCGAAAGGCGTCCGTGCCAGAAACGTCGTTTTCAATATCAGAACACACGCAACATATGCAAACCCTTTGTCAATACTGTACAAAACGCATCGTCACGATGATTTCCAACTTTTATATTCGATAATAGTTATAAAATTGAATACAATGAAATTATTAAATGAACGCATCGAAAAGACGTAATAACATTATACATTTTGTTTTTATTTGTATCGATTCCGTACTTTACGACAACGGACGATCGTAGTATAGAATACACATACGGTTCGACAATGCATACGTTTGGTACCAGACGAAATTAGAAACGATCGGAGACGAGGATGTTTCGTTGCACTTCTTGACTTATTGTCTGCCGTTGCTATGAATTAACAACACAGTTAAAAGTCGGCGAAAAAGTCAGTTGTACGTTCAAGTGTTGAACGCAATCGGTTATACCGACATATTGTTCAACTGGACCGTTCAACCGTTTATACGTTTCGCGTAACACGATTCGGACCGATGTTGTGGGTAGTGTCCATAACACAATAATAAATTGCTATTCCGATAGCCAACAGCGCGGGACGATCGCGCGTGCGTATAAGACAATAATAACACGATAAAACGAACGGAGTTGGAAAAAATACCGGCCGTGCGGCGAGGAACGGGAGAACGTCGAGAGTGTACACTACGCCGCGAAAAACGTCCGGACGACGGGGTCGTATATATCTGCCGCGCGGCTTTTGTGAGAACGGCTAACCCGCGAGGAGGTCGGACGGTAAATGCATTATTATTATTATTATTTGGCTCCCGTTGCCAAATCGGTACGACGCGAAACCCGGCGGATGAACGGGCGCGGGCCGAGGGATTACGCGAGCCCGCGAGACGACTATCTTTCATTCCGACGACAAAAACGGCTTTTCGGCTGTCACGAACACTAGACGCGTTGGCGCGCCCTCCGCGACCCGCCTCACTCACTCGATCACCCTCTCAACCGCCTCTCTCACACACGCTACGTCCCCCGCCGCCATCAATTCCTCCGACTATTGTACGGGGAGAGATGACGTTATTTTACGATAATTGTTGTCGCGACGCGGACACGAGGTACGTTAGTCCGTCGAGGCGTACACGCGTTATTGTTTTTCAATGCTTTTCATCCTCCGGTTTTACGGTCGGTCGACGCAGTCATTTCAATTGCGAACCGTCTTCAGTCCACGTTGTATTATATTGCCCGCTCTATACGCGGTTGTAGTAGACGTTATTCACACGTCGTAAAACTAAATTCAAAACAGAATTCGGAAAATCGTAATCCCGCACTGACCGGACCCGTGAACGATTATTACGAAGTAATTGCTCTTCGCACGGCTTAACGATGCGTTGAAATCGTCTTAGTACGTCGCACTGTACGATTCTGTTTTCAATACATCTGTCGACATACCGTTTTAGCAGTGTTTCGAATACCAATTGTAAAGCAATCTTTGTACGACGTTGCTCTAGTCTATTTTTCAAATAAAAAACATAAAATGTCCGTAGATCACACGGCGCGTTGCATAGGCAATGCCGATACAAGAAAAAACCGTAACTACTCGATATTTTCTCCGCTGCACGGAAAAACAAATGAACCGTCGACATGTTTCTTAGCCGTGGCCCGTTACGATTTATGCCAGCCCGGATAGTCTTTCAAATAGTAATCGTGATTCCCGACGTGGTGTTGTCGGAATGGTGGCGGCGGTCTAACGCGAAATCGGTCGGAAACAAAAAGAAAGTTGTATTCAGCTCGAAAACATATATACAAGTTGAAAAAAAACCCAATGTTTACGGTCCGTAAAATCGTCGTACTGGCGCGTTCGGCGTGTACCAATTTAGTTTAATAAAAATCAATTTATTATGACTATTAGATAGGTAAAAGGACCCGAATACGGCCTTGCGTACGGATATATACACACACCGAAGCCGTCGAGAATAATAAACGAACGGCTAGTACGATACGCGGGCAACGTTATACCGGTGCGGTTATAACGCCGTTATGAGGTCGCCGCCGGTGCGCGGTAATGGAATATCAAACGATTAATTGCGCTCGGGACGTAACGGGTTCACTAAACCGATTCGCGCAATCTGTTCGGCAACGATACGCGCGCGTTATCGATCTTTTTTGTATTTGTTTTGTTTTCGTCATTCCCTCCCTGTTGCCGCTACCGTTCCGTCCGGGCAGCGTTTTCCCGGGACGTTTTTCGGCCGTTTCGACGAGACGAGAAATTCGAAATCTCGGCAACGCGGCTATCCCCCTCTCTCTCTCTTTCTCCGGGAGGCTCAACGTGTACTCCGCGCGAAATTCGTTTTTATATTTTTTTTTTTTACACATACTCTATTTTTTCATAATTTTTTTTTTTTAGGTTTTCAACGCGTTCATTTTTTTCGTCATGTCTCACGTGTCCTGTTACACAACTATAGAAAATCTAGACGTTTACCGTAAATATACACGTTTTAATGGCCGCAGATCAGGGCCGTGAAGATCGTGTGCATCACGATACGCTTTGTGTGGTATGAACGATTTGCACGGTAAATAAAATTAGTTATGTTAGGCTCGTGCCATCCTGTAATTTAGACGCTATTAAACCCCCCCTCCCCCCCCTCATCGTCGATAAAAACCGCTCGTCGTCTAGTATTTCCCGAGTTAAGAAAAAAAAAAACCCAGAAAAATCAAAAATACCATGTAGTTTTTATCCGACTGTAATCGGACGAAAAAAATTACATACAAGTTAATGAGATGCGCATTTTATTCGTGTAAACGTAATTACGCGCCGAACGTCACGTTGGGCATTCCAACATCCTTTCCGCCACTGAAATAAACGATAACGATCGTCCGCGGGGACGTAAAAAAAAAAACACGACATTTTTAAAACCGGTAGTTTACATATAATAACAATATGTGTGTGTATGTGTAGTTGAAAATTCGTGACGATTCGCGAGCAACGGTACAGACTAGTATTTTATTGCAGTACGATAGGCACGAGCGTGTGTGTGTATATCTCATATATTATGTGGACGTTATATTTCCGTCCGGTCTTTCGGACAAATAATAAATCGTTTGGAAAAGAATAGTTTGTATATATATATGAAATGAAATCGCGTATAAAGTCGGTGGTTTTTTTTTTTGTTATAGGAAATATGATGACGCGGCGACGAAAAATAAAAACCGGACAAACTGTCGTCCTACATATGCCGTTTATACTTTTAACGGTCATAATGGTATTACATTTTGTATTATATATATACTTTTTTAAATGATTGAAGATCGTGTCTCTCGCCGCGTCGGATTTTCCAAAAAAAGTCAGCACTGCATTCATACGCTTTTATATAAACACTCGCACGTTATGTAGCGTATCGTCAACGTCATGTGGTGCTATTCAAGCGAAAATTTTTTAGAAAAACGCGCGGAACAATGATAATATCATTTGCTCTGTTGCCAAAAGTTGTTATACAAACGCACTATTCGAATATTATGAAACCTTCGAAGAAACCGCACGCGTAGTCATACAACTCGGGAAGAGACGAGTACAAATACTATCTACCGGATCCGCGTTTTGAATTCGATACGAAACAAACAAACTTGTTTTTAAAAAAAATAATTATCCATAATCTCGTGCGTTTTGTTACGATTATACGTACGTAGAGATCGTCCGGGAAGATAATAGCAATACGGTTGTGACAGAACGAGGTTTCCACAACGTTTACATTTCTTAACACGCACAGCGTCTATCTACGAGTGTAAAACGAAAACAATTAAAAAAAATTCATAAATTTTCCCCGCGTGTAATTAGTGCGCCGACCGAAATAATTACTCGGTATAAATTATAAAGTGTGTACACGTAACGGGTTCACGGTTTTTTTTTCGTATTTGAACAAAATTAAATTTAAAAAAAAACCGTTATGCAATTAAGTCGCTCGTAAATTGTTGTACGTAATCGTTCGAATATAATGTACGTTAAGATTGGACCGAAATACGAGCTTATGTCCAAACACAGGGTGTCCCGCGGGAACCGGACTAATGCAATAATATTCGTCTTACTCGATATTTCGTCATACTCTCCCGTTGTAACAAACGCGTTTTGTGTTCGATTTAGTAAATATAATTTTATTCGAAATTATCGTAACACAGAAATGTCCAACACCGAAATGTTTTTGAAAATATTATTCGTAGAACAGCCGTTTTGGATATTGCGGAAAGACTTTAAATTAAATTGAGATTTTTTTTTGTTTCAGTTGTAAACAAATCAAAAATAATCCAAAACGCAAACATTGCAAACATTGACAACAAGAAGGTTACATTATACATTTGTCAGGTCTCCGCGAGACGTGCATGTATATGCAAGTATACCACCGCGTACAGTTTAAAGTCGACTATTACTATAGTGAACTCGTTGGACCCGTCCAGCAATTACGTAATACCCCGAAAACGTCTGTCGTACGTAAAATATGCGTACTATACGAATCTCCTCCAAAAAAAGAAACGTTGTTGACGAAGTGTTGTCAGTGTTAAACAGCCGTTCAAAAACGTTCGTTACGCGAATACAAAACAACGTATTCGAACGCCGGACAGAAACGGTGACCGGGGACCCGACCGTTCGGCTCAACGCGGCGCTACGGATAGGCGATTCCAGTACGGCCGTGCGCCGCGGGTCCGTACGTACACCGTAAGTCGCGCGGCGACGGGGACCGATCGGTTCTGGCGTCGCGTCCGAACACTACAATTTCATACGACTTACGGCGGATACATGCAGTATTGCGACATATTTGAATACTTCTTCGAGTGAAATTGTTCGGAATACAACTCCAGCACCGATGGTTCTTATTACTGACAACAAACCGCGTGTACAATTGATGAACTAATAATAATGCGTTGAATTTAATAGCCTAGCGCCTATATGCTCACGATTATCGTGACAAATAAAATCGCAGACAAAATCATATTTCAAATATGAAACTTGACGTCAAAGGTAATTCAGGGTATAAAACAGTGTGCACTACGACGCGTTTTGTACGGTACGTAAATTAAAACGTATAGTGACGTTGAAAACGATCAAAAAATTATGTTACTTTGAAAATAGTGGTTTTCCACGAATACATATTACTAAACAGTGAGACTATCAGAAACCAAACGGAAATAATTGAATACTTACATTGCCAACTCGAATTTTTTTCACACAAGGGTGTGCGAACGAACTGTTGTTTCATGCACGTGTTCACAAAGTCAATGTAAATTTCGCCAAATCATTATATTTGTCTAAAAAATTAATGTGAAAATATCAAATAATCAGTTGTCTATTTAACATTAAAATTTGAATCGATGTTCTATAATGATATTACAACAAAGACAATATTATATTTTATATAGTTTTGATCAATAGGACTGTTTATTGATAAACATTTTGTTCTTTAACACAGACGTTTAAATCATAAATTTGCCAACCATTAATTAATTATCAAATTGTGTACATTACACAATTGCAAGTAGTAAAAAAAAACGTATAATACATACCGCAACAAAATCTTAAAATCGTGATTTGAAAAAATAAAATAAGATAATTTGGAAAATTAATTTGTTATTTATTATTCAATTGTACTTTCATAACGGAATTTCATCGAGTGAAATCGATAAATAACCGATATGCAAAGAACAATAAATAGAAAATAGTACATACAAAATGCCATATGCCTTAACATTGAAAAATCAGTTGGGTATGTTCCATTTAATAAATGTACATATAAAATTTAATGAGATAACAAATATTCTCTCATATCATTCCGAATGTTGATTTACTCAAACACATTTAATATTTTAGTAGGTAAATCATTTTGAGAAATACAATACGATTTAATTAGGTATATTGGCCAAATAATCTGCCACTTGTTGTTTGTCAAGTTTCTCAAAAATTATTTCGTCGTTCCTGTTCTTACGACAGACGCCGACCTCAATGTTATCGGCAGTCATTTGTCCTTCAAAACCTTCTTTTAAAGCCAAAATCGCAGTATGAATAGCATCTTCCAATTCCAAATCTTCCTTATACCTAAAACACATATTTATAATAAACGTTATCCAAAAGCAATATTCATTTTGTTATTATTATTATTTAATATTTACCTCTTTTCTAAAAACTGTTTGCTGTTGACATAATTTTTTCCCAACGCTGTGGCCTTCCATGCAAAATATGCGCCAGACGGATCACATTGATAAAGTTTCGGGCCAGTTTTGTCCCAGCCGCATACCAACAATGATACACCAAAAGGTCTTACACCACTGTAAGAAAAAAACAAGTTTTCCGATTATAGTTTACACAAGGTACTTTTCATAATGGATTAGTAGTGACAGAGAAGTTCTTTTTTAAAACTAACTTTTTAAATTCCAAATTTATCAAATTGAACTAAGAGTAAATTATATTGTCGATTGTAATTGATTTTAATGATTCTGTTTTACCAAATATTGGTAGTTCATGTATGTAATACAAATATTAATAATAAATTTAACATTTCTGACTTAAAAACAGGTATAAAAACAGTAGTTTTAGAATTCACCAATTTTTAAGAAATTACTATGAACTAATGGCTAATAAAATTATATTTTTGTGATAAAAATTAAACAAACTACAGAAAATTAATGAAAATATGTAAATAATGCACACATTTACAGAAATGTTTTGTTTCTTTAGTAAAAATATGGTGCACTTGTCAGATAAAACTTTTTATTTTCAAGTGTAATTTAAAATATTAGTTATAACTGTGAGGTTAACCATCAACAAACGAACTAAAAACATTCATGTTTGAGTTTAATTTCTTGAAAATTGAACTCCAGCTTTTCCCATCGCTGTAGATTAGTTCATCAAAACCACCTTTATCTATGGCTAAGGGTTTTATTTCTTCACAGTATACTCTATTCTTCAATGTTTACATAATAAAGATGAGGTACTTGTAAAATAGGTCACACAGACCAGTGTATTTTTCAGTAGAAGAAAAGTCACGCAATTTCAACTAATAAAAAATGCATTGAATAGGAAATGCACTCTACTACAAAAATGTCAAATTTAAATTATACAAACGACATTAATCTTTCAAAACGATAAAAAAAATACTGAAAATGTTCAATATCATTAATTTAACGAAAATATGAATAATAATGTAAAGGAATGATACATAATATTAAGCATTTATTTTTTGTTGAGTATTTGATATAACGACTAGGACAGTTTAAACATATTTACTACATATGCTTTTAAACCTTAACCCTAACGAAAACAAAAATTTTAATTGATATAATAATTAAATACATTTTAAATTTCATAGGTATACATATAAAAAAACATTACATTGAATTTATTACTTTTATGTAAAACCATTAAAGCTCTTTTCATAAATGTTGTAAACTTGAATTATGTTTAAACCAATGAACATATACTTTTAAAAAGTTGTAGTGGATGTATGAACAAAAATTAAATTTAATACCAAAAGAATCTTTTTGAATAAATTATATTATTAAAAGCTATAATATTGTTTTAATAATATATAACTAAATAATGATGCGAAACTTCAATAAAATGTTTAACACAGTTACATACAGTATAATGAGTAAATACCACTTTAGAATATTTATAATGCTCATATAATTTTTGTATTAATAAACAAATTGTATGGGATATTAAAGATAAAAGAATATCACCAGAATGCATATTCATTGAATTAAAAAAACTACAGACTGTGGTTTATAATAAATTACACTTATACTTATCACTTCTATTTTTAAATTTTAAACATTAAAATTTATATTAAATAAATATTTTGAAACTATATGACTAACGTTTAAAAAGAACTCGGTTTATATAAAAACATATATAATTAATGTTAATTTTCATACATAAGTTTGCGTTTTGATATTTTAATAAATGACACTAACAATTTATATAATTAATTTTAAAAAAAACTACCTTGTTTCTCAAATTTTTGAAAGTCTATTAACCATATACAAAAATTTAAATACTAATATTTAAGTATTTAGTTCTTAATACGTTATAATTTATAAACCTTGAGTATTTTAATTAATATTTTATATTATAAAATATTATATGATAAGGTAATTTGTTTTTCAATTTAATATTTCCATAAACGTCGAATAATTCATTTAAAGCAATTACCCAGATTGTGTATATTCCTGCATAACACTAGCAACCTCTTGCACCAACAAAGCGGTTGGTATTTCTTCTTCAAATTTCAACTGGTATTGAGCAGCTTCTTTTCTTGCCTTTCTAACAAGTAATCTATAATCTGGACCCATACCTTAAAATACCATAAACAATAAATTAAAAATCATAGCTAACACATTATTTTTTTAAACTACTTATGATAAATAATTGTACTATAGTTTCTTCATATTTTTAATAAGTACACATTTACTCTTATATTTATATACTCTCACATTTAATTATATATTGTTCATACTTTATATACAGAAAATATGATTTTATTTCAAAGGTATTAATTTTTTATATTTACCACTATAGACCATTCCAATGTTAGGTGTAATCTTTTGCACTTTTTCGACAGTTGTTTCATATAAAAGAGATTTACGCTTATTTTCAGTAGCAACTACAACACCATTTGAAGCTAAAATATAATCAATTAAAAATTAATCTCACAACATACATTGTAAAACAAAAACATACGATAATTTTATTTGCATATATTTGTTCATAAACAAGAGTAACATTAAAAAAAAAAAAATTATTATTCTGTATATAAGTTTTTTTTATAAAATATTTAAATAAATAAACACTTGATACAAAATATCTCTGATATACAATAGATCGGTAATATTCAAGCAGATTATTTTAATAATCAAAACAGAAATGAATAACCACATAGACATAAGAAAAGCGAGCAAACTTTTAGTGTAATAAATATAAAAACGAATAGGACTTGTGTGATTCTAACGAATTTGATTTGTGCCTATAAGAAAAAGAGCAAGAGTTCGAGTTAAATAAAATGCATCGTTAACAAGTAGGTTTTGTTTGAAGTAAAAAGAAAACTTTGGGTGGTCCGATCCATCTCTAGTCACTGACAACTGGCCAAACTCCAAAAACTATCTTAATAATAAGAAACGTATCTATATAGCGTATGCATAGTATAGATATTATTTAAGTGCTCTATTTAGATTTATTACGTTCATAAAACTAAATTAAAAACATATTATTTATTATCAACGACGTCGTGCACACGAACCTTTAATTCCGACAGATGCTGCACCGGCCGACACTGCTGCTAATGCGTATTCAATCTGAACGAGTTTACCCGATGGGCTGTAAAAGTCATAAAAAACGTCATGATTAAACACATTTCATTTAGTCGCAAATAATTTGGTGTACAATATAATCTCGACAAACAAAAACTTTATACTCAAATTGTCGAAACGATAATAATATAATAGTAAAATGTAAATTTTTACCTGAATGTGGTCAACGAGAAACTGTATCTTTCGGTAGCCATATTTACTAATCAATATTAAATATTGAACCTTTGAGAAAAATTAAACAATACAAACACTCGGAAGTGAGAATTTAAACGTACAAACATTCAACTCTGCTCGTGAATTGAAACCAGTAATTTTCAGTATTCACTTCGCGGATTACGATTACAAAGCGGAAAATCTCGAGTTCAAATAGTACGCGTTTGTAACATTTTATGTATTTGAGGTTAATAAACGTATAAACATGACGTCATATACGTCCGTCGAAAACAATCGATAAGAAACATTTCAGTGATAATCTGATAACAATATTACAGTATTAATGTTATACATTTACAAAAATTATTGTTCTTTAGTAAGTGCCGTGCGTTGTTTTAAAATGATGAAAAATTTGAAAAATGTGGCTTCACAAAATTTGTTATTACCAAATCGTTTGATAAAGCCGACGAAAAAACAGAACAAAACTGAAGAAAATGACTGGTAATATATTCTAAATAATTGATTGAACTGAAAATACTCAATAACACAAATTTGTTGTTTTAGGAAGTTATCTAAACTGTAAATAATTTTTTTTTCTTTCACTAGATAATATAAATATTAAGTATATTTTTTTTATTGCTACCATTAGGTATACATAATACAACAAAAAAAAAATTATAGAAAAAACAGTTCTTGTTATTATTATTATTTTTTTTTTGGGCCAATATAATGATGAAATTTAATACAATTTTATTTTATGCGGTTATTTATTATTATTTTTTAATATTTTTATACACTTAACACACAATGTTTAGAGTTCAACAAAATGGAAAGAAAGGGAGTGATTATTTCTATTATATGTTTTTACATGACCTTTTATTCTATTCTGCCCGTCTAAACATTAAATAATGAAAATTTAATTTTTTATTCAGTTATAATATAAGAACTGTAATGTTATTACAATGTTATTATTGTTAGACAATTTTAAAAATATTTACATTTTGTTGAAAAAGCCTGATACATTTCACGCTGATTACAATTATAAAAATCTAATGAAACTCAACGTTTACAAAAATAATTGGAGAATAACTTTGTTAAATAAATGCATATAAAAATGATAGAATTCTACATTTAAAATTTTTTTTATCTTTTAGGTTGTTAGTGGCAACAAATTGGTATTTCTGGATTTACACGTGGACATTAATGGTAGTTGCAATAGTAGGCTTAGGGGCTACAATAATGTTGATGGTCGTTTTACGTTTCACAACTAAAATGGAAAGTATAGAGTTTCTCACTGATAGCGAGCTAACTAAGCTTATGGGCATAATAGATCTAGACGAGATATACAAAGTCGACGGCATAATGGAAGGTTTAAAAGACATACCATTAGAAATAGGGAGTGAAAATAATAATATACTTATGCGTGTCATCAATCCAGAAGATAAAAGTAAGTTGTTCAACGTGTACAATTAAACAATATTTGTTATTGATGCTTACATCTATTATTCCCCTGCTAGGTTTGGAATCAGCAATTGAACTTGGATTTAGTAAAACACAAGTGAGAAATATTGATTCATTTACAGTGGGCAATCCAGAGAATCCCATTTTCACCACATTGTTCCCAAACTTTGGACTTCCAGAAGGTGTTCGTCACTTGGATGTCGCCACAGTATACACTAATCGAGTAGTGAGCCCAATCAACGAAAACCTGACGTTGAAGTCTTCAAATTACACTCGGCTGAAAGGTAACGAGGGAACTTCTATTGATGGATCTAAGATCAAATGGTCGGCCGAAGGTGATGTCTTTCTCAGATCAGTAAACGGCACTGTAGTATTAAGTTCTGCGGGCCTTTATTTGGACGTTCAGAATTTACCAGTTGTATTGTCAAACAAATTTGCTGCTCATCAATATAAGCTGTGTATTTGCATGCCCAGCGGAATGATATTCAGAGTGCCCATATCTACAAGCTATAACTCGCACATGGCTTGCAGTATGGTCGATTTGGAAGAAGGCAACCATCCGTGTGAATAGAATGGTATATTATGTTTTATACACATTTAATTAGTTTAACAACAGTTGTAAAATGTATAGATAAAAAAAAACATTATTTAAAAATTAAGTATGCGGTTTAATTTTTTCGGACACTGAATTCTGGCGTAATAGTTGCTGCAAGCTGGTTCGTGTTTTTTCTCCACAATTTTTACCTTTAGAAATTATTAATTACATTGTTAACATGAGTAATGATCGTACACTTACTGTTTTCTATGTAAAATATCGTGCTTATGGCCAAGTGAAATACATACATATATAACGCTTGTTGTCTACAAATTAATATTATATTATTTGTTTCAGAGTTGTTTATGTCACCGATGATGATCAAATCGTCGCCAGTATACTCGCAGTTTCTCAACAGCAAAAAAAAAAAAGCCATTAGATATGATCATATTTTGATCATTTGTATTGGTTGATTTTCCACACATGGACTGCTCGTGTCAAGCGTACTGGATATTTAGTATAATTAAATAATATGCCATTACCATTGTTTCAGTATGGTGTTTGCCAATTTAACAAAGTAACTCCATGACAAATTAGTGTTTAGCAGTAATAATTTATTAATCGTAAACAAATTGATGTGCATCTTGTTTGTTTTTATTAAAATTGATATAATACTTGCCTTAACGTTACAATGCATAAAAAAAAAATCTAGTCATTAAATCTAGTCATATTTGTATTTGTGTTATGAATTAATTTGCATTTATAAAATAATATAATGTTAAATATTACTCTTTGTTTTTATAACACATTGAATAAAAAAAAAATGCGTTTTACAATTTTTAAATTTTTAAAAAGGAATTATATTTGAGATAATTTATTAATTAAATCAAAAACGAGAATTGACCATTTTCAGATACATACATGATACGAGAAAAATCGCAAAATTATGTCGTCTCCTCATGCACTCTCCATTGCCACTTCCTCGCTTTCTCCACCCGCAGAATCCACGTCTTCGGCAGTTTCTTCTTGTTTTTCGTATGCTTTTTGCAAATCTTCCAACATTATACCATTAATGGATTTCAGCTTCAAAATGTCTGCAATCAGTTCCAACCGAACAAATATCAGTTTATAGGCGCGTACACAAACAAACAATAAATAATATTAGGATTTTTTTACACACTGTCGTTTCCATTAAGCACGGCAATAAAACCACCATGAGCCATCACTCGCACCAAATGTTGGGCCGTCATGCACAACAAATCTTGTTGTTCCAACGACAGCAGCGTCTGAATCCTGATATTACCAGTTTCACACGGGTCTATGATGCCGGCTGAGCCGGGAAGGAACAGTCCACCGGCCAGTAGCTGTATAACCCTTCTGTACGCAATCTGGATGGGTAGGGTTTGTTTGTTATTCAACAACGAACGATGAGCCTATAATACACACAAAAACACATAAGACAAGAACGTGATTACAAGGTAATTTAGATTTAGAAAATTTCAAACCGACCAACAAGTCTATCATCCACGGGTTCAAACATTTGAGTCCACTAAAACGGTTGCGCAGATCTTTCAGAAGCCTGACGAGCATCTTGTTTGACGAGTGTGACGCGTTGTCGTCGAACCATCGGCTACGAAAATTTATCGTTTGTCAAAATAAAAATATATACCATTGGTAAATGTTAATGTTAACAACCGAAAGCTTACCTGTGGCGTATTGCGCCCATGTGCAGTTTCATCGCGTTTGCGTCCAAGTGTAATCCGGACGTCAGTTTCTTTAAGTTTGTCGATATAGTGGAAATAAGTATACGCACGGTGCCTTGGGACGAAGTGACGTCGAATCCAGTACTGTCGGGAGCCATCAAGACGTCTGAAAACGTGTAAAATAACAGTGTGTTACCGTACGCGTGCATGTATAACGTTAATATTGAGTTGGAACGATCGTCCAAAAGACCATTACCGTCGGCAATCTGTATTCCGGTAGGGTAGTTTTCTCTGAAATCGGATATGATTCTTTGCGACAAGGCGATGACGCTCTCCTTGGTGGGTAGTGTCTTGAAAATGACCACAATGTCGGCCACAGTGTGACCCTTCATGATGGTGGCTTTCTTGAACGATCCGACGACCCTGACTTCTTCGATCTGAAGAACGGAAAGGTCAGGCGAGCGAACGAATCATAGGGGTCGAGATAAAAACGAGCTGCTCTACTCACGGACACTTCGGTCTTGCCCGGCGATATGATGATGTTGTCCAGGATGGACTGTATCTTGGTGACGACGCCCAGCAGCGCGGAATGGTCCTCGGGGCCGGGCGTGAGCACCTGCGCTCGTTTGAGCAGCGCCTGCGGCAAGAAAACGCGACGCGTTCATCAAAACGGACGGAACAAAGCAGAACGGGACACTTACCGCGTTGAATGCCGACTCCTCGGTGGTGTGAGCTCCGGGCTTCACGCGGGGGAACGCGCCCTCGCACAGCACGATGTCGAACGGATGCCGCGGTACGCGTCGCGACATGAACGGCGGGACGACCATCGGACCGGCAAGCGGCGGCGGGAATCTGTTCATGCCCACGCGTCCGCTGCTGCGAACCATCGGGTCGGACGTGTCGCGCGGCACGGGTACGACGCGGCTATCGGAGAACTCGGTACCGCGGGTCAGGCGAACGGCACGTCGACGCGACGAAAACAAGAACAGCGGCGGGCGACGAAACTCCTACGAGCACGCCGCGCGTCGGACGGTTACTGATATCGCGGTCGTGGAACAGAATATACTGATAACGTTCTCCGCCGGTTACGCGTTACGAACACGGTACGCGGGTCCCCCGGTACGGCGACAACGAATTTTACATTTCCACTCGATCGGTGCGTCGGACGTTCGGGGAAATACGTTAAGACGCCAGCGCCGGATTTAGGTGAGGGCCGGACGGGGTTGCAGCCCACACGTTCTTGTATTTGTTTTGACGGTAAATAAACCTAACCGTCGTTTCAATTGTTCGGACGTAAACCGTAGTGCCAGCGGCAAGTGAATGCCATACACAAAGCACACACACACGCGTTTTTTAGTACAGACGGTAGTTGTTACCGATTATTTTCCAGTGAATAGCGCGATCATTTTCTACGAATTTAAAACGGAAGAAGAGCGTCACAATAATTAAGCTGTTACGGAATAACATGTTTTGCGAGTCTGCAAGAAATCGGCTTAACGACAATCCGACGGAAACGCGCGAACGACCCGGGGCGGACTGACTCCCTGAAGGTCCAGGCGGATAAGTTTTTGGTACGGCCTTAAACTGACGTAATCAACACTAATAAGCGACTTGATGTTACGATTTTCGATTATAAATAAAATAAATAACGTGATTTGCGGGGGGGGAAATGAAACCGATTTCGAAAAAAGTGTGAAATAATTGACGAAAATCTTGATTTTTCGGTTTCGACTATCGGCATTTGGCAACGGTTACGGTGTGACACGTGGGAGATAACAAATATTAAAAATCTTTTAGAACATCGTGATCATTTTCCTAATAGGTGTTACAACAATCACGTTGCGTAGGCCAACAGGCCACAATAAAAAATATAGCTTGAGGCCCAAGTGCAAAAGCCTCCTACACGCCCCGCCGGACCGCCACCTGCGGACGACCAACAGAACCGATCGAACAACACCACATCACCAGACGTTGACTATACGCCCGAGGTACAAGGAAACCTTCCCGAGACTAGATATCTAGGCCATCCTAGATGCAACGCACTGCGCGTCGTCATCACTGACCGTCGTTTCGGTCCGTTTTCCGATTATTACCGCCGTTCACGCGATCGTCACGCGACTCGCGTATATTTGGAATTAAAAAAAAAAAACCCCCGAAAAATTCGCATATCCAAATCAACACGTGTCGTTGTGTTTTGCACTAGATTTTTCATTTCTCGGCGCGATGTCCTATCGCGTCGCGACAGACGGCGTTTGGACAATACTTTTCGTCCACCGATTTGAACTCCGAAACCCCGCGCGCGTCACAAAACTTGTATAAACGCACACCACGATTTATAGCGTATTATAATTATAATTACGAGTCCCCGCACACACACACACACACACACACATAGTTTCGCGGTTCGGCGACAATAATATAATGTAAATATGTTTGAAACGACGCGTACGTCGAGTTTGCCCGAATGTTCGTACATGTCGCAGTTGTTACAACTTATCTACACTGCACACACACACACACACACATAGTGTGTTTTTTACCGGACAATAGTTGTGGTATTGGGCGTATATTTCAGGCGCGCAAACGTGCGTCGGACACACGTAACGATGCGTACGAGAACGCCTACGATTTATCTATGAAATGAAATTGAAATATTATTTTATGTAAATATACGTATGGAATTAAGTACTGTATTTTACGGTTTTAATGAAGTATCGTCATTTACGTACACATCGTTTTCGTATTATTTACGATTTTACACGAGAAACCATTAATTGTATTATTTTTATTCTTTCAAATAACTATAAAACATACGCGAAACGTTTCCCATCGATCGGGTTATATATATATTATTGTAGAGACTAAAAACAATATATATTATTTGCTTCGAATCGAATTCATTTATACTATCGTTATAATATTATAATTAAATTAAATTTAAAAAATAGTAAATATCTCGGATATAAAATTGAGATGAACGTGTTTTAGACCGTTATTTATGTTTCGAAGATTATAATATAATAATTATACGATACCGCGGAACGTTTAGCAATACTTACAATGCGTTTATTAAAATTTCATCCACAAAGTTGGTAAACACACTTACGTAATATTTTTGGTTAGTATACGAAATCAACATATAAGGTCTTTGCGGGACCTTCAGATTAAACGATTACAATACGTTTTACTAAACAGGTTGAGTGTATACATATATACTCGGACGGTATATTAGTATATATATATTTTTTTTATATGTATATGTACTTATCAATAAACGTATCCCGTGTTTTATTAATTTTGAGATGTATATACATTCTAACATGTGTTCGTAAAATTATAATAATAATACGACCGATACATGGCCAGCTGATATATAAAACTATTGACGAACTTCAGCTGAACGTGTACGATATAAATATTACTATTCGCGCGCATATATGATAGAGAAAGAAACAAAATATAATCTGCGGATTCGGGAAAGGTTTTATAAATCTGGGTTAAAAGTGAACGTTATGATATTGAATAAAATCATTGAAAAATGGACCTTAAAACGAACGTTTTTTTTTTACATTTATAGCTGTTTCTGTGTAAACCCTGTACTTTTGATTTGTTTGTACATTTAACCTAAGTTTAATAATATTGTAATCGTTGAAGTTAAATGTAATTTTTTCAAAACTTCCTTTTAAATAAAAAAAAAAAAAAAAAAAATAGCCGTTTCTTGTATGTATTTATGTATCGGAAGGTGTTCCGTCTAAATATTTGTTTAATTTTAGATGTGAAAAAAATCTAAAATCTAAAACAGAACAATTGTAGCACAGTGTTTTGTGTGGTGTGCAAATGTTATGTCAATGTTAAACGTTGGAAAGAAAACGTGTTATCACGCGAGAGGATCGTCTTTTTCGCCATCAATAAGGCACGGACGGGTAATTCCGACATCTCTTGAACGGCCGCCAAACGGTACGTGTTCTGTTACGACACGACACGTTTAAATATAACGTTTCGTAAAATATCTGAAAAATCGACATTTCGTACTTTCTACAATATCGAGTGTTATCGCGCGCGCCGCGTAAAATATATTATAGTCGTTCAAGGTTTAGGATACTACGGGGCGACTACACAATAATTGCTTTTTATACGCTGTAGTACACTGCAGTTTGTATTTTATGTACGTTTTATTATTCGGTAACCGACATGTTATATGTGCGTACGTAAACCGATCAACATCGTATTCTAGTAAAATATTAAACGTGCGAACGTATACCAACGTGTGTACGCGACGTGCGTACAGTCACGAGTATTGTGATAACGTCGAAAACCCCAATGACGAAACACGTGCGTTACACAAGTAAAATCCGAACAAATGAGAAATTATCGAAATGAATCGGAGGAGCGGAAAAAAAAACGTATATTTGTAAGTCTTGCGATGGAAATAAATATATTTTATACGCTGAATATACACGCACGTATCATCTCGCGCTTCGCTCCGATTATTTGGATATACGATGAAAAGAAGATGAGGATTTCCCGTGGTGCGGAAACCGTAACAGCCTTGACACGGCGTGACTCGCGTTGGATGCGTTCACCGTTTGAACGTATGAACATTAAAACGTATAAAACCCTGTACGGCCAAGACGATAACGCGACAGAAAATTAATAGAGTTTTTCTTTTACTCGCCTATGTTTATCATATCATATCGTATCGTGCGCATAGATTGTTGACAATAACATCTATTGTCGGTCCGCGCGTCAACACGTCTAGCGCGCGCGCGAGTGGGTCATTTTAGTTGGCCGGCGTTCAACGAATATACAAACGCGAACGGAACAAATCGAGTTTCGGCAGGAGGCTGACAGAGGTGAATTTCTTTTAAAAATGTTACCGAATTCAATATTAGGACCGCGTTTTGAAAAGATACCGTGACGTCTGGGCCGTGTTATACGACGTTTGTGTGATTGTGACGTAACCTATTATCAAATAACCGCGTGCACCATTCATCAATGCCTAACCTGGCATTGTTCCGAAAACATTAACTTTTGTTTTTTTTTTCACAAAATTAATCATTTTTATTGCTGTTGTTATCGTTTTACCACATAATGGTACAATGCGCGTACGTGTGACGAATTTTGAAACCTGTGTTTTGTTTTTTATTCGTTTTTCGATTTTCTCTTACGATATTTCATTACGTTCACCCTAGTCTGCTACGCGAACATCGGAAATTGTTCAAATAAAATATCGTAATGCGAACGTCCTCTATCGATATTGTCATCCAACACGCACAATTCGCTTCGTTAGTACGTTAGTATACTTTTGTGTGAAACTATAATTACCGATTTGTCTATTATTTCGGTGAAGACAACGCGTTTTATACTGAATACTACTTTTCTCGAAACGATTTATCATTTATCTTTACTGTTTGTTTTTACTCTGTTTAAAAATAACAGTTAATTGATATCCGTCAATGTAAACAACAACAAATAAAACGGGTTCTAGTCGGTTGTTAATACTGTTCTTTTTTCGGTCGTGCAAAATATTTAACGCGCCGGTGAATATTTATGAGACGTAAATCATGTAATTTAGTCTAAACGATACAATTGATCGGAAGTTTTTCATTTCGTTTTGAAAGTTTTCATTGGCGCTAGAATTAAACTCTCGAATCCTCATAATTTGTGTAACATCAATACGATAATAAGATACGTTATTTAGAATTTACGTGTAATGAAAAAAAATCTAGTCAAAATGTACGTTGAGTATTGTTCAGCATACGTTGCCGACCGGTATACGTACGCTCACACATTGTACACCAATATTATTGTTTGCATTAACATTCCTTTTTTCCATGTTTCGTAACGAAAATTTAATTATAATTTCACGACGTTATATGGTTATTAAAATTTATTAAAAAAAAAAAAAACTTCCTAGGTTGATTTTTCAATTATCGCAGATACGATGAAAATTTGATCAAATTGATTGTATTGTAAAACGTATACGTATGTGTGTGTGTGTATTTACTATGTAGCCTATTAAATTTTTAATGGTTGTCGTTATGGCAACACAAAAGGCAATATCATCAAGAAAGAAACTGAGTAACTCGCGCAGTCAATAATACATAAACGTACAGCACTTTTACGGAACGTGACCCGACTGTGATTTTCATCGTTCATAAATTGTGTGTGTGTACAAGCTATGTAAATTATATAAATCATGATACATCCGCGCGGAATCGCGATACTTTAGGAGGACGTTGTAGTGTAGGGTTCGCCACACGAGTGTATTATATTGTCATCCGAATACTGCGACTTAGACGCATACAAATATGAACAAAACGAAATTTCTTACAATAACATGTTTATTCTACACGGTAAAGTCGAAAACAGTAAAGGTTCGACCGAGTTAAAATCGGCCTGTTAAACAATTACGACGAGTAACGTGTTTTTTTATTGACAATTAATTTTTTAACTCGACTCGATATGTAGTATATATATATATATATATATGTACGAGTATGCGTTAGTCAAACGTTTGAAACGATGTTATACGTGTGTTCTATATAGTTTGGACGTTATGGCACCGCGTACATTGTAGATCGCATACGCGGACGACTTCATTTTTGTGTTGCGCGCGTGTGCTTAAACATTATCATAAGTATTTCGTAATATTATGATACACGGGCGACGACGACGACCGTAGCGCAAACTATATTTTATAACAAACAGCGTTCTTAAAATAAATATCGCGAATACTAAAATCGCGTTAATTGTTCGGTATACGACGGGAGAAAACAAACAAAAAAAACAACGTTCGTGTTGATATTATACGTTATCCGAATGCGACGCGGAAGACATTAAACAAAAAACACGTAAGTAAGTATGCATGTGTTTGCGTATTTAGTAAATATCTCTTAAGCGTACTCGCGATGGCGGTCAACACTACACGTACCTACGAGTATAAAATAGAAATCGCAATCGTCATAATATACATGTGGAACTTCCGCCGAGTGATTTATATGGCTACCATGCGTTTATTATATTCACTAGCCGCGGATGTTGACTTCCTATAATTTTTATTGCGAACGGTATTCGACATGTGAATATAAAAAAAAAGTGTGTTGTATAATACATTGTAAAAAACAATTGCAGTATACATATACGTATAAATGTTAAAATATTAATCATTAAAATTAGTATAACATAGTGAATGATTTTATTTGAGCACCAACAGAAAGTTGATTAATTTTTCTTTTAACTCGTGCATATAACAAAATATGTGTTTAAAAAGGTAACCAAGTTAAAAGTAACATTTTTTCGATAAGCACGTTATGCTAAAAAAAAATATGCGAAAAGTCACTTTAATAAATTTTATTTTAAAATCCACTCAACTTTTTAATTTAATTCAAACTTCTAACTCGTTAATGTCAAGTCTTGGAAATTTGAAATTGGCATACTTATTATACGGTCGATTTCCAGTTCGAAACGTTTGCCCGTATCCTCTATGATAATACAATGTGATACGTATTTCATATGTACATACGCATCCGTAGCAGTCAATTTGAAAGAATATATATATATAATTATTTTATCACGTGACGCGTCGGCCTACAATCACAAAACGAGTTCACAAGACCGTTATTGTTTATTATTTAGCGTTCTCGAAAATCATTAAACTCGAATAGTAAGCATGTAAAAAAAAAAAATAAAAACCATAATCGATAATCGATAAATGGTCTGTACACACGAAAGTTATAATAAATATGTATATTAATATAAGTATATATACGCGAGAAAGACCGGAACGAAAACACTGGACCTCATCGTGCGTCTCGCTGCTCCAGGCTAGTCGCTGTCGTCGGGCAACGGTCCGTCTCTGCTACACATGGCATAATTGAATTATTCGATTTGGTTTTTCTCGTTTGTTTGTCTGTTGTTTTTAAAATCTCGAAATCGAAACGTCGACCATCGTTGTGCGCGTAACACGGCGAAACGATTATAATCACACGGCCTAGTTCGACCGGTATAGGGAAATCCGTGTAATGCAATCGTGCGATGCGTGCGAGCCGGCATTGAACACGACTTACGTACGCACTGGGAAGGAAGAGAAAGAAAACGTTGGTCGACGACGTATGCGATCGATCTCGAGATCGTCCGCTTTCGCCGATCTTCGGGCTGGGGGTGAAAAAGGCACGAGGAAATAATCGAAAGGTCGAGGGACACGTGTAGTGCAAGCGAAGAGGAAAAAATTCGAACAACGAATCCCCATCTTCCACCTATCGTATTTATCGTAGTTTTAAAATTAAAATTGTTCGTACGCTGTCGGGCGGATTTTCAAGTAGGGTTTTTCGCGTGACGGCGTGCTTGGACTTGTGTCCAATGTTCTTGAATAGGACGTTAAGCATAGGAACCGATGTGCTCGCGCAACACCAAATGGCACGGCAACGGCACGTACTTTTCGTTTACGGTCAACGTATCGACATGTTGTGGAATGTCTGGTGACATCCGCACGTTTTCAACCTGTCTCAACACGAAACATTCTTGTCTATGTATTACATGGAATGAAAGACTCCAACCCGTCCGCTACAGGATCATTCCAAGCCGGTGGTACCCGATTGAGCACGAACATAAAAATATTCCTATAGCGTGCGTCGTTGTCAATTTTCCATTCCAGGGCTCGGGTATACGCTCGGTATCACTTGCTGGTCCGCGGGAAAACAGACGTACGCTTCACACCGGTACTTAGGGAAACCAATTTAATATTATATAATAATTTTATATTATACGCACACGTTTGTTGATTTGGCATCGTTTACGTTTTTGAAGTGAAACGTCTTTAAAGAGGGTACAAGAGAAAGGAAAAGATTTTTGCGCGTCACGGTCGGCCCGTCACGACACTTTTTCTTGAGATCAAGTTGCGCGTGCGCGTTGTCTCGTTTTAGTTGCGGGCAACAGCGTGCGAGCCGTCCGTCGCCACCAGTTTTACACACGCACGAGCCGTGGTCACGGTCATTAGCCGTTTACACGCACCGGGCCAAACGATGTAAACGAAAGTGCCGCGGCCGTTTTATCCGTGTCAACCACGTTTCTTTCACATTACTGCGTGCACACGGGATGGCCGGACGTAGGATCGGTAAACCGATCAGTGGTGACCGACAAAGCATTTCGTTGACAAACGTAATGGATGTCCGGTGAGTTCCGTTCGATTTTAATTCCAACACGAACCCAACACTCTGTCGGTCGAACCCGTGGCGTATTTAGGATTTCGTCTAGGGGGGGGGATATATATTAAAAAATATTTTATTGACCTAAAGAGCACTTCGTAAAATCATACCTATTGGCTATTGTAAATAAGAATATCAAAAACTAAAAAAAATCAAGTGGGGGATCTATCCCCCATATCCCCCCCCTCCCCGTAAATCGGCCACTGGGTCGAACGACCCTGAAACAAGTCCCACCTCATCCGCGGCGTGCCCGTAACGCGTACGAATTTTTTTCGTTAGATTCTCAACCAAATGCGTGCGCGCGAACGTCACCGGCGGCGCGCTCGCGAGACCACGTGGTGGAAAACCGCCGTCCCCTTCCGGTAACCGGCGTACGGTGAAAGTGCGGTGCGCGCGAACGGCGTTTGTTAAATTGCGACGGACGCCGAAGACGCCGGTCCAGTACGTCGGATCGCGCGGCATTCACGCACGGCACCCCGGTGACGGCAAACGCGTTCCGTCCGCGCGTCGTTCGTTCTCCGTCCGCGCGCGCGACCCGACGACGATTCCGGCGGGACGTTTCCGCGCGCGCCGCCGACGCGGACCATGCGCCGCGGGCCGGACCCGGCGCCGCGGCCCACGGTGCTGTCGCCGACGGTGCTGGTGCTGACGGTGCTGTTGCTGGCGGCGTTGGTGCTGGTCGCGGCCGCGGCCGACGGCGACGAAGCCGCGTCGGCCCGATGGCGACGGCGGAGGTGGGCCCCCGACGACGACGACGACGACGACGACGACGACGACGACGTCGACGAGCGCCGGCCGACCAACAACGAGATCGCGGACGACGACGAGCCCGCCGTTTACAGTTGAGTCCGCCGGCGTCCACGCGGTGGCCGTCTGTATACCGCGGCCGTTCACTATAACGTTTCCCCGGCCCCGGCCGAAATCGCGACGCGTTCATCGTCGACCGGTACCGCGCGGTTGTCGTTCGGCACGGTTCGCGATCGCTTACTCGGTGTACTGGCGTACGTTCTGTTGCGTTTTAGTTTTTTCCCGTCACGTAAACGATCATCACGTTCGTGCACAAAAAAAACACGTACGCGTGACATCCGTTGATGTTGTAGACGATACGTTTCCCCCCCCCCCACCGGCCTGGTACGATCGATGCGTTCAGTTCAAAACCGTTTCATACGTCAAGTCGCGCTCATTCCGTCGGTCAGCGGTCACGAGCCGCGTACGAATACGCCACCGTACGAAGTGGACCGGAAACCGGTGTCTGAAACGCCGGGAGGCTTTCGATGTTTTCGGAAACGCGAGCAAACAACACGTTCGGTCTCGTCGACCGGCACGAAAGGTTTACCGGGAGGTTCCGGGGACAAAACCGTCCCGGTACGCGGCGCGAACGTTCGTTTTCGCAATTATTTTTTATTATTGGTATTTCATTTCATTTTTTTTCGCCAGTTAACGCGATTGTTACACGCGCGGCGGAATATAACGTTAACCGGTTTTCGACTTCCGGTTTCGCGTACGTGTGTACGTTACAGACGAGCGACGTTCCCTTATTATATATATACATTTAGTGTATGTGCGCGCGTTCTACGTATTTTTTTCTAATTTTTTTTCATCGCGTACGTAACGATGTATCATAATGTTGACGACGAAACGAACAGGTTAAAAACGAAAAACCGAATGCGTCTGTTTCCGCCAAACTCTTTTCGTGTTCACGCGATCGCACGGTGAGATCGTTTGTTTGTTCGAATAGTTCGCCTCGCCAGCGTGATCCACCGGAGTCTGCGCAAACACGATAAGACACGTCGACCCGTGAGATTCCGTACGGTCGTATCGGCCGCGCACGTGACACATACACGTGTCCGGTACGTCTCATTCGAATAATCTGCGTCAACTCGGTTTTGAACTCTGCTCCGACCTGGACGCGATACGGATGCGTCCGGTCGAATACGCCGGCTACGGTGGAACAGCCGTAATTTTTCTACGGACGCAAACCAGTTTTGTGTGAAAATCGACAATAACACCAATATCCTCTTCACGAATAACAGTACTCGCGACGATAACGTTATATTATATGGGCGGACACGGCGCGCGCTCGACGCAGAAGTAGAACGGATTCAAAATTAATAATAATTCACATACGTATGTAGTTACATTCGTTTCGATGTTATGCATTACGTGTTTTTTCTATTTCGACTATATACACGCGACGTCCGTAACAAAATACACGGCTGGTCGTTAACGGGTTGCAGATTAAAAAGTTCGTTTTCATTTAGTTAGTCACGTTTCGATTTTTTTTTTTTTTTTTTTTACATTCACTTTTGATAATAATAAGCGACAATTTTTTTTTAACTTGACGCGTCGAATTCGTGTCGACTCTGTTCAACGGCATCTAAATTGAGTTACGTTTTGTTGAAAGAGAAATGCACGTTTTTTGAATGCGGTTTTAACCTTTTAGCGTAGGCGACTTTTATAGGCGTCGGGTAAAGTTATCGTTGCTATAATTAGTTTTGATTTTCTACACTTTCGAGTTAAAGGATTTAAGGTTTTCATGCTATTTTTTTTTTACTGCTAGACAATTTTAACTATTCAAACTAAATTAAATCACTTTTTCTCAAAGTTAATTGTCAACTTTCGAAGATAGGAAAAATATATATGTAAAATTCAACTTCACTTATATTATTTTATATTTATTCAATTAAAAACTTGAAAGAAATTCATTAACCTTTACAAAATAAGAAGTATTAAAATTATTGTCAAATTGCTAAGTTTATCGAGAATTCGAAAAAAAACCCAAGAATATATTTGAACATATGATTTATTTTGTTTCGACGTTGCGCGCAGGTATATACCGCGGTACGTATAATACAAGTTCTTAATTTCTTATTGTAGTTTTTATATGTGGTAATGAACGTTAGAATATTCGCATATCGTATTTACAATATAATTATTTTCGTTTTAATGAAATCCTAATGATAATAATAATTTTCTAAAATTTCTATTGATACAAACATAATTGCACGTACAATAACAAAAAATAAAATAAAAATATCGCACACCTTCTCATATATATATATATAAAATTATGTGCGTATAATCACTAATTAGTATTTGTGCTATTCTTGACGGTCACGTCGTTTTTATCTATCTCTCTCTATATATGTATACATTGTATACCTGTATAATGTTTGTGATTACCTATATTTATGTATTATGAACTCGTTTGCTGCGACAAGATTAAAAACGCAACCTACTTCGAATGCATACAATATATAAATACGCAATGGAAAAAAAAACGAGAGAGATGGACGCATAGACCGATAAATTATGATGACCGCCATACCACGATGGTCGCCGAGAATAATAATAATAATAATAATAACAGTATTATTAATTTATAGGCCTGTGTCGATTTGACCCAATAAACGAATTTCCACTACTAACCTAGTGGTAAACGATGATGATAACAAAAAAAAAAAGTAGAGAAATTTTCTCGAAACGTTGTGGTTCGGGGAAAGTATTAAAACTATATGTATATATCTACTTCCAAGACATGCAATATTTTATATAAAACTAATAATATTGTATATTATATTATTATTGATAAAAAAAAAAAAAAAACAGAAGAAAATTGACGAAATGAGTTCTATTCTAAGTGTTTTTCCAACCTATTACTATTAAAGCGAACGCTATATATTTGAACGGAAATAGGTTTGTCCCGCGGTGAAAATAATTGTTGTAAGCCATCGTGACGTTATGTGTTTGTCGAGACGATTTTCGGGAAATCGTGTCGTCGCACGTTTGCTGTTTATTACTCGTTTACGCCGAAACGAAATGCGTCGTTGCAGAATCGTGTTGTTGGGAATCGCGCGAAAAAAATCCTGCTCGACTAGCACTTGACCGTTCCGGTTTTTGATTTCACTGTTACAGCGGAGAAGATGGTCCGCCGTTGGGCGCCGCTGATATGGCTGGCCCCGGACGAACAGTTCCTGCCCGGTTCCGTGTCCGACTTCTTGAACCACGTGACGCCCAGGCCGCGGTCGCCCGCGGACGTGCAACACTCTAAAGTGCCGATGGGCCCGGACTCGAAGACGTGGTTCCTAGTCACCAAGTCCGAAGTCGGTGAGTTGTGTAACACCTGTCGCAGCGCTCGCGTGCGCGCTACACGCGATCCGTCACGTGCCATTCAATCATGCGGTGTACCGTTCGACAAATGTACTGGCCGACCGTCCGTCTCGGGGTCGCGATTATTTGAAAAACACTAACATATCAATCCAACTATTGATAATTCGCGTGACGTGAAAGAAAAAAGAAAACGACACCAGCCGTGCAAACAAATTTTTAGAGACGGACAACAATTGAAATTATTCGGAGCGTAACGCCGTAAAAACAGACGACACGACGAAATGATAAAGTAAATTCTCACGGGCCAAAAGCGTATTCTGACGATTTCTCGCTTCGCGCTACAACGTACGTAACGTTTTCGTTTTTAAACAGTCTGACCGACAGACAAAGACACCTACATTCGTGTTCGAGGGAATTGTGCCGTCTACGAGTGCACGTGTTATCGGTAACCTCTGCCGAGTCAACGTTTCCCCGGGTGAAATTTCTCCGGCGTCCGATACGAAACGCCGAACGACACGCGCACGAGTGTAACCTAAACCGCCGCGGAAAATCTCGCCGCCGTCCAGTAGCTACCGAACGCTTTTGCGCGCAATGATTACCGACGAGGTCGTTGTCCCGAAGGTATACAATCGTGTGTACGTTTGTCCTTTTACCGTTCGTCGCACACGTCCGCGTTGTACCTTTTTGACAGCGTCTGCTTGCGGCCGGACGACGAACGATATTGTATTATTGTGCGTTGCGGGATAGTTAAAGAGAGGAGAGAGAGTTAACAATTCGATTTTCGTCAAAATAATAATGTGCGGTGGCAGATACGGCCGGTGTCGCATTGCCGCGGAGAAATGTAACGGGCGGATGTCGTATAACGTGCGTGATACGCGCGCGCGCGCGTCCTACAACGTGATGGCGTGTTATATGTTATTCAATAGTCCGAAAACGAACGGTCGGTTATATAAACACGTCTTTCGATTGTGTAGACGTGTACGTATTTATACGCGAAAGATCACGTCACGCCAATTCCACCGCCCCCCCCCCATCCTCAAATTTCTTAAGAAAAAAAAACGATATTGTACTTACGACAATGTATACGTTTTTGTTACCACATATCGTTCGCAAACGACATGTCAAGTTGAACGTTATTGTCGTATTTGTGTGCAGTATGTCGGTGTTTGAAGACGATTGCGATTCTTCCGAGTTTCCTTTTATAATTCGGTTGATTTCATATCGTCACGACTGATCACGTTATCGCGACCGACGCTCGTAGTCGTTCATAATATTACAGAATTCAAATTAAATTTAAAATGAAGTGTTCAATAATACACCAAAATGTATTTTACTAACTCGAATAGCCTACAACCTACTGAATCGATGTAGCATATTTGTGTCATTCGTGAATAGAATATAATGAAATTATTGTAATAATCGGATTGAAATTTACGGTTTTATCGAAAATACAGTTTTTTTTTTGTAACGCTGCCTTAATGTTTTTACTGGACGCGTTAATTAACGAAACGCTGTCAAATATTTATATATTTTTATAACACAATCGGTCATGTTTAATTTTAACGAACTACTATATATTATACAAATCGTATTTAATTTCGTATTTGTTTGTTCGTGATGTTTCAAACAATCATATTTCAGACTTTTGCTGAGCCACAATTACCTCACCTACTCGGTGGTTCATTACGAGAATATTATTTTGTTATTATTTATTTTTTATTTTTTTGCAAAATTAATATAATATAATAATAATTAAAGGTTTTTACATTTTCCATCTATATAATACATGCGTGTACGTGGGTAGAGTTCGAATATACACAAATACGTATTTGTCGACTCATCTCCAAAACACTACATTTAATTATTGTTTAAATAGTATAAAAAGAAAAACATATTTTTCACTTATTTGCGTCGTAACGAGACGTACCTCATTTTAATATGATAAACTAACAGCGTAGTATTACTTTTGAAATGGAAACTGCATCATTTTATTGATTCTTTGAAAATTTGACCTTTTTTCTATCTCCAAATCGAAATTATTTCTTTAACCTAATATTATAAAAGTATACGTAACTGAACAATGTTATTATGTTACAATATTATTTTTCAAGTTTTTAATTTTTTTTATTTAAACTATTAAAGCTATTAAAACTAAAAATTTGCCAAATAATATGTGTGATGATTTCCATTAAAAACTTTCCAAACGTGTACTTTCAATATAGGCACACAGAATTTTAATTATTCTCTATCGTATCACAACACATACGTATCTGTTTAAACAATAAACGTATGCCGTGACAATCAACGAAATATATAGGTCGTATTAAACGCGTTATAAATAATTATTCGGCGAAATTTGCTATGTCGATAAATGTATTGAACTTAAACAGTGATTATACAATGGGTAATAGGTATATTATTTTCTAATCGATAAATCGAATCTAGCGATCGGCTAATAAATCATATTTTGAAAGCGTCCGTTGTTCTTATTATATTTGTTATAAACGCGTGTTCTTAAAAAAAAAAAAATAATAATAATAATAAAATGACGAAGTAATTTCTTCTCGTTTTTATTGTTCGCTCAAACGCCCGACGAGTCGAATCACCACCAGAAGCACTGCGGGATCACACGCGCATCACATCAAATACGTTTCATTATTTCTAATAACGTATACCGTTAGATATTTCCGCATTCGCCTTATGAACGATGTTTATTAACATGTGGCGTGTCGATATTGTCCTGTACGGCGGCTATTCGAGTGCTAAGTATTATTATTGTCAATCCCGATACTTAGAAAAACTTAGGACGGAGGACACGTTTTGACGGGGTATTTTTTAGGGTTTACGAGGTGCTCATGCGCGTATATATTTTATACCTACCGGTTCAGAACTATTAAGGAGTCGTGTGCTCCGTTTACGTACAATGATTTGCAACGGCGCGTTTTTTTTACAATACGTAATAATAATAATAATTGTTTTTTTTTCTTCCCACGATGACGCAGAACAACTGCTCGGAAACACGACTTCCGTACTGTACGGACAGAACCCGAACACGACCAGAGTACCGGTATACGCGCACGTCACGGAATGCGGTCGAAAAAAATTCCACGTGTCGTATTGGCTATTCTTCCCGTTTAGTCAGGGCAAGCCGATATGCACGTTGGACATGGGCGTGCTGGGCCCGCTCCCGTTGCCCGTCATCAACAACAGGTGTTTCGGCACGCTCAAAGAATTCGGCAGCCACGTCGGCGACTGGGAACACATGAGTCTCATGTTCGACGTGAGTATACAGCACGTGATGTACAGCATGTTACGAAAGTCACGCGAACGCAAAATTCGTGTCGCACATTTACTCTGAAACCGCGCGGAAATTTTTTCGAACAATGATCTACAGATACGCGTGTTTCGAACGCCGAATAGATCGTTTGCCGTTTTGTGGCCAGTCATTCGATTTATTAGGATCTAAAGGCATAACATTTCCGAAATTAATAAATAAATTTTGATCACATTGAATATCCGTCAATAATTTAAGTTAATATACATTGTGAAAAATTTAAATAAACAATATATCGGTCATTGGTTTATAAAATTAGAAACCGTTCAATGATTTTATATTTGATGTCACAAAAGCTAGAAAAAAATTAAATAGATGAACTGTTCGTATATTTGTGTCAGTCGACCCACAGGAAAGTTCAGAAAATTTGTTGCATGACTGACAGTTTATAGCTTTCTTAGCGCCGGGTAAGGTGCTGGACGGAACAGCGTGTCTAAAAGCGATACTTCCATCGGACGCCAAAGACTTGTTCGTTGCAACCTTTCATAAAACCGCATCAGTAGGGGGCCGCCGAACTAATAATGTGACTGAACAATCGTTTAGGAAAATGAATATTGCAACAAAGTATTGTTTGAATCGGCTTTTTTCACAATGTATATTCCGCACGTCATTGCGCGCTCAATCGTCGTATAGAACTGAATTGCAATGACCCAATGTTATTATTGACAAAGATCAGTATAGCGTTTTCATCTTGCGACGGTCGGGACCGATTGTTATCGTTTTGCTGTCGTGTCGTCAGCTCGTCACATTGCCGCGGCCGATTGGAAACGCGGACAGCCGCGAGAGAACGCCATAAACATACGAATTGCTTTTAGTCACGTTCGCGCGACTTTCGAACACTGCACACGCGCTCACTACGGCATGTTGTTTTCGGCGCAGGGCTACGACGAACCGGAACAAATGTACGTGTCGGTGCACGACGCCGGCGCGTTTTACCGGTTCGACCGGGCGCGCCGGAAGTTCGTGTTCGACCGGCAAGAGGTGCGCAAGGGATTCTTGCAAAAGCCCATGTTCCCGGAAGTGGTGCACCTGACGGACGAGGGCGACCATCCGGTGCTGTTCGCGGCCAAAGGGTCGCACGGGCTGTGGACCGCTCCGGGTTAGACACGTTGTACATAATCAGTAAAGTAGTGATGCGCGAACCGCGGTTACCGGGACGCGACGTGCGGACCGGGGCCACTTTATTAATAAGACTCGGGGAAAACGGGACCACCGGCGAACGGATAGTTAATTAATGTGATGATACCGGATTTTTCGCCGCCCAGACTATCTATTACAGTGGTTTGCCGGTGACGACTAGTCCAGAAGGTCCAGTGGCGCCGAACTATTCTTGAGTATGCGTAGCGAACACACGTTTTTACCACCGCCCACCACTTTTTAGGCACCCTCGGAAAATTTGCATGACCATTTAGGTTCAAGGCCCTGCAGACCGTACAAGGTACGGACCACAATGATAGCTCCATAGTGGTCTGATAATTATGGTAAATTACATCGATCTGAGACTCGCGTAACGAATTAACCAACTACACTTGTTGCCGTATAGTTAGTGCTCTAGTTTGTGCTGTTTAAAATAGTTTACGCTTAGACCATTGGTTTTTGTTAATTCACTATACTGCCCAAACAAAACATTTATGTACAAATAATATACCGACCTGAACCCAATATACGGCAGTAACAATAACTTGTAAATATGTTGACCCATTATCACAAATAATTTTAGATGGTGCAAATGCATCAACTTAAGTATGTATTCGGCGCCGCTGATGAGGTCTAACGGCCTCGCGGGTCTATTGTCGTCACGTCCGTTTCCCCGGTATAGAAATATCGATTCGATAATAATCAATGTTATTGACTGACACGGTGAATTTAACAGGCGATAAAGAGACATCAGTTTCAATTTCAACGTATTTCACAAAGGGCTTACGAGATGTAACGAACTTCATTTACATTATAAATACAATTTATTTGTTTATTTTTCTTATATAATAATAATTAATTTCAAATAAGTCATGACAACAAAGCCGACAAATATCGTATGGACATTTTGTCAACTTTATATAAATATACAATTCTTCATCGTTTGATTCTATAGTTAATGCATTTCCAATGAGTATTTTTTTTTACGCTTCTGCTTCGTTTTTACGATTTTACAAATGAAATTCGAACAATCCGGAGGTTTTTTTTTAAAGTAAAAATTGAGTTGACATTTGTACGTGTAATAGTCCTAAATGAATAAAAAGGACGACAGGGTTTAGTTTCGTTGTTGCCGTCGGGCTCGGAATGTTACGTATTTCAAAATAATTGAATTAACGCGAGAAAAACGTTCCGATCATTTAATGTTTACATTATATACGAATTCGAAACGGTTTCGGCGATATTTCCAAGATTTCGGGCAACTGTGTACCAATTTTGTTTTTCTCTTTGAAATTGAAATGTCGTTTTTTCTTTTTTCCCCAACTGAAAATACACCACGCTCATGATCTCGTAATCGTAATAAAAAAAAAATAATAAAATAAATAAACCGATAAATATGTAATACGATAATGCTGATGATGATTTTGGACGGCTCGTTAACGTCGTGCGGTTTCCAGGCAAACACAAATACGTGCGCATACCGCGGCTGTACGACGACAGCGGTTACGGCCACCCGTGGAAGACTTGGCTGACGGTGGACGTGTTGAGGTCGACGAAGAGACTTCCCGTCTGGATGCAGTACTACGGCAAATGGGGGAACCCGCACAGGAAATGTCATCCGCTGTCGAAAATGGGCTTGCAGATATGCCAGTTCACGGACGGGCCGACGGGCATACCGATGAAGCAGCACGATTTCCAGTGCGGAAACGCGACCGGCTAGGACAGCGCGACGTCCGAAGAGAAATCACCGCCGGGCGGGCGTCACGATGAATATTCAACGGCGGCCGCGTCCCGACTTTCGCGACGGCAAAAACGTGTTCTGGGTCGCGCGCGCGTCGCTACGGTGGTTATCGTTTTTCGTTTTGTTTTGTTTTTTTTTTTTCGTTGAACTACGCTAAACGTGATGGGTCTCAATAGTTTTAAGGACCTACAATTCATTTGTACGTTGATACACTTGTTGCATTATGCAAGTAACGTTTCCAAGCGAAAGCACGACGACTGTCCACGTTTCTCGGATTTCCCGCGACAAATACGAGTATATTAATGTTATTTCGCACACACTATCGTCATGTTAATTAATTGATCATTTCAATACGCTCGCGTTTAAGCGTGTAAACGGTTTCCGTCTGTGTTATGTAAATAGTTTTTATTTTTACTTTTTAAATAAACATACCGTTAACGTGCGCGACTCGTTTTCATTTATTCGCCGTACTGTTATGATGTTGTTCCGCCAATCGCACTGGATCATGAGCCGGCGAGTGCTGTCGCGGGATTTATGAACGCGACACGCGTATAACGTCTTGGATTACTTGGCCCCACGGACGAGGGTGGTAGAAAAAATTGGGCGCCGAGACCGTAGTAAACTACTTGGTATTTTCTCCGCCGCACGGAAAAACAGCGAATCGTGTGTGTGTGTGTGTGTATGTTTTTGAGGGTGCCTAGCTGTTAATGGCTCGAATAGTAAACAGACGCAATGACGATGAACGTTTTTTTCATTTTTTCGTGTTTAGCGGGGAAAAAAATACAATACAATTATTAGACGATTTTCTATGACTATTTTTTTTTATTTACATCGGTAGAATGTACATAAGTTACGCTCAAAAGCGGTCGATGATGGGAAAAAGTACGAATTGTAAATGTTTCGTGATTAAGTGGTCGACGTGGCGATGTGTTTGGTATGGTATGGTACGGTATGGTCGCTGCAGTGATGTTGATGTGAGTGCTTTTGTGGCATAACGCAAAATCGGTTACGCGAAATCGGTCACAAAAAAAAACAAAAAGTTGCATCCAGCTCAAAAATGTTATAAGAAAATGATTATGATACGTTTCACATGATATGTGACGTGTAAATGTGTTCAGCTGTAATGTATACACGAGTGTCTACCGATGTTTTTTATTTCGCGACTTACTTTACGTTTTTTATGAACAATAAAACAGCTATTCGATATTTTCAAAATGGTTTAATTACGATTTCGTATTATCGTATTGTACGAATTTAGGGCACGTATATATAATCTGAGTGACTTAATTCAATAGTAAAAAATAAAATATACTAATTTGCAATAAAAACGAAAACTTGTTTAATAATATTATGCTGGTCTAACCAAACGCTACAAAAATATTATAATAATAGATGTTACTTACGTTACATTAACGTTGATCTAAATGAAATTAGACGCATTTGTGTAATGGTAGCTTGAAGTAAATTTAAAAAAAAAACAACAACAACACGCTATGAACTTAATTTTAAATTAACTGAACACATAAAATTACTTTTAACTCGTCAGTACTCAGCCTTGATTATTATTTATTAAAAATACAGTCATCATCGAACAAAATGTCAAACATAAAAATTGTCGACATTTTTTGAACGCGCGACCTTGTGCTAAATTTAAAAGTATTAATATCCCAAATTTAAAATCGTATTAAAAAAAATACTCTATAATTTTGAACGTCGTGAAACGTGAAAAACGATAACAATCATCGTTATTATAATATTTTAATCATTTCGCATAAAACGTGTTAATTTTATTAACTTTTCAATGTTCACACATTATTAATTAAGTATATGGTATACTATATTATCACGATATGATATGAGATATTAGCTATCGCGTTTCAAAAATAAATATATGACGATCGATGTATTATATTTGTTTGCGTATACAATCTTTGTTTTCGAGTTATAAGTCGTACAAGCGACAAGTATTGTACGTTGTTGGCATTATCATTATCAGTTATAATCGAAATTCGACGACGGTCGTAGTACGCGAGGAACACGAGAAAACTAAATAATACAGATTGTAAATATTATAAACGACATAATCACTTCATAATACAGCCATACAATGCGATTGTCTTGTCAATTGCGCTAAACTGTACGAGTGCACACGGATGTGCGTCAGTCCCCACGTTGAAAAAGTCGCGTAAACAAAAATGTGTTCGTAATTGATGAACGGGTCGACCGCTTGCAGAGAATACGTGTTTTCAGCGTCAGTTTAATCACGCGCATCCTGTAGTCGAGAACGCGATGGCCGGATCTAAAATCGTAGACTTGCCGTTTTTACAATCCATGATCGACCGAACCGAACCCGGAGTGAGAATTGAATCGTACGAAGTGAGTGGTGAAAACGGTAGTACGACGTTTGCGAAACGATCGACCGTAACGGCGGGGCCGCGTGTGTTTTACAGACGACCCTCGGATCGAAGAGAGGTGACAATTACACGTCGATGTTGTACAGAATCAAACTGTACGGCGAGAACGGATGGACCAAGTCGCTGATCTACAAGTGTTTGCCAGACAACAAACAGGCGAGAAATCTGTACAAGTCCGAGATGCTGTTTAACAACGAAGTAACGTTCTACGTGAAATCGTTTACGGCGTTGACGGGATATCAGGTCGGTGTATATACAGGCATATCCCGTATTTCTCGTCGTCGTCGTCGTTCTCGACGCCGTAGCTTACGCACACGCGACGATATTACGCGATTCCAGGTGGCCAAACAGCTGACCGAACCTTTCAACAGCGTGCCGAAATGTTATTTGGCCCAAAGCGACATCGTCGTGCTGGAAGACATGCAACGCAAAGGATTCGTCATGTTGGACAGAATGAAGGGATTGGACTTCGACCATTGCAGAGCCATACTCAGGTAACGTGCACACGTGTACTACGCTGTTTAGACGGCGGTGTACTGGAAACTTGTCGCCCATTTCCGATTGCCCATTACCGCGCGCGTTTTCCCGTTATTGTTCCAGAGTTTTAGGGAAATTTCACGGGCTGTCGCTGTCCATGAAAGCCAACGAACCGGAAAAGTTTAAGGAGTGCGTTTCGGACGCGATAAACGAGGTGTATTATCGGAGTGAAAACGAGCTGTGGTACAAAGGGTATTACAGGCGAGCGGCGGAGAACGCCGAGAAAATGGTCGGTGTATATTTTACGGGCACTGTCCGGAAAACGGGGAATTTTTTAAATGACTCTCGCCAAAGTCAACAATGTGAAATTAATTAACTGTACAAATGTACTATCTCTTGTTTTATTGTTGAGAACTGTTACAAGAGTACTCGTCGCGTCGTTGATTACGGTTAAAAACACAAAATATCACAAATGTTTGCAATCAATGTCCACTAACCATTTCTAGTATTCCTGGAACGGAACGCCGTGCAACATCTCCGCGGGCATAGCGTGATTATCCTCTTGAATTCTTTCTCCCAACTCTGCGGTTGTTGTTGGTCGTATGCTGCACGCTATAAAACGATCCTCGTCTGACATCCATAAGTCGTTAATTAAACGTGGGTCGTCAATGGTCTTTTCCAAAACTCCTTGTCAAAATTCTTGATTTCCAAAACTGTTGTCGCGCGAGATAGTTCGTTGGTATCCAGCTCATGCACAGTTTGGATTTGTACGGACGAAAGCCGTCGTGAGGTATTCGGATGGTTGATCGTCTGAAGCGCAACGCAGTTGAGAGTTTTCTTACAGAACGTTGTGTGCTCGTTGTGAACGAAGACCGAACTGTTTTAACGTATCCTCGGTCCGGCGATATTTCTTGGCTCCCAAGACTTGTCGGCGTGCCATGTAAAATCTCAGCATTCGATGCATACTTATGGACGGTTATCGTATTTGCTGAACATTGTTTTCAAACATTGATGAACATCGACAAGAGTTATTTCGAAATTTATCGTTTTCCTGGCCTACCTTTTATACGCGTGGGACGAACCGTCGTTATTATTTATTATGGAATTTCTGACACACTTTTTTCTTATATTTTATTCAGTTAGAATCGGTATTGACTGAAGAGGAGAAACTCAAGTATTTGGATAAGTTTCGGAAATTCGTCAACCACGAATCGTTTTTCGGATACATGGTGAAACTGGTGTCGCCGAAAAACTCGCTATCCGTACTATGTCACGGTGACTGTTGGACGAACAATTTTTTGTTTCAGTATGCCCCAGATGGCAGCATATCCGAAGTGAGTGGCCGTTTCAATAAGTACGTAGTCAATTGGTCGAAAGGCATATTCGTAGTTTATATGTATTGCTATAAAATAACAAGATTAAAACTGTAAAACCATTTTAGTTATATTAACATTGAAGGTAATCTATTGTTAGGTATCATCGGGTTCTGTTCCAAAGGTGTACCTATGTAGTAAGTTGACTCAAAACGCTTAGTGATATTCGGCATTTTATCGGAAAAATAAAAACAAACCATCAATAGCATTGGATTATTTTGAAGACTTGGACAGGACGATTCGATAGAAAGGACAGATACGCAAAAAGATTTTCTATTGAAATTAGTAATTGTTTTGATTTAGCGATATAAAAACTTCCCAAAAATAGATAATGCGGTTGAAGAATTAAATTTAAATTTTTTCAAGTGATATGTTTGTTAGGCTCATT
Organism: Schlechtendalia chinensis; assembly: GCA_019022885.1. Classification (NCBI taxonomy): domain Eukaryota; kingdom Metazoa; phylum Arthropoda; class Insecta; order Hemiptera; family Aphididae; genus Schlechtendalia; species Schlechtendalia chinensis. Next base: position 351,992 of record CM032351.1, read on the forward strand.
AAGTTTGTATGAAAAAATATAAATGATGTTAATTTAAAAGTTACTTATATATATATACTATTTTACCGATTAATTTTTGAATATTACATAACACTATGATTTTATTGATATCGGCCCATCTTTTTACAGGTATCCATAGTCGACTTTCAGTTGGCGAGGTACGGCTCTCCGGCGTTGGACTTGGTCAGTCTTTTGTACTGTTGCGTCAGCGCCGAGTTAAGAAAACGGTGTTTGCCGGAACTGTTAGACGAGTATTATGATTCGATCGTCAATCTATTAACCCAAACAAACTGCTTGCATCATTATCCGGACATTCGACATAAGTTAGTGAGACCCATTTTTTCCCGTCTAACTCAATATCGTTGTTTAAATAGTATTTAAGAGACCAACACGTTTATCGTTTATTTGGGTTATAGGCGAGTACTCAAGAGAAGGAGGTTTTTGTATCCCCCTCATCCCGAGATTTGAAACATATTTCTTTTAAAATTTCTTGGTTAAGAGTACATATATTTTTGAATCTTATCATGAATATATTGTTGAATGTATATAACAAGATTGTCATGTTTATTCAGACACTCGTGTCCTGATTTATAATGTATTTATAACAACAGAATCAATAAATAAGAAAACGAAATTTAAAACGCTATTTGGACTACGTGTTTTATTCAAAAACAATACTTGGGCAATCCTAAAAATTAATCGTATTTTGGGATATTTTGTATATCAGTTGCGTAATGAAGAAAGTATTTGAGAGGCAGCTGCCTCCAAGTTTTTTAAAGCCTGATAGTTTGGTTATTAGGCTGTTATTTAGGAAAAATACTGAATTGTTAATCGATTATAGTATTTCACAGCTAAGAATTTTATATGTATATACAATTTAAAATATTCTAAGCTCTGAGCTTTATAGGAAAATTATCAGCGTTTTTTTTCAAACATTTTCATTTAAACATATTCATCTCTTGTATTTGCCCATTTACAGATTAAGCGAAGAGGTGCGTGAGTATAACGTTTTCGGTTTGGGCGTAGCACTGGACATGATACCGATCATCACGTGCGACTCAGAACAGGCGCCGGACATGTACACCGAAGAGGATGCGATCAACGCGGATGACGAACCCAACAAAGAACCTTATCCCTTCATGACTACGAGTAACTTGTGTTGTCAGATGATTGCAGATTTGGTTAAGGAGCTCGTGGATAACGGACACCTGACATAATAAATATGGTCGACCGCAAAAATTTAAAACTACTACGTATCCGTAGTTGTGCTTTTGATGTTTAATTATTTTATTTTAAGTATGAGTTAGTTTTCATTTTTCATATTTATTATTATGTTACACATATAAGTCGACAAAACAATGGCTTTATTTTTGGTCCTTTAATTAATATTGTTATTATTATCATATTATAATCAGAATCATATTATCGTATGGTTTTCAGAATCTTTTATTTCACGTACGTACGTTTATGTACAAAAACCGCAGTAGTTTTCGTATATATCATATTTTAGTTCTACATTGTATAATTTAAGTGTTATCGAAGTTATATTTATATTTAAAAAATATTATTTAAGGATTAAATAAATCAGATAAAACAAATCAGTGAATTAGAGATGTCCTAAAATCTGTAGTGATCATATCTACGAGTTGATAAAATAATAAACAATAGAATGTATCTTGAGTTGAGTCGATAAGATTATGATATTGTCATTAAAAATACTTTATATAGTTATCGCTTTGTTATGCACGCAATGTTCGTTTGAAATATTATTTTTATTTTGTCCTAGTATTTAGACCATTAGTATTAAGATACTTAATAAAGTATTATATTACAAATCGGGTTTTGGTTTTTATACAGTGCACAGACCACGTCGCAGATAACATTGAAACCACAGTTGAACAAATAAATACTGTCAAAATTGTTTAAAATCTAAATAAGACAACGCGTATAAAAATTGTGAAAAAAATAGGCTTACAATTTTGAAATGCACATAGTATAATGTATATGTAACCAAATTAAAAGAAATTTGAGCATTTAAAATAATAACGATTACCCAAATAATTTTGGAATATACACATTGATAATTCAATGTTTTTTCAGACAATCGCTTGTATCATAGTTTAAAATGTAACAAAAATTCGTTAACTAAAAGTTACGTAAAACTAAATTCAAATTTTTAATATTTTTTTATGCATTTTATTAATATATATATATGTATATTTTTTAATAACATGACATTTTGATCCTTAAAAAAATAATGTTTTCAGATTTTAAAGAAATATAAATTTCAGCCTTCAGTAATAAGCGAGAGAAACCAGATGACCAACAATATGATCATAGGTGTTATAGATATGTTAAATTCGCAATCTTTAGTTAAAAAATTATTTTTCTTCTTATGTAGACCTTTATGATACGATAATTGTTAGCGACCATATCATGGATAATATTGAACAATTGCATCAATAAAAAACATGGTGTTGATATTGTAATTTAAATTGTTATTTTCGATATTGTATAATGTCTATGGTCGACTACCATACGTATGAAATAATTGTGAAAAATAAAACAAAAATCAAGTATTCAATTTTGCATTATATACGATATAAATATTATAAATAATATATCCATTGTAATAAAAAAATTGAACACTCAAAATAAGAACGATTTACATGATTTTATTATTACATAATAGTCAATTGTTTATAATATTTGACTATTAGGAACTTTGGAGTGCTAAGAAATTATTTAAAACATTCTATACTCCGAGCAATATAAGAGAGATAAGAAAATCTTGTATTTTAGAAATATGCTGCAAGCATGTATATAAATCTATAATTATTATGATCGAATAAATTTTATTTTTATTTATTATTATTTTTATCATTTTTTTTTTTTTATGATCACAGACGTTTTTCAGATTTTGTCATTTTACATAGGAAGTTATATACGAAAACTACAGTATTTTTCATATAAATATTATATATTGACTGTAGACATTTGTACAACACTACTTAGTACAGTATTAAAATACTAGTCGAGTTTTGTTTTTTATACAAAACCTTTGGTTTCCCTATATCCCTTTGGGATAACATTGAAACCAAAGTTGAGTGAAATAAAATTGTTGAAGTTTTTGAAAGTCTGTGATAGACGACGAATATGAAATAATATAAAAACAATGAAATTAGGCTTACGATTTTTCTATGTATACGGAAAATTCATATCTAGTCAAACTCGATCGAATCCTACTATGAAAATCATCTCTTCGTGACTACGAGCAACTAGTATGCGCAACTAAATGAATGCAGATTTTCGTAAAGAGCTCCTGGGTAATAGATACTTGACATAATATGGTAATTTGCAATACATTAAACATACTTCGTACCTGTAGTTGTGCTTTTACACTCTGATTATCTTACATAAATATAAGTTGTTTTTCTTTCATTATATTCATTACGTTACACGTCCTAACAGGTGTAATTCAGGCAACTTCCCGTTTTAATATATTAGAGCGATAATATTGTAAAGTTTGAATCTAATATAAATTCTAAATAACAATACACTACGTACGTGCATTTGAACACAGACAAATGTGAATCGGTTTATATCGGTTAATCGATTATAACGATTCCACTGGCAATGAATACGGTTCCTACAAGTGACTATAATCGTTTATTACAACGTTTCCAACGACCTTGTCAAACCTTATATTAATAATATTAATATCAGTTATAAATAAGAAGGAGTTCGATTGCTTGCTTGTCCAAAAATAAATTATATGGAAAACGGCCATTTGGAACGAACAGGTACTAAAAACACATTTAAGGCGTCTTTTATAATACCACTACCATAATACAAATTATAATATAATATTTAAAAAATATTATTCTAGGACCCAATTAATCAAATAAAAGAAATGAGTATATAAGTTATGTCCTAATATATGTAATACTAGGTAATACAATTACCGAAATACAATAGGATGTAAATTGAATTGAGACGCAAAAATCATTATATTCATGTATTATTTCGGTTATAGTTGTAATGTTATAGCTTTCTGAGCTAGCAAAATTCGGTTGAAATATAAATGTTTTTTATGTAGAATATTATACTATGATACTTAAAATTGTGTGATATTTTAAATCGGGATTTGTTTTTTGAACAATATACAGACTATGTTACGGATAAACTTGATACCAAATTTAAATAAATAAATAACATCGATATTATTCAAAGTCTGTATTAGATGACTCATATGAAATAATGTAAAGAATAAAAAAATAATACTTGGTTTTTTGCCTTTTTTAAGTTGCTTATATAACTGATAGTTAATACAATATCAAATTACATATAGAGTTTTGTTTTTTTGTACAATGCACAGATCAAGTGGTGAATAACGTTTAAACCACAGTTGAATAAATTGCAATCGATGTTTTGTTCGTGTTCATGTACGAGTATTCGCATAAATAATTTGTTTACCGGTTTGGTGCACATATGGCAGATAATCGATAAACATTTGGTGTTTACGATCATTCTACTTCGATCGTATATTAGCAATAGTGAAAAAATTAAGTTTGGTGTTATTCGTATTTTACCATTCGTATTGTTGTAAAATAGTAATCGTGCAATATTTTACAATTTTGAAAGATGACAACGAGTTTTTTAAAATTAAATTTAATGTTGATTTTAATATTAAACATAATTATTTTGTTCACTATGACGATTACTGCAGAACGTAACGATAGTAAGTATAATATAATTATGATTAAAATTATAAAAGAAATTTACAAATACAGTATAAAAAGTTATACAAAAAAGCTACTGTGCACATAGTAGACTCACACACAATTATATTGTTTTTTTATTGGAAAATTTCGTTCCTTTTTCGTTATAATTAAGTAAACTGTCGCGACAACAAAAAAACATACCAATTCACAAATGATTGAAAATTTATTATTTTTATTTTATGGAAATACATTGTGGTAAATATAATGTATTTTCCACATTACTTAGAATCTAGAATGCGACATATTTCTAACAAAATATTCATTATACAAATTGAATTTGAAAAACGTAACAACAACAAATGGTCACAAAGGTCTCATCACTTAAATAAGTTGTTGAAATCGTTTATATTATTATCATAAGTGATGTTGAGACAATATATTTTGTTGTATTAGGTACTGCCTATGCACTAACTATAAATTTGGGTTTATTTCATCCGAGAGTGTATTGTGGTTATTATACTATTTAAAAATTTGTTTAATTTTATTAATTTTTTTTAAAAACTATTTATTAAATTCTTCAAACCCATTTACGATGATATTGATGTTTTCAATTATTGAAATAATTCTCTTTCCCCCTAAATTATATACATAATTACGCCAGCACTGATCATTATAATATTTAATTACAAAATTATAAATTAATAATTTGTATTTATGAAACAGAATGCATGAGTAAGTATCTAGAGTTCTAATTGTATAATATTCGCATAATTTTAAGTCGAATAAAAATGTTTGTTCTTTAGAAAAATATATTATGTCACTTGAAGAGGTATACTATACTATCTAAATACAATTTGTATTATCATTATTTTTACAGCAGATATAATAAACTCGGGTTACCATGCAAGTGAGGCTTATACATTTGTAATTTATTAAATACATTTTGATTTCGATTCGTACAATGTTGTTTTTTTGTCGTCACACGTTTCAAAATGTATTTGTTTTGTGGAAACAAAATATAAAAAAAGATTTTACACCCACAACGGTGTATCATATTAGATTTAATGTATTTTAGAGTATTGTAAATGGATAAAGTTGAATTTGAATAATTACAAATGTGTACTGTTGTATTTCTATAGCTAACAATGATAATTGGAATCAAGAAAATCGATATACCTGTAAGATGTAATTAAGTTCAAAAAATTAGTGATAAAATTAATGTATATAAAAAAATATTCGATCGGTATAATTTTCATCATTATAAATCATTATAAATTAATGAATACATTAAATCATATTAGATCCTAAGTTTTTGATGTGATCAATTATTTAATACAAATTATTTACGTGCAAACTTTGTTTTTGATTTTGGATTTAAGTGGATATACCAGAAAACGTATATAGTAAGTAATGATTTTATATGAGGCATAGTGAAATATAGATAAAAATACAAAAAAATACTTAACAAATTGAGTGTGTTCGTTTTATATGCGAGGCGTTTTTTAATATTTTCCTTATTTGGTGTTTATTTGTTCATCAATGAAAATCAATATCAATTTTTATATCTATATGTACATTTACCCACGAAAAAATTAAATAATTTTTACTGGATTCGAATTTCCAATTTGTATTTAAACAATTAAAAAAGCCCTGCTCTACAATTGTATTTTTGAATATTCTAAAACTACAAAAAAAATACAATTTGATTATTTTTTCAAAATCTAAAATAGTTATGTTTTTTATTTTTTATTTTTTTGGTGACATTTTTATAAATGATTTTTCGTTGTATAATATAATTTGTTTATGTTTCTGAAATTGTATATTCTTACAATGTTAGTAAACGATAGAACACAGGTTAAAATCAAAATGATACTGACGTTCAGATTCAGTTTTTCTTGAATGAAATTTTCATACATCTTAACATATTTATGGAAAATTAATAAATAGTAATAAAAATAATCACCTAAAACACTTCTTTAACAATAGATTCATAATAGTTTTATTTTTTATTTTACTATAAAATTAAAAATTATTTTTGTTTTAATTTTTAGTCCTTAATAATTTTTAAAAAACTTATATACAATAATATTGTGGCATAGCTTTCAATAAATTATTATAAAAAAAAATTAAAATATTGAATAGTACAGAATTTCATTCAGGTTTTCGTTGGGCATGTTTTATGTATGAGTTGATTATTACAAAATATTCCAATATTTTGTACTAATCAACCCCGTTGAAATGTGCCCCGGTATTGATATAAAATATAAATGTTAATAAATCATCGGAAATATTTTCAGATTATGGTTATCGGTACACAATTTATCTGCGTTCGATATGTGGTAAGTTATTTATATATTGAATCCTACAATGCATTATTTTCTTAAATAGTGTACTGTGTATTGATGTTCTATGTATAAACAATTTATATAAGTTGTATAATAAAACATTTTTTTGAGAATCCCTTCATTCCTATTTATATTAAATAGTTTAATTAATTAAGAATAATCAACATATTTTACTTTAGGTGGTTTTAGTATGTATTATAAGTCATAAAGTAATAAAAATACATATATTTACCTAAATTATACTTTTAATTTTAATGTTTTCTAAGACAATGAATTAGTTTATACTCGGGAATTGTTCATTTATTCGACATTTTTTTTTGAGATTGAATCACTTCAATTTATTTATATTAAATAAGTGAATTAATTACGAATAAATATTATATTTCACTTTAGATGATTTTTGTAAGTATATAAGTCGTTATTTAATATATATATATATTTATTTATAGAAGTTTACCCATATGATATAATTTATTTTTATAATATCTCCGTTTTTCTAACGCTGAAATAGTTTATATTAAGGAACTGTTCATTTGTTCGATATATTTTAGAGATTAAATCACTTCGCTTCTATTTATATTAAATAGGTCAATTAATAATGAATAAATATTGTATGTCACTTTAGTGAGGTCGTGTAAGTATACAAAATATTAAGTAATGTATATGTGTATATATATATTTACTCATATAATGAAATTTATTTGTATAATGTCCCTACTTTTCTATGACAATGAATTAGTTTATACTTGGGCACTGTTCATTTACTGGATATTTTTTTGAGATTGAATCATTTCGCGTTATTTATGCTAAATAAGTGAATTAATTAGGAATAATTATATTTCACATTAGTTGCTAAGGGTAAGTATACAAAACGTTAAGTAATAAATATATATATATATCAGCCCATATTATGCAATTTATTTGTATAATGTCTCTACTTTTCTAAGCTAATGAATTAGTTTATACTTAGGCACTGTTCATTTATTAGATATTTTTTTGAGATTGAATTGCTTCGCTTTATTTATATTAAATAATTGAATTAATTACGAATAAATATTATATTTCACTTTAGAAATATGGAGTAAGTATAAAAGTCATAAATTAATATATATATATAGTCAATTATATTATATAAATTTATTTATAATGTTTTAATTCTTTTAGACGTTTTATAGGCTTTATAATTTTATAGGTTATATTCATAAATGTATATTTCATTATTTTGTTGTGATGTATTGTGAATGATTCTGAAAATAAGAGTGGAATCGATACAAACCAAAAAAACCTCAGGATTCGTATTTTAACATAAACCCTTATATCCCGTATTTTATCAAGTTAATGCTCTTCTGGAACCCTGATAATTCTCATTTCGGTAACGGTGGTGAATTGATAATTTTTTCGTCTTTCGATTGTGCCTATTCGACTAAATTTATATATTTAATTCGCATGCAGAAATAATAAATACCTTTTCTAAAAATGTATAAATGCGTTAAAAAAAACATTCAATGGACATGTAATGCTATGCTTACGCCCATTCTATTTTAACCGGAAAATAACATTCATACGATACGTTTCACTGAATTCTATAAAAGAATCATTTTGAACAAGATTTCGTTCAAACGGAAAACCAATTCTAAAACTCCAGACAAGATTCTTCGTAAGCAGAAAATAAACGAATCGATTTCTTCCTCTTTATAATACTTCAATCATTACTACTAAGTTATAAATTTAATATAAAGTTGAGTTTATTTTGTATAATGAACCAACAAAATGGCTATACGAAGTTCTTTTTTCTTCTCAACAGGTGAAGTGTTGGAGCCAAATGAATTTTGTATAAACGGTAAATAAAAATAAAAATATTGTATTTATATAAGGTATTCACTTGTGAAGTAATATTTAATTTTAGTCTTACTATTATTTATTTTGATACTAACTTTTGTCAAAGATTAAAAAAAGAACTATGAATATAATCCGAATATAATATAAAACTATATATCAGAGAGAGATCATTATATAAGTATAATTAACAATACTATTGAAAAAATAGAATCATCTTGGATTTCCTTGTTATTATTATTGTTAGCTTGTGGATCAATTTATATAGAATTACTATAACTATTTATACAATAAATGATATTTAAACAAAAACATAACAAAACAAATAATGATTATAATTTTATAATTTATTTTTATATAAAAATGCAGAATGTATAGGTATGTTAAATTAATTTACATTTATTTTTAATTTAAAACAAATTCAAACATATTTCATTTATGCTACTATTTTATCAACTTGTAAAAACTAAAAATATATCTAATCAGAAATAATTCGTTTTCTTCTTAAAACCATTTAGAAATAATAGAAACAAATATTATGTTGAATAAATTATTGTTAGTTGTACAATGTTGTACATACCAGTTTAGACTGTTTTTGAATATTTTTCTTATGGTCAATAAACATTGTGCACCTATTGTATTTTATTTTAATCTAGGAAACATAAATAAATATATTTGTTAGTATAAATTAATATATCTTTGGAAAATGAATGATTTATTTAAGTGCTTAAGGGGAATGTTTCAAACCCTTTTACTCATCAATAAGTATCGTTTGGACATTCATTTTACATAACATAATACGATAATACACATTTCTAATGTTGTTCTACTTTTTAAAATAGATTAGATGCCTTCAATAGACATAATTAGTTTATTAAATAAATTCAAATTATAATTTTTTTCAATATTTTTTCAGATGAATTAAAAAAAGCTAACTTTGTCATAAGTATGTGTATTTCATTTCAATAATATAATAACTGCAAAATTTACGTTATATAGAAGTGTATTTTTTTGTAACTGTAAATTTTGAAAGTATTCCCGATGTTACCTTTTTAATATTTTAACATAGTAAATATGATGTTAATTTCATAAACACATTTACATATTCCATTTGAACCATGTTTTGTATTGGTAATATTATATATTCTTGCTTCAAAAACAATACAGTTTGGTACATGGAGATTACATATATCGTATACTGTAGTAGAAATACGTGATAGTCTGTATATCAAAAACTATAAAATATGGCAATGGAGTTGGTTTTGTTATTGACGTAATTGATAGTTTAATAAAAAAATGAATAAATAACAATGACATTAAAAATATAAACCAGCAAAGAAGTTGCTAATAATTATATGTAAGAGAAGTATTAACTCATTAATGGCAATAAATTTTACGATTAACGGTAAGCCCAATAATATATAAACAGAATACAATTAGTGTTGAATTATTATACCACATTAGGAACAATAATAATAATAAAATTCATAATCATAATTTAACAAACAACTACACCAAATATAGAAATGCACACTTCACACACACCCAATACATATAACAGATAATGATTATTAGAATATTAGATTTATTATTAATACACAAATGTTTAAAATGCATCTCGTATAACTCAACTCCGTTGAAATACGGAGCATATGGTCATCATAACATATGGACTTTTTAACGCTTCCACTAAAATTCTCCATACATCTCGATTTGTTGTCATTTCTATCGTCATCATATTGTTCACTTCTCTTTTATCTATTATCAGTCTATTTATACATTTTTTATTGGGTTTTCCTTATGGTCAGCTATTGGTTAGATTCTTATTCGGTAAATATCTAATTTTTATTCTCGTCGTCTAATCAAACGTGATTAGTCCACTCCAATTGTTCCCCCTTGAAATACATTCCAATGTTTTATTTATTGTTCAGTTTTTTTCCTTCTTTCATCTTCTAAACTTATATTTTGTATAAATCCATATATTTTCCATAGCACTCTCCTTTCAAATGATAGCAGCTTTCTTCCATCATTCGGGTATTGGACCTAGATTTGAATGCGGCCATTGCTACTAGGTGCAATAAACAAGTATGGAGTTTTTCTTTAGTTGTTTTTGACAGTATTTTATTTGGGTGTTTTAGAGATCAGTATTTTATTCATGTGAAAGTATGCTCGATTAGCTACACTTCTTATTTTTATCTTGTTATGCATATTATTTCTATAATAGATATTAATTCGTAAATATTTAAAATTGTCCAATTGCTTGATGTAATATGGTTCTTCTTTAAGATTTTATATATTTTTGACATGTTTGATATAACTAATATAATTATAGATTAGTTTAAAGCATATCTTTTTACTAGGATAAACTTATTAGTTCGTTTATAGAATAACCCAATTTTAAAATATTGTCTGCATAGATCTAACGTGATAGTTTTTCCGTTTAGTCCTATTTCATGATCCATTTCTGTGTCTCTAATTACTTTTTGAAAAGTAGAATTCGTAAAAATATAAGGAATGGGGCATCCCCTTGTTTCGGTCCCGACTTCACCTCAAACAGTTTAGACATCCCTTCTCAATAAGGCACCTAGGCATATATTATAAATCATTTAATTTTTTCGCTAAACAAAACGTATTTAATTACATCTTTTCCAAAAATTAATGCTCAAAGTGTTTTATTGATGTTATTGTGTATTTATAATCGAATAAAATGCAACATACAATTTTAGAAATATGATTCTGCATATTAATATATTATATATCAATGAAAACAATTGATCATTTTAATACACTTTTTGAAATATAATCAGAATGTTAATAAAAAGTATTAATGTTAATGAATTGTAAAATAACTAAACAATTTTAAGATTACACTTAAATTTCTTTTAGATTCTATAAATCAACCGGAATCATATGTCAAATATTTGAACTATACTGAAGGTATAATCTGTTTTATGATACGATAAAATGTTTGCCATATCATAAAGCTAATCACAACAATGAAATATTAATTTTTGTATTTTAGTCTCAAATATAAATGCTACTGGTATGATATAGTTATTATTATTGGTAAAGATAAACAGACATGCTAATTTGCTTCATTCAGTTTTATGAGAGATGCTTAGATATGTTATTCATATTTGGTTTTTTCTAACACATAGGCCTAACGTAGTAAAATTGTGTTCGACAATCTTGTTTAGTTGGATGATTTAATTTGATTTGTCATGAAATGAATAGACATTTATTTATTTATTTACATTGTTCTCGATTAACGTTAGGTTAGAGTGATCAACCTTGTTGAAAATAAATACGATTATTAATATAATTTGCAAATTAATGTTTGTATAATTATGTTGTTAGTGTTTTATTTTTTTAATTGGTGTTTTGTTCTTTTACATTTTAACGAAATATCGGAAATTATTTTAAGTATCCAACTATAGTAAAAATAATCAAAAATGATTAATAGTTATGTACTAGTATTAAGTAATGCTTTTGTCAGTCTTTGAAAGTCATAAGTTTTTCAGTCTTCTGTGGTTTCTGATACTTTAAATTTAAATTTTTTTATTTTTTATTTTTTTTTTTTGCTCATCTTTTGAATAACCAACCTTATTTGAGAACATTATTAACAAATTACATTATACAATCGCTCACAGCGAATCTTATCTGTTGTGTGTTAAGATTATACTACTAGAATAAAATTAAGATGAGTACTTTTATTTGGAAAAAGGAAGTTATTCTTTTAGAACCATTAGATCAGTATAGTATATGTAACATTTTAGATTTTCATTGTAAAAAAATGTATCTGTACTCGATTAAATTTGAATCTATAAAACTTAAACGAAACACATTTTCAAAAACTAATAAATCTTAGTCAATATAATTATAATCGTGTTTAGATTTTGTGGACCGATACAAACAATACAGTGAACAAGGTAGGTATTATAATTGATATGTGTGTTGTAATAGGTCATTTTTATTCTTTAAAATGTGTGATGGTTTCGTGGATTTATTTATGGTAATTCGAAATATTATATTTATATCAACGATTATGTACTGACGTGCGATATTAGTGCGGAACGGATTGCACAATCGATGATACTGCATTATTTATAATTAACTATTATTCGCTGTTAAACATGTTCAACAGCTGATGGTAACTATCATACGCATAATAAAATCACGGTGGAAAATGTTTTCGTCTGCAATTGTCGCTGCTGGTTAGGACAATTTATTATTATCGGTTTATGAACTCCAGTACGCATCGTACATTCGTGTATTAACGTATTCACGTTATGTGTCAATTGTTAATGGGTTCAAATTCCCTTTTTAAATATATTTGAACATTCATTCACTGTCAATGGTACATAAAACTTGTTTTAACGTTTACAATGTTTTGGTTTATATTATTTGAAATTGATTTTTGAATTTTAGGTAACTCTCCACAACAAAATGGTGATGAATGGTGCGAAGATATTACAAATCATATTGTTAAATAATAGATAAAAACATCTGATTTCCATAATTTATACAAAGGAATAAAACTACACGTTTATATTCAATGCTTTTATTATGCAATCTTATTAATATTATTAATTTTAATATATATATATATATATATATTGTGTGTGTGTGTGTATAGATCACACTTTTAAATAATTTCAAAGACATTAATTAATAATGATAAAATATTATGATAAATAAATAAATATAATTTAAATTAATTATGATGAATATTAATTATTATATGGCATTTTTGAGCGTGCTAAATTTAGGTATAATATTATTTTATTTTATTTTATTTATTTATTTTTTATTCACACAATAATTATACAGAATTATATTACAAATTGTGTTTTATTTTTTTTGTGAAATGCATCACAGATAATTTTAACACCGTAACTAAATAAATACAAATGGTTAAAATTGTATCAAGTTGGTTACATTTGATACATATCAAAATTATGTAATAAACAAAAAAAAAATATTTTAAACATTTTCAATCGGAAACATGACCGACATAATAGTCGGTACGTCTGAAATAATTGTGAAAAACCAAACAAAAATCAAGTTTTCAATTTTGCATTGTATACCATATAAATATTATAAATATTATATCCATTGAAATAAAAAATTTGAACATTCAAAATAGGAACGATTTACATGATTTTATTATTACATAATCGTCAATCGTTTATTATATTTGGCTATTAGGAGTTCGAGAGTACTTATAAACTGTTTATAACATTCTATACTCCGAGCAAAATAAGAGAGTTATCGTAAATTCTTGCTGCAAGCATGTATATAAATCTATAATTATTATGATAGAACAAAGTTTTTTTTTATTATTCTTATCAATTTTTTTTTTTTTTTTCATAAACCTAACCACAGACATTTGCGTTCTCAATAAGGTTATGTTTTCAGATTTTGTCATTTTACATAGGAAGTTATGTATGAAAACTACTGTATTTTTTGTATAAACTACGTATCATATTACGATATATAATTTGTAATTGTTTTACTGTAAACATTTGTTTTTTAAAGTCTGCGATAGACGACGCGTATGAAATAATGCAAAAACAATAAAATTAGGCTTACAATTTTTTTATGTATACGGAAAATTCATATTCAGCCAATCTTAAATGAATCTAACAATGAACCTAATCCCTTCATGACTACGAGCAATTTGTGTCATCAGATGAACGCAGATTTTGGTCAAAGAATTGCTGGATAATTGTCACCGGATATAATATGGTCATTTGCAATACATTAAACATACTTCGTACCTGTAGTTGTGCATTTGTACTCTGATTATCTTATATAAAAATGAGTTGTTTTTCTTTCATTATATTCATCTTTATGTTACACATCCTAACAGGTATAATTCAGTCAACTTAGATATTTTATACATTATTTAAATCCCGTTTTAATATATTAGAATGATAATATTGTAAAGTTTGAATCTAATATAAATTCTGAATACTAGTATACTACGTATGTCCATTTGAACACAGGCAAATGTGTATCGGTTAATATCGGTAATCGATTATAACGATTTTCCAGTAGCACTGAATACGGTTCCTACAAGTGACTATAATTGTTTATTACGTTTTCAACGACTTTGTCAAACCTTATATTAATAATATTAATATTAGTTATAATAAAAAGGAGCTCGCTTACTTGCTTGTTCAAAAATAAATGATATGAATTACGGCCTTTTCAAACGAGCACAAGGCCGTATCTGATAGGCGAAGATCTATGGGGGTCTGACCTCCCCCCCTTCCGACTTTTAATCATTTTTTATATAAAATTTAATCATCACTTTCGGCATAAATACTAATATATTCTACCATAGCGATCAGAAAATGAACCACAAAACGAATATTTATTTAATAAGCAAATGTTAAAATATAAATTCAGTATAATAAAGAAAATTTATAAAATATATTTTGAACCCCCCCCTTCCCACCATGAAAAAAAATTCTAGATACGAATAGGTACTTAAAACTAGATGTAAGTGGTCTTTTAAAATAACACTATTATAATACAAAATATAATATAATATTTAAAAAATATTATTTTAGAATCTATTTAATCAGATAAAAGAAATCAGTGTAAATATTATGTCCTAATATATGTAATATTAGGTAATACAATAAGATACAATAGAACATGCATTGAATTGAGTCGAAAAAATCATAATGTTCAAATATTATTTTGGCTATAGTTATAATATTGCAGTTTTTTAAGTTAGCAATGTTCGGTTGAAATATAAACATTTTTTGTAGAATATTGTACTACGATACTTATAACTGTATAATATTATAAATTGAGGATTTTTTTTGTTTTTATAATATACAGAGTAGATTACGGATAAACTCGATACTACATTTGAATAAATAAATAACATCGACACTGTTCAAAGTCTGTGTTAGACGACTCGTATGAAAAAATATTAAAAATAATATTAAAAAAAAGTTCGTGCGTGTTACGAGTACGCGCGGATGAAGTGAAACTTTTTTCAGAGTCATTCAACCGATAGATTATTAGGTTTGTAGTGGAGTTTTTTTCATTGGCACCATGATTTGATGTATAGGTAGATGCTCCTTGACGTATTTGTCGAGAATTTGTCGACATTGTTGTTTTACATTTTGTCGTGCTCTATATTCACGACGATTATTTAGCCCGGTGAATGCATGTGCTTGTGTAAACAGTTAATGACGTGTGCGGTTGCACGGGTACTAGATGCGGTGAAACTGGTGGGGACGGTCAAGCGGTTATATTACTATAATGAGGCAGCGCTCATGCGCAACTAATCTCAAGAAAACTGGTAGAGACAGTCAAGTGGCTATGCACGCACGCAATTGGCCGCAACAGGAATATTACTGAAATGAGACAACGCGCACGCATAACTAATCTCAAGAAAA
Organism: Schlechtendalia chinensis; assembly: GCA_019022885.1. NCBI lineage: Eukaryota > Metazoa > Arthropoda > Insecta > Hemiptera > Aphididae > Schlechtendalia > Schlechtendalia chinensis. The sequence continues at coordinate 368,318 of CM032351.1, forward strand.
AGTGTCGTGACGGGCTGACCGTGACAGCCGACCATGACAGCCGACCATAACGACCGACCATGACGCGCAATAACCTTTTTTATTTTTTTCGTGCCCTCTGAAAAGAAATTTCACTTCAAAAATAAAAAAAAGGCTTGATTTTTGCCATTCTTTGATATCCATATAGCTGATAATTAATACAATGTTATAACATAATTTCGAGTTTTGGCTTTTGGACAATGCACAGATAAAATTGTGGTTAACATTTAGGCCGTGGATGAATAAATGAAAATCGATGATCTGCCCGTGTTGATGAACGAGTATTCGCATAAATAATTTGTGCCCCAGTTTGGTGCGCATATGGCAGATAATCGATAAACATTTGGTGTTTACGATCATTCTACGTCGATCGTATATTAGCAAAGGTGAAAAAACAAAGTTTAGTGTTATTCGCTTTTTCTATTCGTATTGTTGTAAAAAAATAGTTAGGCAATATTCTACAATTTTCAAAGATGACAAGGAGTTATTTTAAATTTAATTTAATAATGATTTTAATATTAATTAAAATTATTATTCTCACTATGACGATTGCTACAGAGGCACCTGAACGTAACGATAGTGAGTATAATATAGTTATAATTAAAATTATAACTGATATTTACAAATTCATTATAAAAGGAATAAAATTATATTTATTCAAAAAAGCTACTGTGTAAAATAAACTCACACACAATTATATCATTTTTTTAAAATAATTTCGTTCAAATTTCCTTATAATTAAATAAACTGTAGCAAACACAAAAATACATTCCAATTCACAAATGACTGAAAATGTATTTTTTTTATTTTATGAAAATACATTGTGATAAATATAATATATTTTCCACATCGTTCAGATTCTAGAATGTGACATATTTCTAAAAAATATTCAATACACAAATTGAATTTGATAAACGTAATAACAACAAAATGTCGTAAATGTCTCATCACTTCAATGAGTACTTAAATTCGTTCTTATTATCATTTATAGTGATTTTGAGACAATGCATTTTGTTGTATTTATAGTGAAATTGAACTAACTATAATTTTGGGTTCATTTCATCCAAGAGTGGTTTTTGGTGATTATACTATTTAAACATTTGTTTAATTTTATTACTTTTTCTTAAAAATTATTTATTAAATTCTTAAAACCTATTTGCGATGATATTGTTGTTTCCAAATATTGAAACAATCCCCTCTTTCCCTAAATTTTTTTTATAATTACGTCACCGCTGATCATAATAATATTGAATCACATAACTATTAATAATAATTTGTCTCATGAAACAGAATGCATGGGTAAGTTTCTAATGTTCTAATTGTATAACAATCGTATGATGATAAGTCGAATATTTAACGTTTTTTCATTGGAATAAATTATTATGTCACTCGAATGAATAAAATATACTATGTAAATATAATTTGTATTATTATTTTCACAGAAGATATATTAAAATTGGGATATAGCGCACGTGCGATTTTTATATTTGCAATTTATTAAATACATAATAAAATTAATAATACATTGTTTCGATTCGTACTACGTTAATTTTTTGTCGTCATATGTTCCAAAAATTATTTTACTCGTGAAAAAAAAATATAAAAAGGTTTTACACACACAACGGTGTATAATAATGTATTTAATGTATTTTATTGTATTTTAGTGTATTGTAGATGGTTAAAATTGAAATTGAATATTTATAATTGTATACTATTGTATTTCCATAGATTATAATGATAAATGGCATCAAATTAAACAGTTTAAAAGTAAGATTTAATTAAGTACACAAAATTAATTGTAAAATTGATGTAAATATATTGCATTTTACACATGAACTATTTAATATAATAATCTTTCCGAATAATTTCTATAATTATAAATCAACGAATACGATAAATTAAACCATATATTAAATCTAATTAAGTTTTTGTTGTGATTTATTATTTAATACGAGTACAAATGCTATATGCGCATAATATTTTTTTTTTGGATTTAAGTACAAATATTAAGAGACATATCGAGTAAGTAATGATTTTTTATGAGACATTACTGACAAATATGGAAATATTTAACGTTCAAACGCTCGAATGGGCGGCATTTACACTGCTTTAAAAAAGAAAACGCATTTTACGAACAATACTTTACGTGTGGTAAGTTATGCAGGACCGTCACGTAGTCCCTTATTGCTTATAATTAAGAAGTTAATGATCTAAATGACGATTTGTAATAACTTTATTCTTTAATATTTTGGTATAAAAGTATTTGGTTTGTTACAAACAATTTACGAGAAGTAAAATTTTTTTTTACCTACACATAGTAATAAAAGTGTAAAAATTTTAAAAATAAAAAATGGAAAAAGTTATAAATAGAACTATTTGTCAAAAATATGTGTACATGATATTATTAATTGAATTAACAGTAGTTAAAACTTTAAAGGTTAACAAATTGAGAGAGTTTATTTTATATGTGATACATTTCTTAATGTTTTCCTTATTAGGTTTATTTGTCCATCAATAAAAATCACTATCAATTATCATGTCTATGTGTTAACGAAAAAATGCAATAGCTTTTGTCGAGTTCATATTTTAAATATTTAATTATAATTATTGATAATGCCTTGCTCTGCAATTGTTACATTTTAGATTATTCTACAACAATAAATAAACAAATTTATTCTTTTTGCAAAAATCTAAAATGGTTATGTTGTTTATCTTATTTTTCTTATTTTTTTTTTTTTTTGGCGGTAAACATTTTTATTAATAATTATTCGTTGTGTAATAAAATTTGTTTATATTTTTGAAACTGTGTATTCTTACATTGTTAGTAAACGATAGAACACAAGTGGTAACCAAAATGATACTGACGTTCAGATTTAGTTTGCTTAAAACATTTATAGAAAATCAACAATTAATCATTAATAAATATAATTACATAAGACATTTTTTTAAAAAAGATTCGTAATAGTTATAGTTTTGATTTTACTATTAAATTAAAAACATATTTTTTTTTATTTAGTCTTAAATAGTTAAAAAAAACTAAAATACAATAATATTGTGGCATAGTGATTTTGAAATTATCATAAAATAAAATAAAATATTGAAAAGAACAGAATTTCAATCAGATCTTCGTGGGGCATTTTAAATACATTTTATTATCATAAAATATTACAATGTGTGCGACATAAGCCACGGTATTGCTAATTAAATATAAATTTTAATAAATAATCGGAAATATTTTCAGATTATGGTTATCGGTACAGAGTTTATATGTTTTTGGTTGGTGGTAAGTTATTTATATACTAAATTCTAGACTACAATATATTTTTAAATAGTATGTTGTATATTGATGAGCACATAAACATTTTATACGTCGTAGTTAACTGGAAACTGTTAATTTGTTTGTTACTTTTTTTTTTTGAGATGTAATCCCTTCGTTTCTATTAATATTAAATAGTAAATTAATTACGAATAAATAATATATTTCAATTTAGATGATTCGCGTATGTATTATAAGTTATAAAATATACATATAGTTACCCAAATTATGTAATTTATAATTATAATGTTTCCACATTCTTAAAACACGAAAATATTTTATACTTGAAAATTGTTCATTTATTCGACATTTTTTATGAGATAGAATCGCTTTGCTTTATTTATATTAAATAGCTGAATTTTTTACGAATAAATATTATATTTCATTTTAGATGAATGGGGTAAGTATATAAGTCGTTAATTAATATATATACATAGATACCCATAATATGCAATTTATTTGTATAATGTCTCAACTTTTCTAATACGCTGAAATAGTTTATACTCGGGAATTGTACATTTATTCGACATTTTTTTTTTGAGATTGCATTGTTTCGGTTTATTTATATTAAATAGCTGATTTAATTACGAATAAATATTATATTTCAATTTAGTTTATGAGGGTAAGAATGTATAACCTTAAATTATATATATGTTTAGAAGCAACTATATTATATAAATTTGTTTATAATTTCTCCATTTTTCTAAGAAGTTTTATAAGCTATATTCGTAAATTTATATTTATTTCTTTTGTCTTATTATATTTGAATGATTTTGAAGATGAGTAGCGGATTCAACAAGAATCAGAAAAATCTCAGTGTTAAAATTCCGACGCAATATTTCAGTTCGGTAGTTCATCGGTGATAAAATCTTGAACCCTGATAGTTCTTATCTCGGTGCCAGTGATGAATTGATAGTTTCTTCGTACTTCGGTAGAGCCTGTTCAACTAAATTTATATATTTAAATAACAGGCAAAAAAACAATATACATTTTTAATAAATGTCTAAATGCTTAAAAAAAGCATTCAACGAACATGTAATGTTTGTGCCCACTCTATTTTAACTGGAAAATGATATTCATATCACGTTCCATTGAATTCTATAAATGAATCATTTTGAACAAGATTTCATTTAAACGGAAAACAAATTTTAAAGCACTAGACAAGATTCTTTTCAAGGAAAAAACAATGGAATTAATTTTTTCTCTTTATAATTTTACAATAATTACTACAATGTTGTAAATTTAATATAAAAATTCAGCTTATTCTTTATAAAGAGCCAATGAAATGGGTATACGCAGTTTTTTTTCTCATCAACAGATGAGGTGTTGTTACCAAATGAATTTTGTATATTCGGTAAATCACAGTAAAAAAATTATATTGATATAAGATTTTATAAGATGATATAATGTGTTATATTGATTTTAATTTTACTATTATTTATTTCGGCGTATATTTTTATTAAATATTTTTAAAAAAAATAAGAATATAAATCGAATACAGTATAAGGCTATAAATCAGAGACAGATCATTTTACAAACTTTATTAACAATACTATTGATAAAATAAAAATGTTTGGGACTTCTATATTATTATTATTGTTAACTTGTGGATTAATTTATGTAAAATTAATAAAACTATTTATACATTTAAACAATGTTTGAAACAAAAATGATGTTTAAACAAAAACATAACAAAACAAATATTGATTATAATTTTATAATTGATTTATATATAAAAATGCAGAATGTAAAGGTATGTTAAATTAATTTAAGTCTATTTTTAATTCAAAACAAATTCAAACATAATTCACTTATGCTACTATTTTATCAACTTGTAAAAACTAAAAATATATCTATTCAGAAATAATTCGTTTTCTTCTCAAAACCATTTAGAAATAATAGAAACAAATATTATGTTGAATAAATTATTGTTAGTTGTACAATGTTGTACATACCAGTTTAGAATGTTTTTGAATATTTTTCTTATGGCCAATAAACACTGTGCACCTATTGTATTTTATTTTAATCTGAGAAACATAAATAAATTCATTTGTTGGTATAAATTAATATATCTTTGGAAAATGAATGATTTACTTAAGTGTTTAAGGGAAATGTTTCAAACCCTTTTACTCATCAATATGTATCGTTTTGACATTCATTTTACATAACATAATATGATAATACACATTTCTAATGTTGTTCTACCTTTTAAAATAGATTTAATGCCTTCAATAGACATAATTAATTTCTTAAATAAATTCAAATTATAATTTTTTTCAATAATTTTTCAGAAGAATTAAAAAAAGCTGACTTTGTCATGGGTATGTGTATTTAATTTTAATAATATAATAATAACATATAAATAATAATTTAAATAATACATATATAATAAATAAATAAATAAATAAAACATATAAAGTTAATAATATAAATAAAAAAATATATAAATAATAACTGCAAAATCCACGCCATATAGATGTGTAATCTATTTCTTAAGATAACGTTTTCATATTTTAACTTTGTAAATATGGTATTATCCTCAAAAACGCATTTACATATTCTATTTGAGCCATGTTTTCTCTTGACATTAATATGTCGAAATTGCTTCAAAAACAATACAGTTTGGTACGTGGTGATGACATATATCGGATATTGTAGTAGAAATACGAGATAGTCTGTATATTAAAAACTATAAAATATGGCAATGAAATTGGTTTTGTTACTGGCGTAATTGATAGTTCAATAAAATAAATAACTGAATAACAATGGCATAACAAATATAAACAAACAAAGAAATTTCTAGTAATTATATTAAAGAGAAGTATTAACTCAATAATGAAAATAAATTATACAAATAATGGTAGGCCCAATAATATATATATATATATATATATATATATATATAACAGAATACAATTTTGTGTTGAATAACTATACCACAATAGGATCAATAATAATAATATAATTCATAATCATAATTAAGCAAACAGCTATTCCAAATATAGAAATACACACCTCACACACACAAAAATAGTAATTATATTGGTAATTTAGATAGATATTGATTATTGGATTATTATACTCGTCATTAATAACATACATACAATAAATGACCCCTAACTATTTATTAAAAACAACATTATAATATCGTCTATTAAAACTGAGTTATAAATAAGGAAAATAATACAATTCACACATAAAGATAACTATAATTACCTGCACTTACGTGTGTATCTTGTTTTTTTAACGTTCATATAGAACGTGTTTTTACAATATCTATTTTGATACTATAAATAATTTTTATAAATTTGGTACAGTTTTTTTCATGTTGCTAATTTTATTAACGGATATAACTCGTATAGTATATAATAATCGATAATTCATATGATGTATTAATGGTTACTAGAAGAAAGAAAATTTTTAAATTCGTACTACCACAATTATTTATAGTACCAAAATTTTTTCTTGTAAGTTATTTGTTAATTGTATTTCAATCGTCATAAATAAATTATATGTACTCGTATATTGGACGTTCTAATTTTAATTTTTTTTGTTTAGAAACAAAATCAACTTGGATTAAAAACAAGTTAACTGAGTGCTTCAGCGGTAAATATTGTGATTAAAACTATCAAAAAACATTTTATTGTATTATTTTTGTTCTACAGTGAATAACAAAGTAGGTCATTCAATTGAATAGTATCAACAAAATCAATAGTTTTTGTTGACGTAATTGAATGTTAAACTATATATAAATCAAAACGAAATACTATTTTAATAAATAATAATTTATTATTCGTAATTAATAATATGACGAAATAATAATAAAAACAGAAAACAATTTTCATATGTGTGTTTGTCATGTACCTTCAATATACATCGTAACCGTGATTTTACAACAACAAATGGTGCTGGTCATTCTTGAACAATACAACAATTACTGTTATGAAATTCAGATATACCGTATATTCATAATATATGCACGTCGCGTGTAACAGCTGATCAGACGTTGCAGTTGATATATTAGAGATAATACGTCGATTTAGAAAAAATCGTCGATCTCGAAATTCTGAAAACCTAGCATATTTTCTACGAATTCTGTAATTTTTTTAATGACGAAGAACCTACACATTAACGTTGATGTGTAACACGTTTCATTTCACTTATTTTTACTTTGATAACAGAAATGTCCATATGAAACTCCTCTTTCCCCCCTGAATCAACTATTTTCCAGGCTCCCCCAAACCAAATTTCTGGCAACAGTACTGATCTATAATAACATCAAAACGGAAAGAATTTTGGCTTAACGGGGTGACGTCTTGATCAAGATTTTGCGCGGATGAGCGCTTTGTGACGGTATCATCCACGAAGGGGAGGGTCGCCAACCCATGTTCAAAGTTCAAAACCCGGAGTACAAGGGGTTTAACTCAAACGTTTTAGGGGAAAAAAATATCAAAAATTTTCAACATGTATTATTGTATCGGCCACATAAATGTGCTAGGATATAAATTGATGCATGGTACCATGTGTCCACGTTGATATGCAAAAAAATCTGTTCGTCGAATATTGACATCAACGATGGATATCGAACGTTACAACGGTTTATTTGAACGATATTTTCTTATGCTATAAAAATTATTTTAAAATCTTCTTTTGTGGAATATATGTTATAAATATTTAAAAAATGATAAAAAAATGACTCTAGATTTAAGAAAAATTACAATTTTTTATACTAATATGGTATTTTCTCTAATTATATGTGAAGCTTTTTTAAAATTTGTATACCTGTTCGGGACGTAAATGCTGATATCGGCGGTGCCCATTACCCCTTGTACACTGTCCTACATTGGCGTGACAATAGGATTGTATGCATTCGACCGAGTTCAGACTGACACACCGAGCATACCCTAGTGTGACGTTTACTCGAACAACGTCATCTGACAGTGCGCTAGGCTTGCATTTGTCCACGTTTTACTGTTACCGTCACTTACAATGACCTTCAACGTTACTGTAATTCATTGTCAACGTCATCATCTCTATTTTCACCGTCACCGTAGTCTATCACACTGTCAATACCATCTAAAACACAACACCACCAATATCACGGTCTTATTATTATAAATTTAAATTGCACTTATTAAAAAATAATTTTTTTAATAAGTATTTACCCCCTTATCTTTCAGTTGATAATTTTAAAACACTTAATGAAACATAAACTGAAAGTTAATAAAAAGTATTAATGTTGATGAATTGTAAAATAACTAAACAGTTTTTAAGGTCACTTTTAATTTTGTTTTAGACTCTATAGAGCCACCGAAATCATATACTAGATATTTGAAATATAGTGAAGGTATAATATATTTTAAGATATGGTAAAGTTTTTGCAATATCATACGGCTAATCGCAACAATAAAATATTAATTTTTGTATTTTAGTCTCAAAGATAAATGCTACGGGTATGATCTAGCTGTTATAATTATTGGTGAAGATAAACAGACTTGCTAATTTGCTTCATTCAGTATTATACGAAATGCTAAATCATGCTATTTATATTTTGTTACTTATTTTAAGTAAATTTTTTTTCAGTCGTTCTTAAACTTATCAAAATTTTTAAGGCTTCTGATACTTGACATTTAAATTTCTTTAGTTACTTTTTTTTGCTCATCTATTGAAAAATTGACATACTCAAAGAACAGGAGTAACAAATTACATCATAGAATTGCCCACAACGAATCGTATTTGTTGTGTAGTAAGATTGTGCTACTAGAATGAAATTATGACGAATACTTTTATTTGGAAAAAGGAAGTTATTCTTTTAGTGTCATTAGATCCATACAACAGTGCAGTATATGTAACATTTTAGATTTTTTTGCAAAAAATATTAACTCGATTAAATTTGAATCTACAAAACTTAAACGAAATACATTTTCAAAACCTAAAACATCATAGTCATTATAAATAAAATCGTGTTTAGATTTTGTGGACCGATACAGATTATACTTTGAAAACGGTATGTATTAAAATTTAAATGTGTGCTGTAATAGGTAAATTTAATTGTTTAACATGTGAGACGGTGTTCGTGGATTTTCTTTGTTAACACTATATTACACGATATTACACAATACGATGTTTGGTGACGATTTATTCAAAACATCAAACTTAAATGTATTTAATTTACACAAAATGAATGGTATATGTACGATAATAAAAAAAAACAATGTACTATTTTGATTTCGGCTCGTTCAGTCGTACGTGTGTAAACGTAATTATCGTAATTCAAAATATTATATTTATATCAACGATTATGTACTGGCGGGCGATATTACTGCGGAACGGCCTTAATTACGCAATTGCCAATACTGCATTATTTATAAATAAAAATGAGTCACTAGTAAACACGTTCGACAGCTAGTGGTAACTATCATGCGCATAATAACATCACAATGGAAAATATTTTCGTCCGCAATTGTCGCTGTCGGGTTAGACAATTGATTATTATCGGCTCATTAACGTGTATATGTATTCACATGCTGTATCAACTATAAATGAGGTTTAAATTCATTTTTTAAATATGTTTGAACATTATTTTACTGTCAAAGGTACATTAAACTGATTTTGTGCCGTGAAATGTTTTGGTTTACGTTTTTTGAATTTGACTTTTCAATTTTTAGGTAACTCTCCACAACAAACAGGAAACGAATGGTGCGAAGATATTACAAATCATATTGTTAAATAATATATTCAAACATCTAAAAACAATAATTAAAAGAGAGTACGTAAATTTCACGTCCTCATTCAATGCTTTTTTTATGTATTCGTATTAATTTATTTTTAGTATTAATATCACTCATATAACTATGAACTACAATTTTTCAATGATTTCTAATGTTTTAATTAATAATAATATATTATTATTTAAATTAATTATTGTTTCGCATGTTTAAACTTAATAAATTAAGTTATATTAATACTGTATTTTACTTTATATTTTAAGTAAATATACAGAATTTAATTAAAATTTGTGTCTTATTTTACAATTGTTCAAAATATTCATAATAAATTGGTTTTGATGAAGAATAAAATGAAATTAAAAACACTATTTTAATGTTGGTTATATACGTAGAAAAATATCGCCACATTTTGATGTTCTGTATGTCAGTTGTATAGTGTAGAGGAGGGCTTCCCAAACTTTTTGGCTTGTGGACCCCTTTCACGGAACAATATATACTGTGGACCCCTCTTACTCAAGTATATGGATTTAGATACATGTCACTAAATTTGTAGTTTGTGGTAAATCAAAGTTTAGTAAATTAGCCAGGCCATGCTTTATTATTAGTGGTAGAGGAGTAAATCACTATGGAAATTTAAATTTATTTACTCTCTCTACGTTTATTTTTGCAATAATGTATTAATTTTTCTCAAAGTTTGCCACGGACCCCTAGTTAAAGTCGACGGACCCCCAGGGGGTCCGCGGACCACAATTTGGGAAGCTCTGGTGTAGAGAATTATTGAGAATGGGCTACCTCCAAAATTCTTAAGGCCTTGTAGTAATTTGGAAAAAAATGACTAACTGGTCAATCGAATACAATATTATGCAGTTAAAGCGTAACTTTTTGTTTTGCGGAAACAGCCGTGATTATACGAATAGGCAACAGCGGACAACAAATCCTTCAGATAGAGCGCTTCCGGTCTCGTTCCCATATTTAGCGATCGCGAAGTTGGTACAGCTGCCTTTACCTTGTGTTAGGGAAAACCAGGCCGAAAGAAAATTGGAATTCCTTATGTTGACGTTAACCACTGTTAAATGAATAAAAACTGTCAAAATGATCAACAATTATCGAAATAATCGAAATTATTAAAAAGTTTGTGTTAAACGACGAGTATAAAATAGAGTAAAATAAAAAAAATTTGACATAATTCTGCAATTTACGTAGTATACTTTATTTGTAGCTAAATAAAAAATTCAACATTTAAACAATATTGATTATCCTGAATTTTTTTTTTAATATAAAAACGTTATTGCAATGTTTATTCATTCAATTGTACCGAGGTTTAAAATGTAATTTAAATTCGTTAAGACACTTTTAAACTTTAAAGTTTAAAAGTATTATGTATATATTATTTTCGTTATAAATTAATAATTATTTTCTTAAAACGATAATGTTTTCAAATTTTAATGAAATAGAATTTTCTCCCTTTAGTGGTACGAAATAAAATTTTTAATTCGTTTTTTCCTGTAAATATTTGTACAACAATACTTAATAATGTATTGAAATACCAATCGAGTTTTGCTTATTATACAATCCACAGAGCACTTAGCGATGACATTGACACCACAGCTGAATGAATTCAAATTGTTAAAATTTTTTAAACTCTGCAATAGACGGCGCGTATGAAATATTGCGAAAAAAAAAATGAAATTGTGACTACAATTTTTCTATGTATACTAAAAATGCATATCTAGCCAATCTCGTACGAAGCCGATAATGAACTTCATCCCTTCAAGACTACGAGCAACTTGTGTTGTCAGATAAATGCAGATTGCGGTCAAAGAGCTCTTGGATAATAGATTCATGACATAGTATTGCCATTCGCAATAAATCAAACATACTTCGTACCGGAAGTTGTTTTTTTTACGCTTTAATTATCTTATATAAAAATGTGTCGTTTTTCTTTAATTATATTCATTAGTACGTTACACTTCCTGACAGGTGTAATTAAGTCAACTAGATATTAGATATTTTATACATTATTTAAATCCCATTTTAGTATATTAGAATAATAATATTGTAAAATTTGAATCAAATATAAATTCTGAATTAATAGTATACTACGTACGTCCATTTGAACACACACAAATGTATATTCTGTTTATATCTGTTAATCGATTACAACGATATTTCACTGGCACTTAATAAGGTTCCTACAAGTTATTATTTTCGTTTATTACAACGTTTCCAAGGACCTTGTAAAATCTTATATTAATAATATTAATATTAGTAATTATTATAAGAAGGAACTCGCTTGCTTGCTTGTTCAAAAATAATTTTTATTAAATTTTTCAAATGAACAGGTACTAAAAACACATGTAAAGGCTCTTTTATAATACCAATACTAATTTATTTATAATATATACTATAATACAAAGTAACATATATTATTTAAAAAAAAAAATACTTTAGGATATAATTAATCAGATAAAAAAAATTAGTGTATATGTTACATCCTAGTATATGTAATAATAGGTAATATAATAATATACAATAGATTGTGAATTGAATTGAGTCGAAAAATCATAAGTATTCAAGTATTCTTTTGATTATACTTATAATGTTAAAGCTTTTTAAGTTACTTATAATTTTATTATGTTATTAATTGGGTTTTGTATTTTATACAGAATAGGCTACTGATAAACTCGATACCACATTTGAACAAATAAATATCATCGATATTGTTCAAAATCTGTGTTAGATGACTCGTATGAAAGAATATAATAAATAAGAAAACTGGCTCGGAATTTTGCCATATATTGCTGCCCATAAGATTAATAGTTTAAACTATATTATATAACATATACAATTTTGTTGTTTAAAGTTTAAACAATATACAGATTAAGTCATGGCTTTCATTTAGGCCACAGTTGAATAAATGAAAATTGATGTTTTGCCGATGTTGATGTGTTTGGATTCAGATAAATAATTTGTGCACACATTTGGTGCGCATATGGCTGATAGTCGATAAACATTTGGTCTTTACGATTATTCTACGTCGATCGTATATTAGCAAAGGTGAAAAAATAAATTTTAGTGTTTTTCGCTTTTTACAATTCGTATTGTTATAAAATAATAGTCGGCCAATAATTTAAAATTTTCAAATATGACAACAAGTTATTTTAAATTAAGTTTAATGGTGATTTTAATATTAAACATAATTGTGTTTTGTACTATAACGATTACTGCAGAAGCACATGAACGTAACGATAGTGAGTACAATATTGTTATGTTTAAAATTATAAAAGAAATTTACAAATACAGTATAAAAGGAATACAATTTAAAGTATACAAAAAAAGTTATTGTGCAAATAGTCTTACATACATTTTTATTTTTATTTTTGAAAAATTTCGTTTATTTTTCCTTACGATTAAGTAAATTGTCGCAAAAGCACATAAAAGTTTCGATTCAAAAATTATTGTTAATTAATTATAATTATTGATAATTAATTATAAAATCAGCAATTAATAATTTATTTTATGAAACAGAATGCATAGGTAAGTATCTAGTGTTCTAATTGTATAACAATCGCATGACGAATCGAATTAACGCAATTTTTCTTTGGAATAATATATTATATCACTCTAAAAGATACACTACACTATCTAAATACAATTTGTATTATCATTGTTTTTACAGCAGATATATTAAACTCGGGTTACCATGCAAGTGAGACTTATACATTTGTAATTTATCAAATAAATTTTGATTTTGATTCGTACAATGTTGTTTTTTTGTTGTCACACGTTCCAAAATTTATTTGCCTTGTGGAAATAAAATATAAAAAAGATTTTACACCCACTACTATGTATCATAATAGATTTAATGCATTTCATTGTATTTTCGAGTATTGTAGATGGTTATAATTGAAATTGAATAATTATAAATGTATACTTTTGTATTTTCATAGTTAACAATGATAAGTGGAATCAAGAAAATCGGCATAAATGTAAGATTTAATTAAGTTTGCAAAATGAATGACAAAATTGATATAAATATATTTCATTTTACACATGAACTATGTAATACAATATTAGGTCCGTATTGTATTCATCATTATAAATCAATGAATACATTAAATTATATTCGATCTTAAGCTTTTGATGTGATTAATTATTTAATACAAATTTTATATGTGCATACTTTGTGTTTGGTTTTGGATTTAAGTGGATATACCAGAAAACGTATATAGTAAGTAATGATTCTGTATGAGGCATAATAGACAAATATAGAAATATTTAACAAATTAAGTGTGTAAATTTTATATGCGAGACATTTTTTAATGTTTTTCTTATTTGGTATTTATTTGTTCATCATGAAAATCAATATCAACTTTTATGTCTATACATACATTTTTTCATGGAAAAATGCAATAATTTCTATTGTGTTCAAATTTCTAATTTATATTTCTAATATATATAATATATAATAATATAATAATTAATAAATCCTTGCACTTTAATTGTTGTATTTTTTATTATTCTACAACTATAAATAAAAAAAATTTGACTCATTTTGCAAAATCTAAAATAGTTATGTTTTTTAATTTTTATTTTGGTGTTCGACATTTTTATAAATAATTATTCCTCGAATAATGTAATTTGTTTATGTTTATAAAAATGTATATTCTTACATTGTTAGTAAACCATAGACATATGATACTGACATTCAGATTCAATTTGCTACACGAAATTTTCATGCATTTTAAAATATTTATAGAAAATCAACAATTAATTATTAATAAAAAAAAAATCACCTAAAATGTTTCTCTAAAAATAGATTCGTAATAATTTTATTTTTGAATTAACTATTGTATGAAATATAATTTTTTTAAAAATATTTTGATCTAATGAGGTGAAATATTAGTTAAATGAGATTAAAAATCATTTAAAAATACTAAAATGCAATAATATTGTCGTATAGGTTTCTATAAATTATAATAAAAAAAAAATCAAATATTGAAGAGAACAGAAATTCATTCAGACCTTTGTCATCCATTTGAATGCATGAATTTATTAGCACAAAGTATTCCAATATGTGCGTCTTAGGCTACGGTATTGCTAGTAAAATATAAATATTAAAAAGTTATCGGAAATATTTTCAGATTATGGTTATCGGTATACAGTTTATCTGCGTTTAGTTGGTGGTATGTTTTTTATGTATTCTACAATGCAATCTATTTTTAAACAGTGTATTGTGTATTGATGCTGTATAAATAAATATTTAAGATGACATAATTAACTCGGGAACTGTTAATTTCTTCGTTATTTTTTGAAATGGAATCTCTTTGTTCCTATTTATATTAAATAGTTGAATTAATTACGAATAAATAATATATTTTATTTTAGGTGGTTGGAGTATGTATTATAAGTCGTACAATAATAAACATATAGATTTTTACCCATTTTATGCTATTTATTTATATAATGTCTAAGCTTTTTTAAGACGCTGAATTACTTGGGCACTGTACATTTATTCATCATTATTTTAAGATTGAATTGCTTCGCTTTATTTATTTTAAATAGGTGAATTAATTATGAATACTTATTATATTTCACTTTAGATAGATGGTGTAAGTATGAACATCTTTTTAACAATTATTTAATTTCATAATCATCAATTCATATATATATATATAGGTTTATCCATATTATGTAATTTATTTTTGTAATTTCCCGCTATTCTAAAACAATGAAATAGTGTATACTCGGGAACTGTTCATTTATTCGATATATTTTTGAGATTGAATCACTTCGTTTCTATTTATATTAAATAGGACAATTAATTACGAATAAATATTATATTTCTCTTTAGTGGGTAGAGGTAAGTATATAAAATGTTAAGTAATATGTATACATAGTTACCTATATTATGTAATTTATTTGTATAATGTCTTTTCTATGAACTTGAAATATTTTATATTTGGGAACTGTTTATTCATTCGATATATTTTTGAGATTGAATTGCTTTGCTTCTATTTATATTAAGTAGGTGAATTAATTATGAATTAATATTATATTTCACTTTAGAAGTATTGGGTAAGTTAATGAGCCGTTAATTAATACATATATTTATATATAAAGTCACTCATATTATGTAAATGATTTTACGTCTCAACTTTCCTAAGACGTTTTATAGGCTTTATTATTTTATAGACTATATTCGTAAATATATATTTCATTCTTTTGTTGTGATGTATTTGAATGATTTTGAAGATTGTGTCTGTTCATCTAAATTTATATATTTAAATAGTAAGCAAAAATATTAAATACATTTTTAAAAATGTCTTAAAGCGTAAAAAAAAAACATTCAAAGGCCATGTAATACCATAATTGCGTCCACTCTACTTCAACTGGAAAATAGCATTCATATGATACGTTTCATTGAATTCTATATAAAGAATGATTTTGAACAAAATTTTGTTTAAACAGAAAACCAATTCTAAAGTTTCAGACAAAATTCCTTCTTAACAAAAAACAAATAAATCGATTTCTTTCTCTATTAATGTTTCAATTATTACTACTAAGTTGTAAATTTAATATAAGAATTCTGTTTATACTAAATAAAGAACCAATAAAATGGCCACACGAAGATATTTTTTCTTACTTTTTATTTTTATTTTTTCTTAACAGAAGAGGTGTTTCCACCAAATGAATTTTGTATAAATGGTAAATCACAATAAAAAAATTATATTTTTATGAGGTATTTAATTGTGAAATTTTGTTTAATTTTAGTTTTACTATTATTATTTTTTTTGATGCATACTTTTTTCAATGATTTAAAAAAAAAAGAATATAATCCGAATATAGTGTAAGGCTATAAATCAGAGTCAGATAATTTTACGAGTATTATTAACAATACTATTGAGAAAATAGAAATGTTATTGACTTCGGTGTTTTTATTATTGTTAGCTTGTCGATTAATTTATGTAAAATTCTTATAACTATTTATACAATAAATTATATTTAAAAAAATATAACGAAAAAAAAAACGATTATAATTTTATAATTGATTTATATTTAAAATTGCAGAATGTATAGGTATGTTAAATTAATATTAGCCTATTTTTAATTTAAAATAAATCCTAACATAATTCACAAATGTTATTATTTTTCAAGTTTTAAAATCTAAAATTATGTCTAATCAGTAAGAATTGGTCTTTTTCTCAAAACAATTTACAAATAAAAGAAACAAATATTATGTAAAATGAATAATTGTTAGTTGTACAATGTTGTACAAACCAGTTTAGATTGTCTTTGAATTTAAAAACCCCACCGGACTCAATTCTGCCTTATTTTCTAATGGCCAATAAACATTGTGCACCTGATTTTACGTATTTTATTTTAATCTGAAAGTCATAAATGAATACATTTTCTGGTATAAAAAAATATTACTTTTTAAAATGTAACGCTTAATCAAGCACTTACGGGAAACGTGATAAACGCTTTTACTCACCAATTAGCACCGTTTTTACATTCATCTTACATAACATAATATGATCATACACTTTTATAATGATTTTCTATATTACAAAACAGATTTTATGCTTTTAATAGACATAATTAATTAATTTAATAAATTCAAATTTTGATTCGTCTCAAAATTTTCTTAGAAGAATTAAAAAAAGCCAACTTTGTCATGGGTATGTGAGAATTTAATTTTAATTGTTTAATAAAACTACAAAATTCATGTCATATAAATTTGTAATTTTTTCTAACTGTAGATTTTGATGTATTCCCGATGTTATTTTTTTCATATTTTAAAATATTAAATATGGTGTGATTATCATAGACGCATTTGCATATTCCATTTGAGCCATGTTTTCTATTAAAAATATTATATATTCTTGTCGCAAAAACAATACAGTTTGATACGTGGTGATCGAATTGTGCAGTAAAAATACGTGATTGTATGTATATTAAAACTATAAAATATGGCAACGGAATTGCAAATCTTTTCACGGGAAACTCTGTGCTGAGACAGCTGCGTGCGCGCATTTATAGGCAAAACAACGTCTCCTGGGTCAATTTTTGCCGGTCGTTCCACGCGCTACATATGTGAAAGAAACTAACGCATATTTGAAACAATAATTTATAACAATCTATGGTGAAATGTCAACAATATACGCTTTAATATAAATATGCGTGTTAAATTACAAAACAATCCTTTGGCATTGTCATTCTCTGAACAATTGCTCAACGTTGGCAATGGAAACATTCTAGTTGTTCGCGCCGTATATACGACGGAGCGTACCTGTTCGCGGATCGATACGAGACCGGTTTTGTGTCGGTATAAGCGTGCCGCCGGCTGTGGGGTGGAACGGCGCGTCGTGCCCGTCGGGATTTAACCGCCGTTGCGTACGCACGTTTGTATTGTAGTTACGCGCCCGTTTTTGTGCTCTCGCATTCTTTTTCTTTTCACGGACACCACCATTGTGCAGTACGCGCCTGTTTTGCGTTCTCGCGTTTCTTTGCTGTCCGTGATTTGTTCAACGTCGTGTCGATGCGTATCAATCCACGCCACGTATTGTATTTATTATCATTTGTTTATATTATTATTAGTATTATTTTGTTATTAATATACGTGCATACGCTCTTGCGGAATTGTTATTATCATTGTTTGGAGTGGAGATCCTATTCCTGTACATCACTAGTCGAGCCGACAACCGCATTATTCGTAGGATCGGTTCGGCGGCAACATTTTGGTAGCAGAGCGTGGTTTATATAATATTTTCAGTGCTGTACAGGAATACGGTCTCGACCGGAATTTCCATTGATAACTTGTTATACTTCGCGGTGGACTATTGCTGTTCGACATCGAACCGTGCGCATTCGTATTTACTAATTATAATTATTACGTTATCACAATTGCATGTATTTCTATGTCATATATTGTGAATTCTATATCGTTAGTGTATTGTATACAATTTTACGTCGTAATCAGTCTCGTAGGCATATTATATTTGTAAGGCACGAGTGATTTTTTCGTGTGCGTTCCGGATTCGTTCCACATCGTTTGTTGTTTATCGATCTGTCCATTGCGATGGATAAGACCGTAGATTTAACCCGTCTCCAACGGATCAAACTTAGGTCCTTTGCCAAGCGCGACTCGTACGCCGCTCACATCAGGTCACTGTATGACCTCGCCCAACAGGCGAAATTTAATTCCGATGTTGCCCCCCAGCTTGTAGTCGCCGGTTCAAAACTCGACATGTATTGGACCAATTTCCGCGTCGAAGACGAGGCTTTTTGGAGGTATTATGTGACCTCGACCAGCTGTCCGAATACTCCAGCGATTTCAGCGTAGAAATCAGCGGTTTGGTCGACTTCACCAAGGCGGTCATTGCTCAATATGAGGAAGACAAGAAGAATGCGATTGTTGACGCCATGCGTGATACTTCGGCGTTACATGACTCACTAAGGTCGGGAGATTTTCGTCGTCTACCGGAAATTCCGTTACCACATTTTAACGGTGACATTCACCAGTGGCCGGCGTTCCGTGACCGTTTTGACGCGTTAGTGGCGCAACGTTCCACCTTAACGAATATCGAGAAGTTTTACTATCTTGTAGGCTGTTTACAGGGCTCTGCCGTCGACATTATTCGCGGTATACCTGTTTCCGGTTCGACTTACGAGTTAGCGTGGGCAGCGTTGGTGGCGAGATTCGACAAACCGCGTTTGGTTGCAAGCGCCCTGATCGACAAGTTATTACAGGCTCCGATTTCAACCAGTGAGGGCCTAATGGAATTGAACAAATTCCTGACACTGTTCGACGAAGGTGTCTCCGTACTCAAGTCACTCAAAATACCCGATCTAGGCAATTTCATATTGTTCTCGTTGGCCGCCCGTTGTTTACCGGCGTCTTGTCGCACGCTCTTCGAGTCACAGCTCTCGACAGATTTTCCATCTATAGAGGACCTGCTCCTATTTGTTAAATCGCGTGCGACGGTCCTGGAGCGAGTACAAGGAGTTCCGTGTCCGCCAATCGCGTCGGTTGCGAAATTAAAACAACGCGTACATGTGGTACAGACCTCGATACGCACACCGAGCAATACCCCACACACGTCCCTCGTGTCAACCACGTTGAAGAATTCGTTAAATTCGTCGTGTTTATACTGTCAGAACTCGCATACGATCGACGTATGTCGAAAATTCGGGTCCTTATCTGCCGACGAGCGGAACAAATGGGCATTTGCCCAACGAATTTGTTTTTCGTGTTTTGGCAACGACCATTGGGCTAATCGTTGTAAAACGCACACAAAGTGTTCGATTTGCTCACGCCGACATCACACTCTATTACATCCAAGTACTACAGACACGGTCCCAGCATCCAGTTCAACGCCACCGGTTTCATCTGCATCGTTGTTATCCGGTCACGATTCTCCGTCGGTCATGCTCGGTACGGCGCTGGTACATATTCGCGATCGATCTGGCGTTTATCAATCCGCGCGTGCGTTAGTCGATTCCGCGTCACAAATCAGCGCAATTACCGTCGCGTGCGCGAAACGTTTAGGTCTTCGATGGTCTCGGTGGACAGCACCAATAACCGGACTGTCCGGCGTTCCTGTTGTCGAGGTCCAAGGACGGGTGGAGTGTCGTATCGTTCCACGGTTCGCATCTGAACCGGTGCTATTAGTTCAAGCGTGGGTGTTATCGTCCATTACCGGTGACCTGCCGCGATGTCCATTGGAGCCATCGGTAAAAGACAAGTACTCGAATTTAGCCCTCGCTGATCCCAACTTTCATATTACCTCACCGATCGAGTTGTTGTTGGGTGCTGACCTTTTTCCGTCGGTCATGAGTGGGCGTCAAGTCGTTATCGATCAAGCATTGCCGACCGCGTTTAGTTCGTGCTTTGGTTGGATTCTGATCGGCCCGATCGCGCCAGTAAAGGAGTCCGATAGTCAGCCTGCCGTCGTGTCGTTACTCATCTCCGTCGAGAGCCTGGTGGACCGTTTTTGGCACATCGAAGAACCTGAAGCAGCTCCACTGGAATTCACCGATGCCGGTCAATGTGAATCTATTTTCCGTGAGAACTTCAGTCGGGACACCTCCGGTCGTTTTTCAGTTCCGTTACCGTTCCGGATTCAGATGCGCGATGATTTATTCACCGGTTCACGAGCTGTCGCCATCAAACGTTTCGACCGTCTCGAGCGGAAACTAAGTTCCGACGATCAGCTTCGCGCCCAATATAACGCATTCATGGCAGAGTACGCAGACTTGGGACACATGACCGTCGCCACGTCTCCTGGCCGTTACTTTATCCCGCATCATGCGGTAATAAACGGCAGCGATAAAATACGCGTCGTCTTTGACGCCTCCGCACAGTGTCCGGATGGTTCGTCCCTTAACAAGTTATTGTTTTCCGGGCCCAAGCTACAACAAGAAATTATTGATGTACTCACGCGGTTCCGTCTGTTCCGGCATGCATTCACGGCAGATGTCTGTAAAATGTATCGCCAAATTATGGTGTTACCAGAATTCCGCGCTTTTCAACATATATTTTGGCGCCCTTCTCCGCACGAGGAACTTATCGAGTATGAGCTAAACACGGTTACGTATGGCGTTAACTGTGCGCCCTTTTTGGCCTTGCGAGTCCTGCAAGAAATCGCCGACGTTGACTGTGTAGATTTACCACGCGCTCAGTCTGCGTTGCGTTACCAGACATATGTCGACGATATTTGTTACGGAGCAGATCACGTTGACGAGGCACTAGCTGCGCAAGCTGACTTGAATTTCGCTCTCGCTGGTGCCGGACTTGAATTACGAAAGTGGGCTAGTAACACCGATGCCGTATTGCAAACGATCCCTAACGAATTTCGGGTATCCAAATCGGTGACCTTTGCGGACGACGCGAGCGGTGATACCAAGGTTCTCGGTTTGTTTTGGCAGACGGGAGGCGACTATTTTACTTGCGAACCGCGATTAGAATCTCCGATTGTTTTTACTAAACGCGGCATTCTTTCGTTAACAGCCCGATTCTTTGATCCACTTGGTTTATTCGCGCCTGCCATTTTTCTTGCTAAACATATTATGCAGCGCACTTGGCAAGCAGCGTGCACGTGGGATAGTCCCTTGCCACTGGACATCCATCAAGAGTGGGCGCAATTTGTCGAAGAATTACCCACGTTATCGTCAGTGCGCGTTCCTCGTTATTTTCACACAACGGCCGGTTCGACTTGCTCGTTGTACGGATTCTGTGATGCATCACAACGTGGGTATGCCGCCGTGGTATTTTTGCGCGTCCACGACATTCCAAAGGAGTCAGCGATTACTCTGATCGGGACCAAGACTAAGTTGGCGCCAATCACGCGGTTAACCGTGCCACGACTCGAATTGAACGCAGCCGTGCTGTTAGCCCGATGGATGCGCCGGATTCATTCGCTTTTGAGCACGCACGTTAATATCATTGACACCCACGCGTGGACCGACTCGCGGGTCGTGCTGTCTTGGCTAACAATTTCACACGAAGCGTTCAAGCAGTACGTGTCGAATCGTGTCCATCAAATCCAAACGCTGTTGCCGAGTTGTCAATGGCGATATGTGAAGTCTGAAGAAAACCCGGCTGATTGCGCGTCCCGCGGTTTAATGCCGTCTGCGCTTCCGCAACATAAATTATATTGGCACGGGCCGTCCTTCCTCCTCACCCCACCACACCAATGGGGGAGTGACGTCGAACGATTGTCGTATTCAGATTTACCTGAGGGTAAGTTCGTCGCACCTGTAGTTTGTGTATCCGAAGCGACGCCGGAGTGGTTCACACGTTTTTCATCGTATGATAATTTGATACGCGTTGTATCTCGCATATTGCGGTTCGTGGCACGCTGTCGCAGGATTCATGTGGATCCAAATCACGTACTCACGCGTGACGAATTGGACGCCGCCCGTCGCGTAGTCGTCCTAGCGTCCCAGCGGTCTACGTTCGACACGTTATTCGGTGACTTAAAACGCGGAAATCGTATAAGGTCGAGACCACTCGCTCGGTTGAGTCCTTTCATAGACTCCGATGGTGTTATCCGTGTCGGTGGACGTTTACGCCGCTCCGCGTTACCGTACGACAGTAAACACCCGATTTTACTGTCAAAGACATCGTATTTGTCGTTATTGGTATGCCGACATTGGCACAAGGTCACATGTCACTCTGGGCCCCGTTTGATGACCGCCCTTATCAGCCGTCAATTCTGGATTGTATCAATGCGTTCCGTGATTTACTCCGTGATCACCAAATGTACTCATTGCGTTCGCATTCGTGCACTCAATCCACACCCACGTATGGCTGATTTGCCAGACGCGCGAGTGCATCAATGTCGCCCGTTTTCGAGAGTCGGAATCGATTACGCCGGACCAATCGTCGTACGCGAACATCGGCTACGGAAATCGCGGACGTATAAGACGTATATTGCCGTCTTTGTGTGTCTCGGGGTTAAGGCGGTTCATTTGGAGCTTGTGACAGATCTGTCAACGGAGGCATTCCTCGCGGCTTTCGAACGGTTCGCCGCCAGGCGCGGCCTCCCTACTGACATTTATTCGGATTGTGGGACCAACTTCGTGGGCGCAAATAGACAATTACGCCAACTGGTTAATTGCGATGCCAGTCAGCCTATTATTACTGCCGCTGTATCTTCTTGTAACTGGCATTTTAGTCCGCCTAGCGCTCCACATTTTGGAGGATTGTGGGAGGCTGCCGTCCGATCCGCGAAGCGGCTGTTAACGAATATCGTAGGCGTCCACATATTAACTTACGAAGAGTTTACGACGGTGCTGTGCCGTATTGAAGCCGTGCTTAACTCCCGACCATTGACTCCACTATCAACCGACCCACACGATCTCGAGAGTCTAACACCTGGACACTTTTTGGTGGGACAACCACTTTTGACTATTCCGCCTCGAACTATCGACGCTCCAACTCGCTCAATACGCGACCGGTGGAAACTACTCGAACAGTGCCATCAGGCCTTTTGGCGCCGTTGGTCAACCGAATATTTGCAAACATTACACGAGCGAACCAAGTGGACGGACACCCAGCCTAATGTCCAACTCAATACCATGGTCACCATTAGGGACACTACAGCACCCCCACTTGAATGGCGATTAGGACGAGTGATTGAGTTGTTGCCTGGTTTGGATGGAGTGGTCCGTGTGGTGCGCGTTCGGACGTCGCGCGGTATAGTCACTCGGCCGGTATCAAAGATTGTGGTACTACCCACACAATAGTCTATTGTTCAATTATACAATTTATTGTTTCCGTGATTTTTTTTATATGCTATTCATTTATACTTTATTTTGTATTCGTATTATTTTTTTTCTTTTTCGTTGTTTTCATTTTACAATATTATATCGGTATAGCAGCCACACATCCGACTTCATTCAAAGGAACCTCTATCTAGTTGTGAGAAGCTCTCCTTCACAAGGGGGAGTATGTTCGCGCCGTATATACGACGGAGCGTACCTGTTCGCGGATCGATACGAGACCGGTTTTGTGTCGGTATAAGCGTGCCGCCGGCTGTGGGGTGGAACGGCGCGTCGTGCCCGTCGGGATTTAACCGCCGTTGCGTACGCACGTTTGTATTGTAGTTACGCGCCCGTTTTTGTGCTCTCGCATTCTTTTTCTTTTCACGGACACCACCATTGTGCAGTACGCGCCTGTTTTGCGTTCTCGCGTTTCTTTGCTGTCCGTGATTTGTTCAACGTCGTGTCGATGCGTATCAATCCACGCCACGTATTGTATTTATTATCATTTGTTTATATTATTATTAGTATTATTTTGTTATTAATATACGTGCATACGCTCTTGCGGAATTGTTATTATCATTGTTTGGAGTGGAGATCCTATTCCTGTACATCACTAGTCGAGCCGACAACCGCATTATTCGTAGGATCGGTTCGGCGGCAACACTAGTGCAATGCAAATATACAATGCATCAAATTACCAGACAATTTTTACAACATGGTAGCCACGAAAGATGGTTCGATTGAAAACATAATCTCAAATTTGCGCGCTAATTACATTAATCATGCGTGGCTACGTGAACGAGCTGTTTTGGCCGCAGAAAAATTCAATATTGACGCAATTAATTTCAAAATACAACAGTCATTGCCTGACAATGAGGTGTCGTTCAAATCGATTGATACCGTTGTCGATCCCGACGAAGCAGTCAACTATCTTGTTGAATTCTTAAATTCACTGGATTTACCGGGAATGCTACCAGATAACTTGCGATTAAAAATTGGTTTACCGATCATTTTGCTTCAGAATTTAAATAAATCTAAGCTATGCAATGTCACGGGAGTGGTTATAAAGAAAAATCAGGGGAAATGTTCTTGGAGCTATCAGTTTGGACGGCAAGTTTGAAGTTGAAATTTTTCTCTTTCCATGGATCCCAATGATCCCTTCAGACTTGACCATCCCATTAAGACGCCTGAAATTTTCAGTTTGCTTAGCATTTGCAATGACTGTCAATAAGTCACAAGGCCAAACAATGTTCATTGGTGGGTTGGATTCTTGCGTTGGCAAACCATCAAGTTTGTTCATTTAAACACCTCAGGGATGCCGAAAAACATTGTTCATCAATTCGCATTAAGCTGAAAACATAACAAATATTATTTCTTTTAGTATTAAAATTCAACATTTACTTTAATACTTTACTTTTTTTACATTAATAAAACTATAACTGTCATTAAGATATAAAACCATATAAGAAGTGGCTTTTTTACGGACAACGAAGTGCACGGGACAGATAGTATTTATTTAAAGGAGAACTATTGACTCAATAATTACAATAAATTATACGAATAATGGTAGGCTCAATAATACATAAACAGAAGACAATTTAGTGTTGAATAATTATATCACAATGGGAACACTAATAATAATAAAATTCATAATCATAAATAAGCAAACAACTACTCCAAATATAGAAATACACACCTCACACACATACAATACATGTAAGATATTGAATATTGGAGTATAATAAACGTTATTAACACATGCAATAAAAGACCCTTAATTATATATTAAAAACAATATTTTAATATATTGTCTATAAGAGCTGAGTTATAAAAAATTTAAAATTTAAAAATAAAATTTTCACATAAGGATTACTAAAATTACTTGCTCATACGTGTGTGTTTTGTTTTATAACGTTTATGTTGTCCGTGTTTTTACAACATCTATTTTGACATTATATATCATAATTATTAATTTGATATCGTTTTTTAAATTATGCTAATTCTAACGACGAAAGCAACTCGCCTAGTATGTAATAATCGACAATTCATAGGATGCATTAATGATTACTAGAAAAAAAAATTTAAATACGTTCCATGGCAATTTTTTACAGTACCAATATTTTTTCTTGTAGGTTAATTATTAATCGTTTTTCAATTGTCATAACTAAATTGTATGTACTCGTATATTGTACGTTATATATTTTTTTTTTTTTAGAGAGAAAATTAGCTCAGATCAAAAACAAGATAGTTGAGTGCTTCAATGGTAAATATTGTGATTAAAGCTATATCGTAAGAACTACCAAAAACATTTTTTGTTTTAATTTTTTTCTACAGTAAAAAATAGCCTCTTTTGGATATTCTTAATTCAGTAATGTCTCCTTCCATTTCTTTTTCACATCCTGATCATTCGTAAGCATTCTCTTATCATCATTTTTTATACTCCATACGTTTTAAAAATCCTTAGATCGCTTTTCTCTAATTTTAGCCAATCTATAAATTTCTTTTTTACGTTAACTTTGTTTCCAACCTATCATACAACTCATACCTCTTAAACCTTTCCTAGACACCGGCTGTCAATCTGACGCAATCTCATTAGTCACCCCTTACGACTGGTTGAAGAGGCGGTGGAAGTATTCTACCACCGAGATCCTTTCCATCCATTACATAATAATTTCCACTAGATTTTATAGTAGAATTTAATTAGTAAATATTTTAAATTGTCTATTTGCTTGAAGTAACATTGTTCTATCTTACGATTTGATATATTCGTGACATGTCTAGACATAACTAGTTTTATTTTCAATTAGTTTAAAGCCTGTCTTTTTACTAGAATTCATTTGACATTGTGTGGTACTTATTAGTTCGTTTGTAGAACATCCCAATTTCATAATATTATCTGGTTAAATCTAACATGATAGACTTTCCGTTCATTTTTATTTCATTATCCATTTCTGTGTCTCATTACTTTAAAAAAAATAAAAAATAAAAAAAATAAAAAATATAGGGCATAGGGAATCCTCTTGTTTCAGTCCGGACTTTACCTCAAACTGTTCGGACAGCCCTCCTTAGTAAGACACCTAGGCATATATTATAAAACATATATTTGTTTCGTTAAACTTAACGTATTCAATTTTCTCTTTTCTAAAACTTAATGCTCAAAGTGCATTATTGATGTTATTACATAACTATAATAGAATAAAATGCAACCTACATTTTTAGATATATAATTATGTGTTTTGTTATATTATACATGAATGAGGACATTTGATCATTTTATAATACTGTTTGAAATATAATCTGAAAGTTAATAAAACGTATTAATGTTGAGGAATTGTTAAATAACCAAACAATTTTTAAGGTTGCTCTTAAATTTCTTTTAGATTTAATAGAGCCACAGCAATTATATTGTAAATATTTGGAATATAGTAAAGGTATAATGTATTTTATGATGTGATAAAATGTTTGCAATATCATAAAGCTAATCTCAACAAAGAAATATTAATATTTATATTTTAGACTCAAAGATAAATGCTACGGGTATGATATAGTTGTTATAATTATAATTATTGGTAAAGATAAACAGACATGCTAATTTGCTTCATTCGGTTTTGTACGAGACGCTAAAAAATGTTATTAAATATTATAAATGTTATTAAATGTTAAATATTAAATATGTCTAAAAGTTAAGCCTAGCGTAGTAAAATTTCGTTCGACAATTTTGTTTAGTTAACTGATTTAATTTGGTTTGTCATGAAATTAATAGGCACTAATTTATATTAATTTAAATTTTCTCGCATACGGTGGAGTGATCTACCTCGTTAAAAAAAATACGATTATTAATATCATTTACAAATAATTATTTGTATAATTATATTGTTAGTGTTTTATTTTTTTACATTTTAACGAAATATCGGAAATTATTAAAAACATTAAATTGTAGTAAAAATAATCAAAAATGATTAACAGTTTTGTAATAGTACTAAGTAATTCTCCTTTCGGTGCTTCTTGAACTTACCTAAATTCTTAAGACTACTGATACTTGACATTTAATATTCTTTAGTTTTTTTTTTTTTTGCTCATCTATCGAATAACCGACCTCCTCAGTGAACAGGAGTAACGATTTACATCATAGAATTGCTCACAGTGGGGTGTATGTGTTATGTAGAAAGATTATGCTACTAGAATGAAATTATGATGAGTACTTTTATTTGGAAAAAGGAAGTTATTCTTTTAGTACCATTAGATCAGTATAGTATATGTGAAATTTTAGATTTTTTTTGTAAACATTGTATCTGTACTCGATTAAATTTGTATTTACAAAACTTAAACGAAATACATTTTCAAAAACTAATAAATCTTAGTCAATATAATTATAATCGTGTTTAGATTTTGTGGACCGATACAGACTATACATTGAACAAGGTAGGTATTAAAATTGATTTGTGTGTTTTAATATGTAATTTTTATTGTATAAACTGTGTGACGGCTAGTAGTAACTATCATGCGCTTAATAATATCACGATGGAAAATATTTTCGTCCGCAATAATCACTGTCGGGTTTGACAATTGTTTATTATCGGCTCATGAACGCGTATAAATGTCGCTTATGCATTCACATACTGTGTCAATTATTAATGCGTTCTAAATTCAGTTTTTAATATGTTCGAACATTTGTTTACTGTCAATGGTACATTAAACTTATTTTAATTCATAAAATGTTTCAGTTTACATTATTTGAATTTGACTTTTGAATTTTAGGTATATCTAAACTACAAAGAGGAAACGAATGGTGCGTTGATATTACAAATCATATTGTTAAATAATAGACAAAAACATCTGATTTCAATAACTTAAAGAAAAAAATAAAACTACACATCTTTATCAAATGCTTTTTTATAAAGTCGTATTAATATTATTAGTTTTAATATCACTTATATATGTAAACTTCACTTTTTCAATGATTTCAAAGGTATTAATGAATGCTAATATAATATTATTACATATGTATAATTGTATAAACATGATTTAAGTTAGTTATTAAGAACATTAATTATTATATCGTACATTTTTGAGCTCGCTAAATTGGGTTAATATATTATTTTATTAAATTTTAATTTATTTTCTTTTTATTTACATAGTAATTATACAAAAATTAATATTCAGCTGTAAGTTGTTAAGAAAAAATATATATACAAAATTGTATTACAAATCGTGTTTTATTATTTGTGAAATTCTCAGATTACATTACACTCAACCTAAATACCGCAACTAAATAAATACAAATTATTAAAATTGTTGAAAGTCGGTTATATTCGTCACGTATAGAATAATGTAACAAACAAAAAAATAGTTTACACTCTTTCAATGCGTGTATTGACATAATTCACATCAATTGAAATAAGAATGTTAACATTTTAAATTATATTTATTTACCTTATTATATTATGAAGAACATAAAACGAAATTGAAATGATTTTTCAAATATTAACGAGTGCTATCGTTCATATTGTTCATATAACGTCGAAATCGATGAACAAGAAATAGGAATAAAAAATACTATTTTAATGTTAGTTTTACACATAAAATAATATATGTCTCGACTTGTTGTTCCGCATTTGAGTTTCAATAAATAATTTTTATTTTATTTTTTTATTTATACTTTTTAACTACGTTACTTAATAAAGTAGTATATTACCAGTCGAGTTTGGATTTTTGTACAATGCACAGACCACGTCGTGAATAACATTAAAATAACAGTTAAATAATCAACAATCGAAGTTATTTAAAGTCTGTGTTAGATGACGCATAAAAAATAATGTAGAAAATAAAAAAACTAGGTTACAAATTTTGCAATGCTTACGGAAAATTTATATCCAGTCAAATTAAAAATTTGAACATTTATAATAAAAACGATTACCCTGAATATATTGTTGAATATACATTGAGTACCAGGTTTTGTGGCCGAAGCATACTGACTACATATCTTCTATTAACTCGAAAAGCTACTCAAGGGATGTGCTAGGGCATGGTTCAACCATTCTGTCCGATCAAACCCTGGATCATCTTTATGGACCACCAGCACTGGTTTTCAGCCCATACCCTTTCGAGGAATATGCGCGACTCAATTAAGCGGCGTGTTGGTCCCTCTTCCTTCCTTCCACTGGATTTAGTGGTTTGGTTACTGTCTAGCCTTTTTCCCACAGCACATATTACGTTACATCCGAGATAGATACCTCAACCTCGTGATAACATTAAGTTAAAATACGGAATAATCCCGTATAATACAGAACGTATAATATAATATGCTCATCTAATGTATACGCGTTCAATAATTTATGGATCTGTTTGGTGCGCATATGGGTGATAGGTAATTCAGTAATATATATCGGGTTTTGTTTTTTGTACAATGCATAGACTATGTCACGGATAACATTGAAACTACAGTTGAATAAATAAAATCGTAAGTTTTACCCAAAAAGATATAATACGCAATAGAAAGATATGTATATATAATTTGTGCACCTGTTTAGTGCGCTATGACATATAGTCGACAAATATTTAGTGTTTAAATTCTTTTTGGCTACGTGGATCGTGTATCAGCAAAGATTAATAAAGTTTTTGGTTATTCGCTTTTTACTCGTACTATTCTTAGTGTTTTGAAATAGTAATCCGGCAATACCTTACTATTTTCGAAGATGGCAACGAGTTATTCCAAATGTTATTTTATAGTGATTTCTATAATAAAAGTAATTATTGTTTTAAATATCACAATTGCTTCAAAGGCATATGAACACAACAGTAGTGAGTAAAATATGTTATCATTAAAATTATTAAAGAAATTTACTAATTCAATTTAAAATGACTAATAAAAAAAATATACAAAGTAAATTTTTTTTGCAAAAGATGCCTGTAATTTTATCAATTGTAAGGAACATTTTTTTTTTTTTTTTTTATTGTGTATTTATGGTGTTTTAGGGGTGCATGGGAGTATCTACATCGGTTCACAAGAAATTTATATGCAAAAATATTGTTGTTCTGGTTGTGGAAATCACTCCCCCCCCCCCCATAAATTGTTTTTATAAATATGTCATAGCTGATAGTGATGGTCATTAATTGAAAAAAATATTGATTATGAATTTGTTTTATTTTACAGAATGCATTTGTAAGTAACTATTAAATATTTTTTATTATAACCTTGAAGGGTACAGGGGAAGAATGGTAGTCCATTTGTAACATTTTTTCAACAGAGCAAAACAGAGTTTGTGAACTCGTGCCAGTGGCTGCTCGTGATGTTTAAACAAGGTGTTACACGGAAATCAGATAGAGATTTTCGGTATTAGACCTCGGGGAAATCTCCGTATGTAGTGTAGGTATTTTGAATTTGTTTTTTCAAAAGATTTTCAACAGAGTTCATTTTGAAAAAAATACGTGTTACATTTAACAGAAAAAAAAACACTATGACAGAAAATTGTCCGTAACAATCAGTAATCAGTAATGTTAAATTTAATATTATGATAAAAAAGTATAATATAACGTGTTAAATAATATTATCGTAATCGCAATAAATTATGACCCAATTTTCGATAATACCTTTAAAGTACAAACAAAATGTTTATCGAAAATAAACGCTGAATTGTGGTCGGTTCGCAGTAATAGAAGCGCATTTAGATGCATTGTATTTTACTCTCAAAAACGCACACTCTGCGTCCGAGTGTATTGAACACAGACATGCCGTGCTTCGACGACTTAGCAAACCGTTTGGTGTATGTATATTGCATGACTAAATATTAAGAGCAACAGTGATATTTTCACAAAATATTTCTGTACTGACTCAATTATTGTAGTACGTTCTTATAATTAATTATGTTACATATTACGATATTCTCAACGAAACATACATGAGCAATAAACTATTAAAATAATGGTTTGAATATATAATGTTAAGTGTTGCGCTTGCACCAGCATACCTAAGCATGAGTTGCCACTGACTCCTACCCCGGTATGTACAAAGCGGCTCGAGTAACATACAAAAAATTATAACACGCGTCGACTGCCTATATTATTAATAAAACAACAGTCCAGGAGAAATATCGACGACGTCCATATCGTATGTACCTATTGTGCTTTAAATAATATAAAAAGCAAAAAAAAAAATTGATAGATGCTAAAGCGTAAAAAGCAGGGAAACACTTCGTGCGCTATGTATACAATCACGTTCCTACTACTACTACTACGACGACGACGACGACAACGTACGACGGTGTTAGACGGGTGACGTTCGGGCTGGTATAGTGATGGGAATGCGCAGCAATAGACGAGTTTTGGTCGCCACCCAGTTGCGTTCTCTCAGTGAACCAAGTATAGAGTATTCTAATTGTATAACAATCGTATAAGTCGAATAAAACGTTTGTTCTTTGCAATAATATACAGGTATTACGTCACTCGAAGGGAGTGATATAATCAAATATAATAATACACACTATACTACGTGAGTGGACGTTTTATTTTCATTTTTTCCACAGACGAAATACTTAAATTAGGATACTATGCAGGTGAGATATATACATTGTTTTTTTGTCATCACACGGTCCAAAAATTATTTCACTCGTTATGAAAATAAAATATAAAACCAGTTTTATGAGTACACACGCAACAGTATACCTTAATAGATTTACTTTATTTCACTCTATTTTAGAATTATGTGAATGGTTAAAGAGTGTAATTTAAAAATATTAAATATTTATAAAGAAAATTCTGAAAAACATATACAAGACAATCTTTGGACGGCTAGGAATATGAGTAAGATTCGATTTATTATTATAATTTATAATAAAAAATAAATGATAAAGTTGACGTAAATATTTTGAATTTTATTTAAAATGTATTTAAATATTAATGTTTGAGCTATTTAAATCAATCCGTATAATTATCATCATAATAAACAAGAAATACGACCAATTATACCATTTAATAAATTCATAGTTTTTAATGTGATTTATTTTTTAAGTCAAGTAATAGTACTTACTATAGGTAATAACTATATGTACGTACTGAATTTTTGGTTTTGGATTTAAGGGAATTTAACGGAAGACATATCATGTATGTAATGCTTCTGTATGATATATGAAAAACAGATATTTCAGAGTTAAAAATTTAACTTTTTTGCAAAAACCAAATATT
The DNA here is from genome assembly GCA_019022885.1 of Schlechtendalia chinensis. Taxonomy (NCBI): domain Eukaryota; kingdom Metazoa; phylum Arthropoda; class Insecta; order Hemiptera; family Aphididae; genus Schlechtendalia; species Schlechtendalia chinensis. The sequence continues at coordinate 401,831 of CM032351.1, forward strand.
TTTTTTTTTCGAAAATTTTATAAAAAATTAGTCGTTGTATAATATTAGTTGTTGATATTTATGAAAATGTAATTTAATATATTTTGTTAAATGATGAAACACAGATGGAAAAATAAAAAATGATGGTGTCCAGACTGATTTTGTTGAATGAAATTTTTATGTAACTTAATAATTATATAGAAAATCAACAACTAATTCATAATGCACAATTCCAACAAAAAAAAAAAAAAATTGAAAAAGATTGTGTATTTTCGGCCACGCTATGACTTGTGAAATATAAATTTTAATAAATATTTTCAGTAAATTCAAGTGAAATAATTTTCAGTATATGGTTATCGTTACACAGAATATCTACGGTTTGTTTTTGGTATGTTATATATATATATATATATATATATTCATTTCTACAATGCAATCTATTTTTAAATAATGTGTTGTGTATTGATGTTGTATAAATAAATATATTTAAATGTCCTAATTAGACTTGAGACTGTTCATTTATTCGACATTTTTTTAAATATGAATCATTTCGCTATTATTTATACTAAATGAGTATATTAATTAATTTATACAAATAAATTTTATACTTCACTTTAGATAAAACGGGTAAATATATAAGTCGTAAAGTAATATAAATATATAAGAGTGTTTATATTATGTAATTTATTTTTATAAAGTCTCCACTTTTCTAAGATGTTGAAATGTTTTTAGTAACTATATTCGTGAACGTATATTTCATTTTCTTTTTGTCGTAATGTATTTTAATGATTCTGAAGATAAGCAGATGGGTCGACACACACTAGAATAACTTTGTGGTCCGGTAGTTCATCGACGCGATGCTCATATAGAACCCTACTAGTTCTCATCTTGATGCCCGTGGTAAAATGATAGTTTCTTCGTTTTACGATTGTGTTTGTTCATCTCAATTTATCAATTTAAATCGTGAGCAGAAATACTAAATACGTTTTCTAAAAATGTCTAGCAGTATTCAAAACAACGCTTTCAATGACTATATAAAACAATGTTTGCCCCCATTCTATCTCAACCGGAGGATGGCATTTATACGATATGTTCCATTAAATTCTAAAAAATAATTAGTTCGGACAGGATTTTTTGGTAACGGAAATCAAATTATAAACTTCAGATAAGATTTCTTCTAAGCAGAAAACAAATGAATCGATTTTTCACAGTGATATTACTTCTATTATCACTATTTAATTGTAAATTAAATATAAATATATAATGTATAATATACAAGGACCCAGTATGATATGTATACAAAGTACATTTTGTCTATTCAACAGAACAACCTTTGACACCGAATGATTTTTGTATAAACGGTAAGTCATAATAAAAATATTCTTTCTTATATGAATATATTCTTATACTATCTTTTTATATGGTATAACTAGAGACAGAATAATAAATATTGATCTTAATATTATTTGTTTTGTTTTGCGAAAACTTTTAAACAAACATCAGTATATAAATCGAATATAGTATTTAGCTATAATTTGGAGTCAGGCACGAGTGATACTATTCGCAATACTATTTATATTTAATTGATAATCGTCCCGAGTAGATTTGCTTAAAATTGAAGTATATTGGACTTAATATGGATTTATATGTTTTATTATCTTGATGACTTGTGAATGAATTTACTCGTATTTAAAATGATTATAACTATTTATACAATGAAAAAAAATATATATATAAAAAAATAATAAAAAATAATAATAATGATAATTATTTAATAATTGATTCATGATTTGAAATGCAGAGTGTAAAGGTATGTTATAATAATATACGCCTATTTTGAATTTTATATATTATTATATCTAATCAGAAATTATTCATATTCGAAGAAGTTGTTTCTTCTCGTAATATTTAATGAATATAGAAAAATTCAAAATATTATATTGAATAAGTTATTAAATTTAGACCAAGTTAATACAAATCACTTTATATGGTTTTTGTATTTAATAACCCCACTAGATTCATATCCAAATTTATATACGTATGACCTATAATAATTGTGTGCCTGATTGTACGAATCAATTTTTAATTTAGCGTTAAGTCCAAGATTATTTATTTTTTAATAAACTTAATTTATTTATTAGATAAATTCAAAATATAATTCGTCTCAATATTTTTACAGAAGAACTAAAAAGAGTCAACTTTGTCATGGGTATGTGTATTTAATTTTTAGATTGTAATATAACTGCAAAATGCACATCATATAGCAACTATTAACTATAAACTATTTACACTATTAATAATTTATTATAATGCTTAACTATCATTTACGATGAAAATTATTGTTGAAACTACAAGGTTTTGTTTAATATACAAACCAGACAAGAAAATTATATAATTAAATTTTTTAGACTAAAATTACGAAAAATTTTAATAATATATCCTTATACAATATTTTGTAAAATAAATTTGAAGCTTTCTAAGAATTTTTAGCTTATTAAATTTCTGATATACATATAATATATGTCGCGTTGACTACTAATAATAGATTTAATCTATTAATCATTTTGAAGAACCAAGGTGTATATATATATTATATATATATATATTATATAATATAATACATAATAAATAATTTTTGTTAAATTGATATCAATTTTTAGAAAATGCTAATTCTAATGTTGGAAGTAGTTCGTTTCGTAAGTTTTAAAGTGCTAATTTGCAGGACGAATGAGTATAAGAAAAAAGCAACATTTTTAAATCGTTCCAACGCAAATTTTTATATTACCATAATATTCGTTTGTGGGTTATTTATTAATTGTATTTAAGTTTCCATATTTACGAGTATATTGTATGTATTTGTATATTGGACGTTCTAATTTTCAATTATTATTGTTAGGGAAAAACCACAGACGGCGCCAAAATCAGTTAATGTCATGCTTCGTTAATTCATGCGGTAACCATTTCAAATAAGATTATATCGTAAGAACTACTCAACAATTTTTTTTTTTATTCAACAGTGAAAAACAGTAAGTGGTTAAATTGGATAAAATATTCGCAATATCGTAAAGCTGAGTGCAATAATTACATATTAAATTTATTTTCTCAGAAATAATTCGTATTCGAAAAGAATTTTGTTCTTATAATATTTAATAAATATGAGTATATAATGATTTTGATTCAACGATTTATTTATACGTCATTTAGTAATACAATGAAAATTATTTTAGAATCTCGTTTGTTGACTATACGTACCAGTACTGAAAACTATATGATTAAAATGTTTTCGACTCTAGCCTGAAGGAAAATTATAATAATTTATAATTATATAAAATTGTTTAAATTAAATTCTAAGCATTTTTACAATTTCTATACCGATTATATTGTAATAAATATTGGCCCACATAATTATTGTAAAAATTAAAAGAAAAATCTAATGTAAATAATATACTATTGATATTATTAAACATAAAAAATATTAAACGAGGAAAATGTATATTCTAAATAATACATTTACTGACAGATTTCATGTATACAGGATATTATTTATGATATTCATATAATACATGATGCGTTAACTAATTATAATAGTTTTAATCTTATAATAATTTTGAAAAAAAATTTATTTCTATGTATATATATATATTTATATAAAATAAATTATTGATTTTTAATTTTAGATGATGATAGTTCTGATGAAATTACTAATGTCAACTCGTCTAGTAAGTTACTAATCGTTAATTCATACGACATGTACATGACTAAACCACCTAAGTCTATTCTCTCTCATCTTATACACGATCGACGCAACTCCAATACATCCTCTTACATATTCATTCATCTTCTCTTGTCACTCCACTCATCCATCTAAGCATTTTTATCTCTGCTACATTCAGTCCCTGCTTTATTTTTTTGGCAACCACCCAAACTAACCTAACCTAACCTAACTTTGAATCATACAACATAGTTGATCCCATTATACTCCTATAAAACCTACCTTTCAGCCGCATTGTAATTCTCTTATCACACAGAACACCAGACGCTTCTTTTCACTTTATTCATCCACACTTAATCCACACTTAATGTTTCACATCCTCGTTAAAACCACCGTTCTTTTGTTCAAAGGACCTTAAATACTTAAAACTTTCAACTTCACTTACCTCGTTCCTACTTATTGTCATTACACTTCTAGTTTCCTTGACTTCATTCTCTATCATCAAACTCATACTATATATACTCTGTCTTACTTCTATTAAGCCTTAATCCCCTTCCTTTCAGAGCTAAGCTCCACACATCAAGTCTTTGATTAACTTCTTTCCTATTTTCTCTTACCAAAACTATATCATCACCAAAACTATATCATTAATTTTATATACATACAAATATAAATTAAATTATTTTTTTTAAATTTTAAATCGATTTTTAGATGATAATAACATCTCGATTATTATTATTATAGTTTATTTTAGATTATTATTATAGTTATTAGTCGCTAATTCATAAAACGTAAAATTTTTTTTAAATACGTTCAGACGTAAATTTTCGTATTATCATATCATTCTAAAAACAAAAAATGTATACACCTCGTTGGTGCTAACACTCCTCAGTGCTAATTTTGTTTGTTTGTTGATAAGAATAAAAAATAATAAAATGTCGATTTCATTGCATTACAATTATTCTTTATTTTGTTTGGAGTTTGTCTATATACGTATATAAATATCTGAATATAATAAAATGTACAAAGCAACAAAGCATATTTTATAAGTGGTTTTATTGTCTTCGCCAAATTAAACGTACTCAATTACGTCTTTTCCAAAATTAAATGCTCAAAGCGTATTGATGTTATGACAATATTATAGTCGAATATCACTTGAACCTTTTTTTAGATTTTGAAAGTCCGCAAGAATTATATTGTAGATTTTTAAATGAAAGTGAAGGTATGATGTGTTTTATGATATAGTAAAATGTTCGCAATTTCATAAAGCAAAATTCAAAAATGAAAAAAAATGTTATGTATTTTAGTTTTAACCGACAATGCTAAAGGTATATTTTAATTATTAATAAATTTAAAAAGACAAACATACATGCTAATTCGCTTCATTCAATTTTGTAGTAAATGTTTAATATTGTATTTTTCTTTTATTTTTTCTAACAATTAAGTCAAACGTAATAAACTCATATTTGATCGATCGACTTGTTTAATTGATTGATTTTATTTGGGTGGTCATGAAATTAATAAACATGTGCACATTTTTCTAGCATTAAGTGTTGTTGGAGTGAACTATTAAAATAAATACGAATATTAATATGATTTGCAAAACTATATTCATGTTAAATATTTTGTTAATGTTTAATTATTTTAAAGTTTTAACGAAATATCGGAAATCATTAAAAACTTTTAACTATAATAAAAATAAACAAATATTTTTATGTGAACTAACAATTATATATGCTAATAATTCAATTTTTATGCTCGATATTTAACATACTGAAACCTCTGATGCTTTTCACTTAAAATAATTATGTTTTTTTTGCACATTTTATGAATAACTTACCTACTTAGATAATATGAGTAACAAATGATTCAATATAAATTGGCTGAGCGAATCATATTTCCCGTCGATTATGCTACTATATTTTTATTTATATTTGGAAAAAAGGATGTTTTCCTTTTAAAACCAATAGATCTGTACAGACAAGGCAGTATGTGTAACATTTTAGGGTTTTCAATGTAAATAATATCAACTCATTTACATTTGAATCTATACAATATTAATATAATACATTATTAAAATCTAATATGACTTAGTCAATATAAATATAATCGTGTTTAGATTTTGAGAACCGATACAGATCACACATTCAACATAGTACGTATTACAATTGGTATACGTATTATGAGAGATATTTTTTTTAAATTGTTATTATGTCATAAATAACTTTTATAATATATTAAAAAATTATTTTATTGCCAACGTCACATAAAATATTTTTAACCATTGAAATGTTTCAATTAACATATTTTTATTTGAATTTTAGATTATTCTACACTGCAAAATGAAAACGAATGGTGCGAAGATATTATAAATCATGTTTATGAAGAAGATTCTGAAGAAGATTCTCAAACTTCTAATTCAGATAATTGAAAGGAATGATGCATTTTACACGTCCTCAGTCAAATCTTTCACTATGTAGTCGTGTTAATAGAATTTCTCGTATTTTTATCATTCACATATAAGTGAACCATATTTTTTTAAACTATTTCAAAGGTTTATCATAATATTATTATAAAAGTATTAATGTTATTTAAGTTAACTGTTTAAAAAAAGTGTATTGCCAAGCATTGTTAGTAAATTCAGTTATAATATTATTTTCGTTTTGTTACAAAGTACTAATGCAGTGTTTATTACAAATTGTGTTTTATTATTTGTACAATTCTCAGACTGTGTAACCGATAAAATTGGCACTAAAATTGAATAAATACAAATTATTGAAATTGTTTTAAGTCTGTGGTAGGTATTCGATATGTATAAAATATGTAACAAAATATCAGACTACATGTATGAAATAATGGAAAAACGAAAAATGAGGTCTAGACTTGTTCAATGCGTTCGGCATAATTCATATACAGTCAAATAAATATTCAAACATTTAAAATGATAATAGTGTACGTTATTAAGTATTGGAATTTAAACAACAAAATTGCAATGTTTATTCACACTCGCGTTGTTGTTTACACTGTTTAGGCGTTTATCGATAAACGGGACGATGATAATTTAAATACTAATAATTTAGAATAGACTTGATGTTTTTGTACATGATACCGATCATCACGTGCGATTCGGAACATACGCTGGACATGTACACTGAAGAAGACGCGATTAATGCGGAGAACGAATCCGACAATGATCCTTTTATTCTTAAACGACTATCAGCAAAATGTCTACTGATCAACAACTTGTACTTGTGTGAAAAACGCACATATGGCCGTTAATCGACAAACATTTGTTGTTTACATTTTTTTCTGAGTTCGTAGTTTGTGTATCAGTAAAGATATACAAAAAAGGTTTTGTTACTCGTATAGTAGTGTAGTAGTGGTTGAAAAATATTTTGTTATTTTCAAGAAGATGAACATGAAATATTCCAAATGCAATTTAATAATAGTAACTTCCAAAACAAAAATATTTATTATTTTAAATATTATGATTGCTTCAATGGCGCTTGATCGTGATGATAGTACGTAACAATCGTTATTATAAAAATAATTATCCAAATGTACAAAAAATAAATAAAACAAATTAAACGATAAATAGAAAGACACATGCCTGAAACGGGCATGTTCATAGGTTCACTATTTTTTTCTTGCTGTTCAATGATGAAAAAATCCATAGTTTTTTCTTACTGTTAAGGAAACTATTGATAAAATGGAAAACTATTTTCACTAAAGTAACAATTAAATAAAATTTTCTACCAAAAGTAAAGCATATAAAAATCATTGATGCACTCCTTGGTGAAAAATTGTCAACAGGCTTAATAAAAAAATATATTAATTTGAAAAAAAACACATTCGTTGTAAAAACCAATTATTTTCCGCTTCACTTATGATCTGAAATATTACCTATTTCCAACGAAATGTTTAATAATCAAATTGAATTCGATAAACGTAAGAAATTTCAAAAAGTCAAAAGCCATCATGTCAATGCATATTTGAAGTCTTTTTAAAAATTTTCTGGATTGAAGTTGAAAGTAAATAAATATATATATATTGCTTTATCATGTACTGCTTTTGTTTATAATTTTGGTTTCATTGCGCCGGAGAACATTTGCTTTTTCATAACCAGAAACATAATTATATTATTTAAACATGATGGTACCGAAACGCTAAATTATTAAAAATTAAATTGTTTTTTCTACAGAATGCATACGTAAGTAAAAACAGTTCTCTTAGTATAATTATTGCATGATGACAATAAGTCGAATAAACACCAATTGGCCGCATCGCATAATATTTTCCGTCGAATTGCTATAGCGTTTGAAAACAATTATTATTTTTATTGTTTTCACAGGTGATATATTACAAATAGGATACACAGCAGGTAAAACATACATGTGTAATTTAAAAACTAATAACAATTTTAATTCATATGACAATTTTCTGTCGTCACGCATACTAACGATTATTTTACTCCTCCTGAATATAAATTATAAAACACTATATATACACATAATGTTGTGTATTTAAATCAATTTACTATAACGTAGAAAGTTTTCAACGGTTAAACAAGGAAATATAAAAATATTAAATGTATTTAATTGATATTCCACAGATGATGAAATCATTAATTGTTTGATGTCGAATGATACATGTAAGTTTGAATATAGCACACGAAATAAATAATAAAATTGACGTAAATATATTACGTTTCAAACTTGAACTATTTAATTCAGTCCATATATATATATGTTATAATTAGTAATGAAAACGAAAATTTATGAGATATAATAAAGTCTAAGTTTCTAGTGGTATTTATTTTAAAATACGAGTATTAATTGGTTTTGGTTTTGGATTTTAGGTATGCAAGTGGATCCCCTAAAAAGTGAGTCACGTGTTTGAGTGTAACATTCATTTAATTTTTTTTATCAGATGACTAATTCGTTCATCACCAAAAATCGACAACGAATTTCACAAATATCTAAGTAGAGATTTTATAACGGAAATCTAAAAAATGCAACAGCTTGTGTTCTAATCAACTTTTTTTTTTTACAACGATACAAATTAATATTGATTACACCATTTGCCAGTAAATACTGTGACTGGTTGAACATGATGTCCGAACGTGAACAGACACAATGTAATATATTACGCCAAAATAATTTAAACCGTAAAATTAAATACAAAAGATATACGTAATTAAGCGGACTGTACAATACAATATATGTATAATATAAAATTTATTAAATTTTTTTTTTTTTTTACTCGAGTTGATGTAACGATTATAACAATTCACTAAAAATACAAATGTATACGTAGATATATCTACAATGGTTTATAACGCAAATACGCCGACCTGAATGATGACGATTGAAGGTTATGTCCCGATGGCAAAATCACGATTAATGTCAAAGGTCGGAAAACAAAATCTATCGCAAAACGTCAAGCACTGGATATTTTACGACAGTACAATATACTATATAAAGCGCATGACGCATAAAACGAACACAGAATAAAATCGCGTAACTGCAATATGACCACACATGACAAACGAAGAAAACAAAATGTACGTGAAAGGCTGACCGGTTTCGAACTGCTATATACCGTCGACGACTTGACAACAACCGAGAGCGCGCGAGAGTGTTTCACCGACGTCGCTGCAGACGAGCTTACACCGCGTGTTATTGATTTAAGATAACGTGACAGGAGAGGAGGGATGGATTCGCATCGTCACGACCGATGAATTTATCGATAAAACGATAATGACAGTGCGATCTACCGTTGTCGCAAAACCGTACTCTACAAATATAGTCTTTAGTTACAATTGTTGTATTTATATTTTTTTGCCGACCTAAAAATAAAACAATTTACATTTTTTTTCAAAAACAAAATACAAATTTAAATTTTTATAGGATTTCTTTTAATTAAAACACTTTGGCGTTCATAATTGTTGTTAAAATTAAATCGTTAAATATTTCAATTTGTTGAAGTTTTGTAAAATATAAATTTGTTTTATGAATGGCAAACGAGAATCCGATCAATACGATATAGGCGACTAGAATAATTTTGATGAAAAACATTTAGATTTTTGTAAAATCATAGCAAGTCAGCGATTAAATTTTAAGACAAATTTGTATAATCAAACATTTTTTTTAAGTATAAATTCATAAAAGAGTTATTTTTGTTTTTGCTAATAAAATCTAATTTATTTTAAATTTTAGTGGTAAACAATTCTAAAAAATCTAAAATATCATGATATTGTAACTTAAGGTTCTATAAATTATTATTATAAACAAAAACATTATAAATATTAAATATGACAATAGTTATTGTATTTGTCAGACTTTCGTGGGACATTGTATATATACGTATTTATTAACATGAAATATTATACTTATAAGTGCGTATTAGGTAACCCACATGTCGAAAAAAATATACATTTTAATCTACGTTCAGTAAACTCAAATGAAATATTTTCAGAATATGGTTACAGTTACACGTGTTATCTAAAAAAGAATTGTGGTAAGTTATTACTCCTACTACGTGATTAATGTCAAAAACGACATAAGTCAAGTATGTTTTATATTAACTTAATGAAAAATAGTCGAAGTTTGACTATAAAAAACTATGAATTATGAATATAACTGATCCTAAAAATATATAAATAAATTGGTGTAAGTGCAAAAAAAAGTAGAATTTTAGGAGTAATTAAGTTATTAGTGGTTTGTATAAAATTTCAATTTTGTGACTTGTGTCGTTTTTGAAATGGCCGATTCAATTGTGTTCGCATGCGTTTTTATTTACTGATAACATAGTATTTGGCCATTGCGGCTCGTCAACTTCACAATTCGCTTTGGCTGCCCAGTCGGGACATCATAACTGCTAATAATTCAACATTTTCATTTATAGTCCATTACGAGTTTAGTCATGTCTTCAGTGTCGCCAAATTCTTTAATTTCGTATGTTTTTTTCTTGTCTTCCATAGTTTTGTAACTCCGAACTGAGCCCGTAAAAAGCGTTTTTCGTTTTTTCTTTCTACTTCGTAGAAAACTACGTAGTTTCGTTTTCCTTATCCTGCTTGCAGTCCACGTGTGCAACCACGTGTCCGTTCGTCGTGTCATGGTGTGTGTGCGTGTATATGAATTCTTCGATTGTACGGTAAGTGTCGTTCGGGTACTTCAATAACGTCTACTTTAGACTGTCTTACCGTTTTAGAGTTGCCATTGATTGCCGGCAGTCGAGTTTATTATTGAACGTGGTTGTTGTTCGTGTCGTGTTACTGCAGTGGATGCATTCGTTCATTGCTTTCGTCGGGTGGCTACAGGTCGACGATCGTTACGGCACCGGGATCACTTGTTCTCCCAACCTGTAAACCCACATATAATTACATATCGCGGGGTGGTCAGGTGAGTGAAATCGAGTTGTCGACCACAGGCACCAAGGTAATTGGTTTTTTTTTGTTTTGTTCGGATTGCATGAGTAAATTCGAGTTCCACGTTTTCTAAAAGGTTTACGGGCTAATTATGTTATTTTATACAAAAGATAAATGTTAATACAATGCACTACAATTATAATTATTGCTATTATGTGATTTGTATCGGTCAACGTGTTTTCTAGCTACATAATGTAACATTATGTAACATATTAATATTTTATGAATAAATAATTTTTAATTATGACCTTTCGTAATTAAATTCTGGAAATGAAAATCATTTGAAATTTGCTCGAACAAGAATCGTTTCACTGCTGTTGATGTGAAATATGCGTATTAATCATATACGCATTTTATTTTCCAATTTAGACCGTAAAAGTAAGCATATAAGTCATAAAGTAATATATGTATATGAATTTATAGACATGTATAAAATTTCCTAAAATGCAATTTATTTTTAACTATTGTGTTGCATAGTGATTTTGTAAAAATTAAGAGTATTTAATGTCATAATTGAACTATGGAACAGTTCAATTATTCGAAATTTGTTTGAATAAGAATCGCTTTGCTTGCGTCGATACAAGTATGAAATAAGCGTATTAATTAAGTACGGATTGTATTTTTTCCTTTAGATAAAAACAGTAAGTATAAAAGTCATAAAGCTACACATATAATAGAAAAAAAATTGTATACGTTTAAAAAAAGTTACATGTATGTATATACTTTATAAAATACAAGAAAAATTGCCCACTATACATAAAGAATTGATGTAGAACGTTTAGTAATTATCATAAAGGTTCCGTTTTTTTCTCTCGCGACAAATGCTTTTGACGATTTTCAATATTAAAACTATTTACTGATTATTAAAAAATGTATTACTGTTACACACATATTTTTAAAAAAAGCTGCCTTTAATAGTAAGACTATGTATGGAAACTCTCATAAGTTTTATTTAATTAAGTTACACATTTCTATATAAAATCAAACTCTAAATTAAACACATGAAAACAATAAAAGCTGTAAGTTTTAATACAATTATAAATCATGTATTAAAGTACAGTTTACATTTGTACACTAGCATAATATGTGTGTGTTCGTTTCGTTTTAACAATTATAATGATATTTCGTCCACGAAAATACTGAATATGTTTTCCACAATTGTCTATAACAGTTCAAAACTATGTTTCCAATGACCGTATAAAATCGTGTTCGCCATTCGTTCCACCGTACCCGAAATTATGCATCAATTAGATACGTTCTGATGCACTCTAAAACATAAACGTTTCTGTCTGACAATGTTTTCAGATATATCCATGTGTGTAGTTTTGGGCTGACGTTTCGGACTCATTTCAGAGTCCATCCTCAGAGCGTAGTTACTGGTCGAGTGTTGTAACTATACTCAATACTGTAAGTTACATGGACTCTGAAATGAGTCCGAAACGTCAGCCCAAAACTACACACATGGATATATCTGAAAACATTGTCAGACAATTAAAAATCCATGAAAGTCTCAACACATTCATATAAACGTTTCTGTCAATATTTCGTCTACACGCAAAACAAATGAGAGGATTTTTTCCACTGATAATATTTCTATTTTTAGCACGCTGTTGTAAATTTAATATAAATATGATGTAGTGTATACGAAGTTCTTTTTTTCTGCCCAATAGATGAATTATTGAAACCAAATTATTTTTGTATACACGGTAAATCAAAATCAAATTAAAAATATTATCTTTATATAAGTTATTTAATTGAAACATTATATTAAATTTTGATACTAATATATATTGTATAGTATATAGTTTCGATGTATACTCTTGTCATAGATTATAAACAAAAATCGATACATAAATCGAATGAAGTATATTGTTTGAGTGATATAAATTGGAGTGGAATAATTTTACGAGCGATCTAATTGTGAAATATATTGATAATGGTTTTGGCTAAATTTATTTTATAATAGAAATGTCTTGGACGTACATTCTATTATAACTGTTAGGCTATAGATTTATTTATAAATATAAATAAATCTATATATAAATTAATATATTATAACTATTTTACATTTAATGATATTATGACAAAATTATACACAAAAAAGAGACAATTATGATTTTAAAGATTAATTTATGTTTTAAAAACGCAGAGTGTAAGGGTAAGTCTACGTATGGTAATTAACATCTTTTTGTCAATTTTTTGTAATTACATTTTTTCAGAAATTACTTGTTTTCAATACAATGTCTTTTTCTCATAATAATTTATGTATACACAATGGTTATAACTATTTATAATCGTTACTCAGATCGCTGATAAATATAGACAAACCTGTAAAAACCCGATTTGTATGGTCTTTATATTTAATAAATTCACTATACATTTCCAATTTTTTTCTTAGATTTTAATAATCATTGTGCGGATGAATATTTATATCCTATTTTACGTTATAAAATAGAGATGAACACATTTTCGGATATTAAAAAAACCACTTACTTGAGTTCGTTAGAAGAATACATTTGTGAATACATAGAGATTACATTTGATGGATTTTCGTTTTGTCGATCACATTAAACTTTATGAATTAGATTGTAAACCTAAAGAACCTAAAGAACCTAAAGATAAAATTAAATAAATTAAAATTGTTATCGCCTCAATATTTTTACAGAAGAATTAAAAAATCAAAATTTTGAAATGGGTATGCGTATTTAGTATTAAAAATATAAAAATATTTAAATCACGGCAACAATAAAATATAAACCGACGAAATAATTACTAATAAAAATACATATATTATATGGGAATCAAATAGGTTCAACAGATAATAAATTATATAAACAACACATCTGTTGTTAAACACAACAATACTTAAAAAATGTACACTTTAGTATTCATTTATAATATTATAATGGCAATAATAATAATAGTAATTATAATAATAACAACCACTCACGATTATCGAAAAACGCGAACTGACATACCCAATACAAAGAAATATTAACAATAGAAATAAATGAAAAATAAAAGCACGTGCACATGCACCCACACCCGCATACACAAACTAGTAATAAAAATGTACTCTTGAAATATTGGAATTGATATAAATACAAAAAACAATAATAAAAATAATAATAATAATGTTTTCATTAGGAATAGTATAAAATGAAAATGACTTGGTCATTTGGGCAAACAAACGATATAGATGTATAAAAGCTATTTGATATGATGCACGCGACTAGGACAATTTTAACAATTTATAAGCGTATTAGACATTGGCGCACAATGCATGAATGAACGATAATAATTTCCTTGAGCAATATACACGTCGATTGTATACAATATCTGTGCGAAAAACAACAATTAATTTTTAATTTTAGATTCTAGATTAAAGGAAAATTGTGTTATTTTATACTTGTGCATTATTTTCTAAATCAAATTTAAAGCTTATTTAGACTATTTACACCCATTAAATTTTAATAGTTATTAATCCATATTGTTTTACAAAATTAAAAAAAATCTGTTATTACTAATATTAAAGTATTTATTTGAATAATCCACTTTGTATATTATTGTGTTATAATTTTAAAATGTAGTTTTTCTACATGTACTATTTTTCTAGTGAACTGAAAAATGTATACAAAATATTTTTTTCCTAACTCATTAACAAATTACAATAGCTTCAATCAAATAATAATTTTGAAAATAAGTTTTTATTCGTAACATACGTAATATTATATTAATTATACAAATTATATGTATGTTATAAATAAATAATTTTAACAAATTAATAAAATGTAATACCGATTTTTAAGAAATGTTAATTCTAGCAACGGATGTAACTCTTTTAATAAGTTATTTAAATTCATATAACATGTTGAAGGTTATAAGAAAAAAAATTTTAAATGCGTATAGCGTCAAATTTTTTCAACTATAAAATGTTGTTGCTTGTTTGTTAATAATCAGATAATAATTTAAAAATAAAACTCATACATATAATATGCGTTATAACTTTTAATAATTCGTTTAGATAAAAAGATCAATAGTCTCATACACAAGGCATATATATTAGTCAACAAAGCTGTGAACAAGCTATCTCGTGACTGCGGTAAAATGTTTTTCTAAAACTATTTCGTAAGAACTATTCAAAAAAGTTTGTTATTTTTTTTTTACAGAAAATAACGGTAAGTCGTTCAAATGCAATAATGAATGGTCAACTAAATTAGTAGAAAAAACTAATTTATATTTTTACAATGCAACTGGAGTGAGATAATAATTATTAGTATTCCGGTTTGGAATAAAAGAATGATATTTTTCTTTTAGAATCAATAAATCCGTACGAACGAGACGGTATGTGTAAAATTGTAATTCATTTAATACATGAAACTTCAAATACAATATATTTTCGAAATCTATAAGAACTTAGTCAATAAAAATGTTATCTAGTTTAGATTTTGTGAACAGATACAGTTTACACATTCAATCTGGTATGTATTTAGATTAATACATGCGTTATATGAGATAATTTGTTTTAATATTGTTATTGGAGTTTAAATTACTTTTATGATATATTTAAAAATTCTATCATTGTCAATGGTACATAAACTTTTTTTTAACTCGTGAAATGTTACGACTTGCATATTTTTATTTTGACTTTTGAATTTTAGGCACTTCTATGCTACAAAATGGAAACGAATGGTGCGAAGATATTACAAATCATAAACAACATGCTGAAACATCTATAATCGATAATTGAAAGAAAGGAAGTATATTACACACCCTCAGCCAAAGCTTTTATTATGTAGTCGTATTAATAGTCATAGTTTTAATATCTCTTATATATATGTGCACCGCACATTTTGAAATATTTTAAAGCTTTAGATTAGGTTAGGTTAGGTTAGGTTAGATTATTATTTCTAGTGGAGTGCGTCCTAGTTGGAAAACAGATGACGCAATCGGAAAATATCAGCACGCGAATGGTGGACGTGTAAAACCACACATTTATTACACTGTGCATGAATTGAATCGATGACGTATGCAATGTGGCTTAAATATCGTACTTTTTTTCGTTTACTATAAAATAGTAAACTTAAATTTTGCAAAATCTAGTTTGGAAATGTTTTTGAGTAGACATATTTCATTTGGGTATTCACGAAATAAGCAGTTAATTATACAATAATTTTGCGTACGTTGTTGTGAGAGTAAAATAAATTTATGAAAAAAATCAAACGAGTAATAATAATACAATTAGCAAAGTTATATTCGCGTAAACATTATTGTAGGTATTAATTATTTTTAAATTTAGACTTTTAGAAAACTGGGGTAAAAAAATTAAATAATATAAATGGACTAAGCGATTCTTATCTGTCGTGTGTTACAGTAATTCTACTTGAGTAATATAATTGTTAGTATTCCAATTTGGAATACAGCAAGTTTTTCTTTTAGATTCAATAGATTCGCACAAACAGCTCAGTTCTACAAGTATAATAATATACGCCTCGATATGATAACCCACATGCCCGTTGAATAGCGAAGGAAGTGTTTGAGAGACTACCGTCTCTGAGGATTTTAAGGGCTAGTGGTCTAAACCCAATTAAATTATTTATAAAGTTAATTTTAGATCAATTTTTCTAAGATCCGAACTCCATATGACAGTTACCCAAGGTTTTGTGTTCCAAAAATATGCAGATTTATATATTTACGTATTCACAATATGACGTAGCGAATGAGGTATTTGTTCTATTCATTTAAGCCTTTGTGTTTAACGTAATAAGTCGCAGATGATCTCATGGTTGATTATGTTGAATGGATTGGACGATTTCGTAAAACTACTTAACTATAATGAAACTGAAAAATGAACGTTCTAGCATGTGAGAGATGGGATGCAAAGGGGTTAGGTAATTGGACATGATTGGCCGTTTATAACAATTTTTAACATTATTTCGTACGACCGTAAATATTATTCTAGAGTTGAATAGATCCGATAGATCAAGTGGGTAGATTAGAGATATCTTAGAGTCTATAGTAAACTCGCTTACGTGATAATAATGTAAAATACGAGTATAATATAATTTGAGTTGGTATGAGCCGAAAAGATAGTAATATTTAAGTCATAACATTATCCAGGGACACCTTTGTTAAGTTCGCAAAGTTTCGTTAAAATATTATTTTAATTTATTTTTATGTGGGCTATCGTATTACGTTACTGAACACAGTATTATATTACAAATTGGGTTCGGTTTTTTTTTACGACCCGTGAGAGAGAAAGAGACAGAGAGATAGATAATACTATAAACTGTATATCCTTATCGTCTGAAATGACGTTCTAATCGATCCGTGAAGATATATTTTTCGCCCGCTTATAATAAAATATACATATTCAGATGCAAGTATGATATTATTTCATCCTCGCGTTTCGCAATCAACGCGATTGATCGTTTGTGATTTTGCGATATTTCATACATTTTAGTCGATCAATGTTAGTGAGAGCAGTTGAATGATTTAAAGCATATGAACATTTTCATCGACTTCGAACACTAGCACCTCTCGACCAGAGTGTTTAGATGAATGTAGTCGTCGTGTCGTAAACATATGATATACAGAATGACCCTTTTGTTTGCGAACGAGCGATCATCTGCCAAACTTTCAAATCAATTTCATTTCGATTTTTCTCCATTCGTCATTAAATCGTTTAAGCACGATTATTTTATTGACCATTTTGAAAATTATATCCCCACTCGTTATACCTTTTAGTATTCGGGCAAGAACTTATAGAGAGGACGAGTGATTTTATTATAACAAATCATATTATTGTTACAAAATTCGTTATGTGTAAATAAGAATTTATTATACTTACAAAAATTCCTTATTTATTCACTTAAATAATCGTACGCTATAAATATTGTAATAAAAAACCTATACTAAAAAACTAGGTGGCTAAGTATACATAATATTATACTTTAGTAATAATAATTTACAAATACATAAAGTAATATTCTTAACATTTATTTTGATTGTAAAATATTGAAAAAACTTAGATATATATATTATTCGTTTTGTTATATATACACTTTTAAAAGAAATCTCCATGTTCATACGTTTTCATAATAACGGTTATTCTTTAGACGTTATATAAATAGCTATACTGGCACTATTTTGGGATTTTACATAATTTTTTTCCTGTTCGATTATAAATCATAACGATTTATTCGTTTTCAGAAGAAGAAAAATGTATGACGTTTACTATAGTTGTATTTTTACAATATTAAACTTTGTAACACTTCCGTTGCAATCGAATCCACAAGACCACACTCATCGCACTCGATATTAAAGTCACCGCGACCATAAACGAATACGTTAGATAAAACTTTTTCGACGAAATGCACAACGTCCTATCACCTGCGAACAGATAAAAACATCGTTTAAATTTGTATTTTTTTACAGTATTTCATTATTATATTTGTGTCGTTGACGTTTTACACGTCACGCGTAAAATGTGAGCGTCGTACGTATAATATAAAAAATATATGTAATAGACTCGTTTTATTTGATATGCGGCAAAAGAGTTCTCGAAGTAAACCCATAATGTAGAGTCCTTAAACATTAATTTATTTGACAGTTTAACAAGTATGACGACGCCGCGAATGTTCACTTCGAAATACAGACTATAGTTATCAAAGTAAACGCTATTTACGTGTTTATAAATTCCATAAATTTATATTACAATAGTTCGTTAATAGATCATTTATTATTTATGTCCTATTATAATTCAATTATTGTTTAACAAATTATAGTAAGATCTGTTCTGCATTGTTTTTGAAATATATTATTTTACATATTTATTTCGTACGTTAGAACGTATTTTTTAAACTTGAAATGGATATAATAAAGTCTTAATAATAATGTAATTGATGTATTTAAAAACGATGTTTGACATAAAATAGTTGTATATACATTTTTTTTTCTTTTTGCGTTTGGTTACTATATTCTATAAAATAAGACAATATCAGTATTTTGTTTTAAATTTTAAAATTGTATTCTATTCCAATGTAATTTTTCCATTTTTCATTTCAATTTTAGAATTTTTAATTCAAACTATTCTCAATTAATCAACGTTGTCATTTAATCTTCATTTACATCGTTGCCTTTTAAAACAATATATAAATAAATAATTGCATACACTTTTACATACAGAAACCTAAAATTTGACATTTATAACAATTATTCAATTCAATACATAACATACTCGTATAATAACAAATTTATTTTAAAATAATTCGTTTAATAATTTTTACTAAATATTGAGCGGTTGGAAAATCTTAACAATTTCTGGTCATTTTATGATTAAAATCAAAAACATGTTAAGTTCTAGGACCAAATTTCTGAAAATTAAATTTGATATCAATTATATAGTACTCAAACAATATTCAAATAATTTTAAAATCATTATCATGATTTTCATTTAAGCGTTTATAGTTTAATTTCTGGGTGAAATTAGTGGTTTTTGAATGAAATTGTGATTTATTTTTAACACCCGTTAGTCCTTATCTATTGTTCGATTGTTGTGGATCCTACCTATGGGTAAAATTCTTTAGTACAAATATTTTTTGGGTTTCTTTATGTTACATGTTGCGAGAACATGTTTTTATTATACACGACGCAAGTGTAAAGTCCATAATATCACAAAGCGAGTTTTTTTTTATATTTAGGTATAATAAACGTTTATTGCTTCTGCGAAGATGTGACACTTCAATTATTCTAAAACGCGTATCCGTTTTTTATTTTTTATTTTTACGTCAGATCGTATTTTTATTTCAAACTATATTAGACGCATGCCATGTACAACATAGAACGACGTACACTTGTGATACTTATAGCGTAAGGTATAAATAATTGTTGTTTTTCATTTCTTTAATAATATTCAGACACGAGTTTAAAAAAAACATAATAACACGTTTCTTAATAGTCATAAATTTAAATTGCGGACTGTTAAACGTATTGTGGTATCTGCTTTAAAGATTCACACAATAAATATGTATACGGTATGTTTAAATAACTGTACGTTTTGAGTGAAAGTCAATATCGTCGGCCACAAATAGAATATTATATTTTAGTACACCTACTCGGCAATGCGCACGTGTCGTACACATACTTCTATGATCGCGTATGATCAGTTCGTAACTATGTGATTTAAATGATTTACAGAGACATTAGAATGAGCAATGGAGACAGCGGTGCGTAAATAATATACAATATTGTGACTTATCGATATTATCAAACCGAACACAGGAAATAACAGCAGCGACTTCCTAATAGAAAAAAAAAGAGATAGTTATATCCTTTCTAAAATAATTACCATCACAGTCAAAGCGTAATATTCCAAAAACGTACGAGAAGTGTATAAATATGTTTTACAAATTATTAAAAACAAAATTAACATATATAGATAGTACACGAAACTCAATGACATGTCAATTTTATAATCGTTTCTCAAAACACACTAAACATATACATGAAAAATCGATGTATTCATATGTGTATATTTTTTTTCTGTTTCTTTTCGTTTTTCTTTTTTTAAATCAAAGTCGTTGCAACATTATAGTTTCGAGTACTTGGTTTGTGTAATGTCGAAAATGCATATCTCCCTCCCCCCCGAGAAAAAACAAATAAATTTAACTGGCTTTAACAACGTTTCGTTCTCTGATAAAAAAAAGAAAAAGAAGTTTACAGTTTTAACCGCCGAAAATTGTATCGGTTTTGTACAAAACTAGAGCGATATGATTATTGTTATTTTTGAATTGCATATAACCCCGTCTCGTACAAATCCAACATCGTTTGCGTCCAGCTGTGAAACGACTTCGGCACAATGTCCGCGGTAAATGTACCGGTAAAAATAATACGACAAAACAATGTTCGTTACCGGTCGCGAACGCTCGGAACGGATCCAGAAGTTCGTCGGCGACGGCGGTCCGATTGAAATTGTCGGCTAGCAGGTCGTCGGGCGAGTACACGTGAACGCGGCCGACCAGCATCATGGAATCCGCGTTGTCGTCGAACGCAGCAGTCGTGCTGTTGGTCTCCACGTCTCGCCTTTTACGGCCGGGATCGATTTTCTGTTAAACAATCACAACAATGTCCGTGTGTACGGAGTTTGTATAAGTCGCGCGCGATCGTGACCCGTGACGTTCGAGTGAAAGCGCCGGGTTCGCGGCGTGCCGATTGTCGCCGCGAGACGGTTTACAGTGTTCGCGCCCGCGAGTGTTTTCGAAATATTATCTTCGGCAAACAAAACGGATAAAAAAAAATTTAAAAAAAAAAAATCGGTCTCGAATTCGTCGGCGCGCGCGACGGCAGAAAAATAAAACAAACGATAACGAATACGAAATCGCACGATTAGCTCCGATTAGACGACGGACGGTGATTTACGCGAAAATTTCTAATAATAATTTCCAAAACGGATTTCGCGGCTTGAATTACTGGTGCTCGCGACAATCGAAATATTCGAACGAATCCACGCCACTGCGAGGCGCCGCTCTAGAATTTCACGATAATCATAATAAAACCGCCAGTCGTGCTGTGCACGTGACTTTCGCTACTCGGACGAATGGGGTTTCAACAATCAATCGCCGTTATCATCATCATCATCATCATCATCATTATCATCACAATCGTGGTACGCACCTGATTCGGTTCCGTGCACGGTTGACAATTGGCTTTGCACAGTTCGACGTTGCACTCGATCAACAGGTCCATGACGTCCGGGAATTTGAAAGCCTGTGCGGTGATAAAGTATCGGTTAGGGGTTATTAACGCGAATCACGGGCAACTATCGACCGAAATCTCTTCGCGGACAATCGACCGTACGTGCACTTCGCGCGACGTCCGCGATTGAAGTCCGTCAATTGTACGTCGGACGTCCGACCGAACCACCGAAGTCCGTACGTAAGTCCAGTCGACACGCACAACTCACGCGTGGTTAGGTTAGACGAACGAAAACGCGCACTCCGCGTAACGGGCGTGTGTCCCCAAAAGTCTAGCGCCCATAGAACGGCTCGGTCACTTTGCGATTCGTCTTCGTTTGGGTCCGCCGACGAATGTGTTTTGAGATCATCGTGAAGGAAAAGACGAGTTTTACGATATGCCAACTGTCATATGACTTTTTCAAACAACACCACATAACAAAAAAATTAAAAATGTGAAGGGTGCCCTATTAAGTGTAGAGTCCGTACATTTCTCGTGTTTATATCGCGTTATGAAAATATTTGACTTGCATCTCGCTTTACAAAAAAAAAAAAAAGAAGAAGATTATTATTATTCGCAACAGTCAAAGACACTAAACCGGTGATCGTGTACAATCATCACAATAAACAATCCTAAAACGTATTCCCGTGTTTTCGTATAAAACAACCTCTGCACGTTTACGGGTGACGTTTTCCAACCGTATCGTAAATCTAACCAAATTATTTCGTCCGCGTTCGATCACACGCCAAATGAACGTTTCGGTGACGCGGATCGACACGGGCCGCCGTCGAACACGTACTTGGAAATGAGCGTAGGCGATCAGCGAACCGGTCGCCGGGTTGGTCGTGGTCTGGAAGCTGCCGAACAGCTTCGGTTTCGCCACGCAACCCTGCGCGTCGGTCAGCTGCAACTGGTTGCCGGACGCGGGGTCGTTGTCGCGGGCCACGCACTCCCTGACCAGCACGTTGAATCCCGGGTCGCCGTCCACCGTCACCACCAGCGTCATCGTCTCGCCGATCTTCACCAGCCCGCTGGCGATCGGCGCGAACGGCCCTTTGCCCGCCTGCAACACGCGCCGTTTTCTCTCGTGAACCTAACCTATCACGCCGCGCCGCGCCATCTAAACCTAACCTAACCTCCGCGACCGCGATTGGACCGATAAAGCCGAGAGAGGGATAAAACGGTCAGATAATGTCAGAATTAATCGTTCGAAAACAAAGTGTCTGACACGTGTAGGTCGGTCCGTTCAAAACAGAGTATTATTTTCACTATCGAATATTAATCACAACCCGACGTTTTTGATGGGTCTAATAAATTGTGTCGCATTATGTTCTGTCGTAGGTTGAACGCGTATTTCGGTAAACAAACCAGAACCAACAAGACAAACAGTTTTCGGGTATGTGGGAAATGACTAATATCCCTTGCGCGTTTTATATTACGCTAGGTGCGTCTAATTTATCTTGAGTAATCCTGCTGTAGATTATCTTGAAAGTTAACGAAAACAAAACAAAAATAGCAGTAGTGCACGATTGTTCGTTTAAATCAGAAATAACTAGATATGCTTGTACGTGACTGTGATCGTAACGTTTATTTAAAACGTGTATATTTTTATTTAATTTTTATTTGAATCCGTATTAATGACGACAGCGTGCGTTTGTTTGCCGGGAGCGTTTCGCTTTAAATTTATTCGACAGTCGGGTCGTGATTTTTTACATGATCCAACCCCGGTAAAATATATAAATAAAAAAAATTAACGATGTACCCTTTTTGTATTTGACGAATAGTGCATTTTTTTCGCGTTTCTATGATTTTATGGAGAGACAATACTATTTGCTTTTCTGTCGATCGTTCGAAACGCGTTTAAATTACGGTGGCGAAATCGCAATAAACCCGTCGTCCCGTGTACGCGCGTGACGAGATCTATGAAATGAGACGGTAACAACCGCGCCGGTCGGACGAATGGTCGCGAGCAATATGTACTTGAATGTCGAGCCGCGCGGTGGCCGTGTCCCCGCTGAACGTCACCACTTCCTGGTTCAGCATGCCGATGTTCAACGCGATGGACAGCGCCTTGTTCAGGTTACCTTCCCACAGACACCGGACGGTGCGGATGACGTCCCACACCTGTATTGTGCACGCAACGTCAGTATCATGTTTAAAGGCGTGCCGCGCAACGGCACATCTACCTCTTGTATGCCCGGTTCGTTCTGGACGACCAGCACGTTTTCCAAGTACGCCTGTTTGCCCGCGGAGAACTCGTCGACGAAATGCGTGCCGCAAGAGTTCAACATCACTTTGAACGAGTATTTCGTCTGGCCGGTGTTCGGGTTCACGTATCTGCACTCCGGGCTGTTGTAGAATCCCTGGGAACAAAGGGGACAAGCCGTTTGAACGCGTGTTTCTGTCCGGCAACCAACCACGCGGTATAACGCGTGCCCCGTGGGTTTCGAAAACAAACAAATCGCCATTCACGGGAGTTTGTTTGTATTTTTCGTCGCGGGTTCGATCCTATCCGGATATTACGTAGTTCGAACCACGCGTTTCTAGTGGAAATTTAATACGAAAAGTCGAGAAATCAAAACGTTTCCCACGTGACGGTGACACGATGATCAAAAATAATATGATCCACGATTTTAGGTTAGAAGTTCGCGATTGTACGGATACACGACACGTGTGGGCGATCGAGCGCCGCGGCGGTACCTTCGAGTAGACGACGCCGTCGTACGGCCGGTTGAACTCCACGTCGATGGTCATCATGTCCTTGGAACACTGCACGTTCATCTGGTGTATGTGCGGCGGATGGGACACGTCGTCCAGGTTGGACTGCAGGTTGTCCGAGTTCGGGTCGAACGGCGGGTTGGTGACGAGGAAACCGGTCGGCTCGTCCGTGAAGCCCGCGGTCGTCGGTTGCTGCGAGCCGACGGACGGCGGCGACGGCGCTTCGGAGGTCGCGGCCGTCGTCGTCGTCGTCGTCGTCGTCCCCGGCGCGTCTTCCGTGGACGTCGATGGCGGCGGCGGCGGCGGGGCGCGTTCCGGGACGACGGACGGCGTCGACGGGTACTGGACGCCGGTGGGCGCGGGGAACTCGGGCTGCGGGGTCGGCAGCGGCGGCAGGTACCCTCTGAATTCCGTCTGGGACTGCGCGGCCGCGAACGGGCGCGGCTCGCTGTCCTGGCGCGCTAAACAGATTCGCATGGACGGACGTTTAGAAAAACGCGCGCGCGCGCGGGACGGACGGACCGTGTACGCGAAAACCCACGGAGAAAACGTCGCGTGGTCTCCAAACGTTTTTCTCGTTAACGTGTTTTACGATCCGGATTGTGGCGCGTGTTTTTATTTTTTTAATTTTTTTGAGATGTGTAAAGTCTTCTTCGATCTTCTCGCGGTCTTGGCTTACTGACAGAATTTTTGAATAATATGTTTTACGCGCGGAAATTTTTCTTCTTTTATCGCGCGAAACTCGGAACTCATCCGAACACTACAACTGTACGACAGATCGCAGCACGCACATCCAAAACAGTCGTATCGTGAACGAAATGTATCCGGACAAATAGCGTTCAGTCGATGACACGGAGTTCTTATTAATCGACTACGATCGACAGTTGTGTTCGGCCGCACAGAATGATGAATGTTTATTAACGTAAAGAACGATGAACGATTGAAACATATAAATAGACCATTCGACGAGAAATACTTCGGAATGATCAAACCAACTGCGCCGCGTCGCAATATTAATGTGTGTTTTTACCGAGACATGTTATCATTTTTTTACACACGTTATTTAAACCCTACGCCACGTAAAGCGTACATGCATTTTTTACATGGCGTCGGGCCGAACGCGCAACGAAACGAGAAGAGTGTCAGTCGAGACGCGAAACACTCACCCAGACGTTGGGTTTGCTGATTCTGATATCTGGACTGCAACCACATGAGTATATGGTCGACCGTCTGGTCCATGGAATTCGGCGATATTTGCGATACTTTCGTGTGTATCTCTGAAAACGAAATCGATTATTATTGTTATCGTTAACAGCAGCGAAACGGGCTGAGGCTCGCCGCGGTATGTACGCTTTCCGCGATTGTTTACCTCTCGCTTTCCGTATGTCGTCGGACTTGACGAACAGTGCTCGGTTGAATTCCGCGCCGGACGCCTGCCAGAGAACGTATCAAAACGGTCAAAACGTATTTTCGCGTTTCCGTCGTCGTAGTATTATCGTACTTACCGCGTTGCATATTTGTACGGACGATCAACCAGCTCGCCACCCATTGACGGGTCATCGTGACGGATCGACCTGTAACGGGACACAATTATACACATGTAAACAGAAACACGATAGAAACCAACGGTATTATATACGGTTGTGCGCAAAGCACTCACAAATGGGGGGGGGGGGGTGGGGGGTCAGTGAGTACTATGGTCTCGGGGAAAAACATAATGTACACATATTATTAATTTAAATTAGAAAAATAAAACGAGTCACCATGTCAAATACAACATTGGTAAATTTGATTTCTTATTACATATTTTTTTTTTGTAACGATCTATGGGTATATTATATATATTTCATAAGATCGGGCCACTTGACGTCGGTAGGAGGGCGGGAGTGTGGAATTTAGAAAATAATAATAATAATATATATATATTTTTTATTATATAATTACTTAAAAAAAAAAAATGTTGATTTCGCAGTAAATCAGTGTGTCAGCGTTGAAAACTTATTTTAGGGTAACTAAAATAAGTGATATTTTGTAAGAGGCGTGTATAACAGCGGAGTAAGCTGTTTTAGGTTGTAAAAATAAATACTAATATACAATGCGAGCCCGGATTCGTGTACAGTGCCGTAGTCGAAAATCTCATGTGTGGAGTGTAGCGCGTATAAAGGAAATTGTCGAACAACGGATCGAATTCGCGGACGAATGACGAGTGACGACGAATACTCGTGTTATCCCGGGTCTGCCGCGTTCGTGTCTTTTTGTCCGAACAAAAACCACCTACGCATACATATCGGTTCTGCAGTCCGACGTGACTCGCTAACCAACACGCGCCGACGGTTTCCCTACCGGATGGGACGTGTTCGCCGTCATGACGCAATCACTAACAACGCGTCCGGACGCGTCGACGATGTTGCAGTTGGTCGCGTCGCGGACGCCGTCGATCGAGACCGGGACGCAGAGACGCCGCCGCGTTTAACTGTAGATAATCTGTGTGCAAATCGTCGTGAGCCACGAAATGCAGCTGGCGAGATATCATCGCACGCGATCCATTCGTAAACGAGAGCGGCGCAACGGAATCGTAATGCGCCAGCCGTCTTACGTCCGAACCAATCGAACTCGCGGTCGTCTTACGTTTTGTCGTTCGGTCCCGCGATCGATCTATCGATCGTTTTGTCGTTTCGCCAAACGGTCGTACCGTCGAAACCGCGGGCCAGATCGTGATAACCGGTAGAACGCGTCGGACCGAAATTGCGCGATTTGAATCTCGGACGAGAACGGTGGTTAGGTTAGGTTAGAATCAACAGGAGGAGAAAGACAATTGTGAAATTTCGTGCCGTCCGCTATCGGAAATATTTCGGCGACGAAAACGTGCGAGAGTTTCGTCCGGAGCTCGGGACGTCTATGTGTCCGCTCGTACGCCAGTGATTTAGAGGATTTGGAGGATAAATGATCGTGCGGTTCGGAACGACCGTCGTCGAAATCCGGTTTTACGGTCGTCGTATAATTTCTACAGTCACATTAACGCGGTATGTCGTTTTTATAATCGATCGATTTAGAACACACCGTATTGCTGCTAAAAACGTCGCCCGTTATCATTTCACGTCATAACTAGACTAAGTACGAACTGTCGTTTCTTTCTTTTTCTAACGGTATGTCAACAAAGTTTGTGATTATTGTCGCGTAGTCTTGTACCGTGGTAATGACTTTATTCTAGTTTTTTTTTTTTGTAAACTATACGGCTTAAATTCGACAACTGATGGTTTTTGTTTTTTAAATTTAAACGAACGAATATTTTTCATCTCGCGGATAATGGCGGTCGAATGTAATTTATGAGATATTTTCGTTCTCGTTTTTTTCCCTTTTCCCTTTTTTTGTTGTTTTTGTTTTAAGCTAATACGACATTATTTTTTACGCGCGTCTTACATCAGAGTATTGTCAAGCTCAATTTTCTCGTTTCACCGTTGAAGAAAAACTACGTCCGTAAACGAAGTCTGTGTACTTACTTAACGAAAATGTATTTTTCGTAAATGTTCTGATTTAATAGAAAAACAAAACGATTACGTTGGTCGAAAATGTAAATATTTACGAAAAAAAAAATATGTATGTATATACATAAAAAGAGTGAAACTCATTTGCATAATAATCGATAAAATATGTATTTTGTTTTAACGTGCGCGTTATTAGTCGTATTTACGCGACAGAAAACACGTGCGTCGTAAACTCCGATACACTATCCACAGCAACGAAATCAATACATTGTGCTTGAGTCTAATGTGTTCAAATGAGTTCGTTGTGCTTGGCATCTTACCGTCGAATAAACCGTTTGGCCGAAAAGAATTTTCGTATAAATTACGTAATATTCGGATTGTTTCGGTTGAACGTCATCGTGCTATCTCGAATACTTTCACGGTTAATAACCCGAGAAGATTATTGTTTGTGTTTATTTATTATTTGATGGGTTTTTTTTTTATTTTTCATCTTACCTATGTTTATGTTTCGCGACGGCCCGAAAACGGAATGACTGCGTTCAAGAAACGAAAACGAAAAAAAAAAAAACTCTAAAAGCGATTGCGGATCATCGTCAGAAAGGGATTCATCAGGTCGTTAAAAAAAAAAAAAAAAAAAATTAAAATAAAGAAGACCAAAAAAAAAAAATGTATTCTTCTCGCTTGGGAACATCGGCTACCGCGGTAATCAACCGCATTCGTCCTCGTTCGTCATCAGCATTTCGACTTTGTTTTATTACCTACTCCGTTTATATCACAAGTATATACATGTGTATTATCCGCCCGCGTTTCTCGCGGCGCTGCTTGTCCACGGAATTTCTCCCGCGAGACTTATTCAAATCACGCAGACGACGAAAACGAAATATCGCGCGCCTCCTTCGGACCCGTAGACGACGAAACGACGTTACCGGACTCGCGGATTTCGTTCAGTTCGACGAACGTGATGCGTAACCGCGGGCCGAACCGGGGTTTTTTTTTTGTCCGAAATCGATACTTTGGAGCTTTATCGAAACACATTGTACTACGTTTTACGTCACGTTAAATCAATGTTTTTAACACACACCACCGTATATAGAGCAGGTACCTAGATTTTAGATATTTTACGGAGATTTCTATAAAAATACAAATTACTCAAGAGCTTACCGTTTCGATACATTTGCCGTATAAATACGAATTTTACCGTTTTGAAGAATCGTACACTGTATTTGAATACTTGTTTGTTCTCGATTTACGTTTTTGATGTTTTAATTATGTGATTACTAGCCGTCAATACGTACGTACATTTATGATCAATGAGATTTCAATTTATGTGTTCGACGACAGCAGAACACGGTTTAAGATTTTTCCAACGAATTGGGTTTATGTCTATGTCTCGCGTGTTATTTAAAGCGCAACTATTGGTTTGACAAAAATCGATATTTTTCATATCACTGGGCATTTTAATTTCAAACGAACAAGGATAATATATAATCGAGAACGAAATTTGAATTTGCATAAAGAACGTACTAGAAGTATTTGATTAACGGCAGTCGCATGTAAGTTGCACCGACAGCGTACACTGATAATTTCTCTTAAACTCAGAATACATAAACGAGTAAACTACTGATTGAAAATTATAACGGATTCAAACGCGGTTCAGTGTTTACAATGCGGATTGCGAATTCGGATAATTGTTAATAGTTTATTGCGAATGATTTATAAACGACTCGTATAAACAACATACGTACCAACTCGAATGAATAAACAATAATCGCAGGTAGACTGCCGCCAAGTCGTTTAACGCGCCCTCGAGTTTTAAAGTTGTAGCACATGTAGAATATGTTAATTTTCGTTTTAAGCACCGACGCGTTATTAGAATTGTCGGAAACTGTAATATTGCTCGAGACGTACGTAACATGCCATGAAATTTAATTTTCGAAGTTATCGCTGCATTTCTTTATGATTAATTATCTCTGCAGATATTGCGCACGGGAAAAATTCGTCGATTACATCGAGTCGAAATTTAGTTTCTTGACTGCACGTAGCAGCTGCTATAAACGGCGTCCCCTTAATCCGTTGCCCGCGCAGCGAACATGTCTTCCCTCCTTTCAAGTGTTCGATTTTTGAACCGTGGAAATTTCAAACACTATTTCTAATGCAAACGTTTTATAAATCATACCATCGTTGCACTTATCTTGCTGTACATCGTGGTCGCGTATTTATATTGTGTCTGCAAATGTTATTTCGATGTACTTGACATTTATAATACGCAGTGCCCGAGTACGTACATGCGCTGAAGAACGCGTTAAAATACGTAGTTGTAAAAGTTTAATTATTCTGTAATGATGGCAACCTAGAAACGTTCTATCGACATAATATGCAGTCAAATATTTTACAATAGTAAAAATATTAACGAAATCGATTAAAATTACTTTTATTAAAATTGAGAAAGAAAAAAGTGATCTTATTACGCAATAGGAGTATACTAATTATGAAATGACTACAGGTCTTCTGCGTTTTCTCGTAAACATTATATTGTTAATTTTCTAAAAACCTTCGACCCTTTTTCCCCCCCGTAAATTGTGGAAAATATTTAAGAAAATTTTTCGAAACGTGCAATGAAAATCGAAAGAAATTCTTAAAAAATTCATTCATAGAAGAATAATGCAATATGCTCTTTGAAATCTTCAAAATAAAACGAATATATATATTTATGTTAAGATCCCGAGCTCTGCTTATGCGAGTCGTATATAACAACGGCAGTGTTGTTTTTATTCCCACTCATCACCCGTATCGGTGACCGACCATTGTTTGACACGCGTACAATATATATATATATATAATATTACCGCACGCAAAAACAATGTAATACGACGCGATGCAATATCAGAATAATTGACGTGCAAAAAAAAAAACAATATATATATTGGAGCATATAATTTCCTCGTTAGATCACTTGCGTTTTCATCGGATAACAACACTAAGTACGTTATACTATAATTAACGAGTATATTCCGGTGTACTTAGCCGCTCTCCGTTCGACCACGTAACCGCCGCGGTCGGATATAATAATAATAATTAGTAATAATAATAATAATAATAATAATAATAATAATTATTATTATTATAGTAATAACAACAACAATAATACAGATATTTCGGGAAAAAAGAGAAGGGCGAAAAACCGTGAGAGACGCCGCGGTACGATATTACGTTACGCGTACACGTTGTTATTACGCCGTCGCGTGTACGACAGGGCCGTTTAATTACCGTACTACGCTCGGGTTTATCGTTATTTAATTTGTATTTGAATTATTATTATTATTTTTATTCTTCCTCTCGTCCGTCTCGCACGTTTTTCGCCTCTCGGAGCGTCCCCGTCCACAACAATAGTACCGTCCGGACGCGTAACTCGCTCGTCGTTTCGCACGCACCGAAAACCAGACACGCGCGCGTTCGCGCCGTCCCGGAGTTGCACAACGACCGTTCGTTTTTTATCCCGTTTTCCCTTCCTCCCCTCCCTTTAAAAGTTGATATGACCCGACGTTCAACAGTTAAGCGCGAATTCGGTCGAACGTTTTTTTGGATCTTTGATTTCCGAATGATCCGATCGATTGTAAATCGCAAAAGATGAACAATTTGATTTAGACAAAAATACACATGCGTCTAAGACAGGATTAGTAAACGATATACCGACCGAAATTGTTGGGTTTTCGTTTCCGTCAGTAGCAGTCGTGTTCTGTGCGTGTGTGTGTTTTTTTTTTAACGAATTAAGCTCAACCGCATACGAAAACAGATACATCGACCAGATAATTGAATGAGTTGACAATACACAAAATTAACTAGTTGAAGAAATGATTTGTTTTACAGTCGGTCAACGGTCGGGTGTTTGGGCCGAGGCTCAGGCGAACAAATATTGCTTTTCGTATAGTTACGTATCGTGGTTTTATTTCTAAAACTCAATTTTCAACTTTATACGTTTTGTGTTTTATTTTATTTGAAAAAAAAATCATCATTCGAGGGTTTTTCCAAATGTATATATATATAAGCGCATATTCCGGGAAAACGAACATGTCAGTTATACATCACCAAAACGCATTCGTCATAAACTGTAAATATGTATTCTGTGCTAGAAACGATGAATTTGACGGACTAGCCAATCGTCGAGAATACAATATATGCATTAGAAAAATAATAAATAAATTGAAATGTATCATTTTGAAAATAACGTTCAAACGAAAAGAGTGGTTTTAAATATTCATTAAAATAATAATTTTCGTAAATTTCGTGCGTCCGAATGGGTTTCGTGTATTTCTTTGGAAATCCCGTTCTCATTTTGTCGTCAGCGATACACAAAATGTATTGTGCAACAATTTATTAATTTATATCGTGCGATTTTCGAGACGAAAAAACCCAAGTTCACGTAATAATATGAGAAATTGTTTTTAAAACGGATGGTGTTTTCAAAACCGTCGGACTCACACGTATAAGTTTACCGGATCTCGAAATCTCGTTGCACACCATCGTCGTTTGTAGGTCATTTAATTAAATAATAAAATGCAACAGGTTCCATGATTCGTTTTCTTTATCGTTACACACATTCGACTGTGAGAATTATACCGCTGTATAATATATATATATTTTATATATATTATACACATAGAAAACATTTATTAAATCAGCCAACTACGAGACGGTCTGTTCATAAAGTAAAAATATATAATGTAAATGAATGTGATGTTTCGGTAAGACGTTCGTTATAGGTACCTATGTACACACATAAATAGTAGAACGCGTTAATGTATACGATCGTAAAATTTGATTTATTTGTCTAAGAAAAAACCGCAAAATATTTACGTAAAAAATAAGAAATCTCCACTCGAAAACTCTTACGCGGCGATAGTCATTCCGTGTGCTATATTATTATTATGATTATTATTATTATTATTATTATTATTGTCGACGCACAATCCTAACAAACGGATGGATGGTATTGTAGACGAATCACCGAAGACGTAGACGAAATGTTCGTCCGCCGGCAACGATCGTTATAATCGAGCTATTTGGTGGGCACCGTAGCTGAATACTGAAACTTTTCGATTAGATTGGTTTGGTTTTGTACGAGGCACAAATGATTCTTATGGACAGTTTTACAATTCTTGGTTTAACC
The DNA here is from genome assembly GCA_019022885.1 of Schlechtendalia chinensis. Classification (NCBI taxonomy): domain Eukaryota; kingdom Metazoa; phylum Arthropoda; class Insecta; order Hemiptera; family Aphididae; genus Schlechtendalia; species Schlechtendalia chinensis. Next base: position 435,055 of record CM032351.1, read on the forward strand.
CGAGTTCAGCTGAACCTGGTCCATCAAAAAGACCTTAGTTTAACTTTATTGTCGGCATAACAATCACATAGTTAGAACTGTGGTTTTGAACCGTGGTCGAAGCTGTGGTTTAAGCAAATTATCCGTGATAATAGAATTACACCGATAATGGTATAAATTAACGACGTTGATTTCGTTTTTATTTGTTCCCACGTTAAATTAAATTTATTTAAGTACATAAAAAGTTATTTAATTGATTTGTTCAGTAACCCATTATTACCCATAGTTTTTGTACGAGAACTCCAAATTATCGTTCATCGCAAGTGAACAACCGACGAAATTGCAGATCGTCCTCGTCGGACTCGGTTCGACTCACGGAAATCGGCGGATCAAGTGAACCCCAGTTTAGACTAGGTTCAGTAAACACGCACTATTCGATTTAGACTACTGGACTGACCCTCAGCGTATTCACGTTGAGACGACCGACGACGGGACGTGTTTAGCACGTCGTGTGGAGGTCAGCGTCCGATCGCGGTGTGCGCGCAATATTGATATAGAAACAAACGGGTGGGTCCACGGGAACCGACGATCGCGTGTGACGACCGAACGACGCGTGCTCGCGGGCTTCCGTCCGAAACGCTGTTCGGATCGTTTCACGAAAACACGATTATATCGCGTTAGCGTGCGACGGGGAATGTCGGCGTTTCGTTTACGTTCGTTCGTTCCGTTCATTTTCTCGTTTCTCGTTTTTAATTTTTTTCTCGTAACCGCTCCCCGAGCTAAAGGGAAAAAGTGAAAATGCATAAGTCACTCGACCCGCGCCCGACAAAGGTCATCGTCGTCGTTCGCGTTCCGTGAAAGCGTCTGCGGATGATCACGACCCGCCGGGGCCAATTACCGTGTGCCGGCACGTCAGGTGCACCGCGGCTGTTTCGTAACGTTCTTTGACTTCGGGCCGACGCACGGCAGAACTCCGCGGCCAACGTGCACGACGCGTATATGCGTATAATACATATTTGTTTTGATTTTCGACGATGCGACGGGTAAGCTGAAGCTAACAGCTATGTTATATAATTTTTAAAAAACGTCTTAAAACGTGCACACGGACGTAAAAAACGTACACGGACGGGAGTGCACTTGTACACGATCGCGTGCGGTTGACATTGCGTATCACTATCGACTGGTTTACTCGGTCGAGTACAAATTTCGTCGGTCTGATTTCTGACTTTCCGAAAGTGTTCCGACCTGTGCGTCGGGATACGATTTTTTCGTCGGTCTCTCTACGAACGGAATACACGTGACCGAATCGAGATCGTACACGGCCGTCGGTCGACCGGTCTGGATTTTGTTTGGTCGTACCAGACCGGTTCCGATGACAAAACGGTTTGTCGTCAAGTAACTGACGTTCGGACGGGACGACGAACGTTTGGGATTCGGGATTCGAGTGTGGCCGCGCGAAAGAACGATGAACCGCGGTTCGTTTCGAGTGTTTTCACGTCACGAGAACCGACGACGACAGAACGGAATCGCCCCGCGCGCGCGCGTTTGACCATAAACGGACGTTGTCTTGTTTGCCGTCGAGACGGCGGCGCTGCGGACGACTTGGCGTACACGCCGACGGTTTACGCGAACAATAGATAGCGTTTCGATATCGGAGACGACGTTACGTACACGGGATGGCGGTCGATGATCGTGATCGTTGCCCGGCCGTTTCCGTCGCATTTGCATACGAATGGGGAGCTCCATTTGATTGTTTTGTTTTCCACGTGTTTTCCGCGTCGCCGACCGAACTGTTTGCTCGGCCGTCGGATACACGACGAAACGGTCGTCATCGCGCGCGTGTCGTGTCCAATAAGTGCGAAGACGGTCGACCAAGGACGCGACGCGACCGAACGTTTACGACCGACGGAGCCCATAAAAAACGCGTATTGTTTCATTTTTTTTCTCTTTTTTTTTTTTTTATACATACATAAACGCCCGTCGTGCGGACGTAACGCGTGTCCCGTTTAACTGGGCGCCGTTGAACTTCAATGCCGACCTCTCTCTCACCGGGGGAAAGTTTATCGTATACTCGACGAAGGCGAGTTCTTTTCGCGTCGTCGTGACATTACCGGAAGTCGTCAACGAAACCGAATGAAAAACGATTTTCTCTCGACGATCCGTTTAATTTTTTTTTTCTCCTAACACGATGGTTGTCGGCTATCGACGCGGCGCCTGTCGTAGTCGTCGTCGTCGTCGCTGTACGTGTAATTACGTTACGTGTTATTACGTCGGCGAAACAGCGCGAACGGGACGGGTGCCGGCCGTGACAGACGGGTCGATACCGTCTGGCCCGAGATTAAATCGAAAACGGTCGTTCGCGAACGTTCGACGTGTTGTACACGAAAAATCGGAGAAACGGGGTCGTTTCGATGACACGTTTCACGGAAAAGCCGTTGATTCCTTCTTGCTTTTGTTTTTTTTATGCCATCGTTTTCGTATTGCTGTCGGAACGCGCGTGATGAAAAAAGTTTACCGTTTCCACCGTTGTATATTTTATTTAGTTTAAAATTATTTATTCGCCATATAAAATATTACGCAACACGCGTATATATATGGTCGTTTACAAACCGAACGGACCGACAGACCGACACGTTTATTTTTCAAAAACAAAACAAAAAAACGTTTAAGACAAGAACATTTCGTGTTAGTAATCCAAATTTGTCGTACAAATCAATTGAATTGAATCGGAATATTTTAAGACGTACAACTTGTTTTGTGTGTGTGTGTGTGCACCTATGTTTTTAATACTCGGCTAAGTTTTTATGAAAAAGAAAAAAAATTATGAAAACCAAATCGTTTCTAATTTTATTGGAATCGTAGTTTGAAATTCATTTTTGCCTGATATTTATCGTTTTAATATTTACCAAGTTATTACTCGTAGAAAAAAGTACACATTTTTCCCGCAAAATTCTTGTTACTGTTAATTATATGTATTTATCATTGTTGAGAAGACGGCTGGAAATAAAATAGAGTGGCGGAACCAGTCGAGTTATGGCCGTTCTCACGAAAACCATCCGATTGTCATGACTAATGAAAATACTGAAACGGTACACTTTGTTGTCGAACCGAAAACGAAATCGGTATTTTTCGGAACAACACGATGTTAGCGTTTAGCACGGGTTATATTTAGACTGAAATTTGAACGATTCTCCCGAAAATTCGTGTACTTTCAACGTACCGCCGTTACATACTATAATATTGGATCACGAAAATGCTAAATCGATCCCGCCGGGAAAACGTATACGAAAGCAAACTCTTTAGACTAATCTCTGCCCACAATAAACAACGCCGTACGTTATGAGAAGAACGGTGCACGCTTTCGGTATAATATGAATAAAAATAAGGGTTAGACGCAAACAGAAATTCTATTGACCGTCGCTCTTTGAAATACAGTCTGCGTGGATGCCTTTCGAGGGCAAAACGATACCTTTCCGAGAGAGATTATCGTATCGATGAAAAGGCGGAACGCCTGTGGTGTTTAAATAGTCTTTTTGGATGGGGGGGGGAGAGTATAGTATAGTCGACTACGTTTCTTCGTATAATTTTTCAATAACTCGGAAGTTTCGAAAATCAAATTGATTTCTAATCATTTAATAATCACATTATACACATAAAAATAGGCATTAAGACGGCCTACGACTAAATCACAACCGTGTTATAGAGTTTTATTAATAAGTAAATAAATTCCGTAATATTTCGTTGTCCGTAATATTTAGAGAGAAATAACCAAGACTGTATTAAAATAATGTCGTTTTTCTAACTTCAAAAATTCTTCTATTACTATCCATTTATAGTACATTATATTTTTATAAAACAAAAAAAAAATACGTTCGTCATTAAACTGCTATCAAAAAATAAATTTATATCAAAAGTGTTCTGAATGAAATCGCCTAATTTTATGAGTATGAAAAAAAAAAACACAACAGAAAATAACAAAATCTAATAGTTATCAACGTTGTCGATTTTAAATTTGAAAAAAGGTCACTGCAGTATATATGTTATTTCTATTTGAACAGTAAAATATTATTTTAATTTATTCATAACTGTACTACTAAAACAGGAATCGTTCGAACTGTTTTATGGACCTAAATGAGTATTATACGTATATCATTTAGCATAATTATACGTTGTATGATTTTCCAGCTTCCTGAATGAAAACCATTGAACTTTCATACTGGTAAATAAAATTAGTAGCGATTGCATACATCCAAAACTTCCAAAACAGAGTACAAACAAATGATGTTTACTTGACGCGGAATTTCGTTAGACAAATTTAAATATTATAAATAATTAAATTAATAGATACATATATTAGTACGGGATAAAATATCGAGTTAAAATAAATTCGTGCAATGATAATCTAGTTTATTTGTGTTACAATATGACCTCTTCGAACCGTAAACGTTCAAACTGAATAAGTACCTATGTACAAATGCGTTGATGGTAATGTTGAACGCCCTTGAAATTACAATGTCAACGTATTTATCTTTCTAGTGGTTAACTTGAAATCTTTTTTGGACTTGACTACAGTTAACAGTTAACTACAGAGTTGACAGTTCAATCGTACAGCGCAATAGTGAAGAGCTGATTTACACGAATAGTATTACTTTTATACTCATAAAATCAAGTTTGTTCTCACCGACTGGACTTACGAAAAATCTATTTAATATTACATTGGATTTTAATCGATTAGTTGGAAATTAAAATATATTTCATTGCCATGAAAATAATATTTTATGATTTAAGAATAAATAACTTTGTTTTTTTTCTAACGTATACATATTTTATTCACAAAAACGTCGAATAATTTTTCGTTATAAAAATAATCAATAAAATAATTAATAGTTATTTAGTCGTATTGGAACGGGTTGAAAGCTGTTAGTAGGAAATTGAAAATAATATATCTTTTCGCTTCGACGGGATTTTCTAAATTCCTAAAATTGGATATTAATAAAAAAATTAGAAATATTATTTTGCTTCGTATTATAAATCAAATATTTTGGTAAAGTGGTCTTTTTTTAAAACTCGAAAAATCTATGCTTTTTATATTAAAACCGTTTACTTTAAAATGATGGTTCGACGTTTTGAAATACAATATCGAAATTGATCCGAAAACGAAAGATTTTTAATTGAATTTCTTGATGCGAAAGAGTTATAATAATAAAAAAAAACGAAATTCACTACTATCGTGATATTTAGGTGATATATATTGCATAGACATACGGTGGCAAAATCGAAAAAGATAAACAATTATATATATTTATACTATACGTTACCGTGCATTAAAATTAATTAACGTTAAAGGAATAATACGGGCTATTTTAAAAGATTATCTAAATAAACGGAAAACTTCGCCTGAACGTGCACGTATTATTACAATACTTGTATGTTGCGCGCACTTTGCCGTGAAGTAAAGTGTACGATTATTATTATTATTATGCATTCACAAAATACTTTGTTCGTGAACGAATAATACGTAATATGTACGTATACATTTTCGAACGTCCCAAACATCTGCTCATTTACATGAAATTCGCGGAGCACATAACGAATATATTATATAATTTCCACAAAATAATATAATGTGAAGCAGAAAGAGAGAGAAAGGTTAAAGTAAGAAGATATTAATATTCTACATATATACACACACATATATATATATATGCGCGTGTGTGTTGTAACAATTAGTTTGGTTTATTTTTATGCTTAGACGTCTAACAGACGTAAAAAACGTATTATGGTGTGTAAATACGGTGTTTTATTTTTAGACACTTTCGCGATGTTTCGAACCGAAAATGTTGTATATATATATATGTAATTGTCATGCTCAAGAGCGGTTGTACACGGAAAGTCTCAAGTTTAATACGACCGGTCCCCCCACCGGCCCGGTGCGTTTGAAGCGGCCTAGTCGAATCAGCGCCTACAGTATTTTCTCTGTCGCTCGACGACAAACCTCATGGAATTTTGTTTCACATACGAAACGCGATAACGCGGTTACTATGCCGGTGGCCAAAACGGCGTGTCCGCGCGACGGCGAAGTCTTTAGAATTGTGTCTGAGGACGATGTGTTTGAAAGAGTCGGACTTACCTTACAGAAACTGCTGGAAACCGTTGTTCCGACGGACCAATTTCCGACCAACAGCAGCAAAAACACCGGATAATACTTGTTTGATTTAAACGAATTCGGAAATTCGCGCGGCGCAAATATTGACGTGTACTCAAACAATGTTCTTCTCCGCGTTCACGTTCACAATTGGTCGGTTCCGATCCCCGGGAGTCTGTCTTATATACGGCCATCCGTCGGCAGACGCGGCGTGGACTCTCGTGGTGGAGTGGTTAAAGACGCGCGACTTTCATTTTCGTTTTTTTTTTTTTTTTATATTATTATTATTTATTTCCCTTCGGTTATTTGTCTTGATAAATGCAAACATTAGTTATCAAATGTTTATCAACCGTTATAGGTTCGTGCAGCGTATAATAGCGTGGGTGATTATATAAACGTTAAGGAACAAAAATATATACAATAATGTATAAAAGCGTGAGCAAATTTTGTTTTCGACGATTCGTCGCCAACCGCGAACTATATTTTGCAGGGACAAAAATGAAAAAAAAAATGACCTCGAGTGCTACAGCGAGTTGTGAAGTTGTAAAAAGAATACTACGACGATACGTCATCGAACGACAAACATATTCGTCCTCGAACATATTAATGATTTTATGATTACTAATGATCAATGTATTATGTGGATCGCTCGTTCGCCATGCATTGCGTACAAAATCACGGGATTACAATCAATGAGTTTTCGATTAGATTGATATATAAAACACTGAACATTTGTGGAAAACCACGTCAACAAAACAATTAAAATTTGTTTAATATTTATTCGTAATTTATTAATTGTTATGTTCCAAAATGGTTTAAATAAAAACAAATGCATTATTCTTTATTATTTATTACACTACTGTTTATTTATTATTCGTATCTTTTCCGATTTTTATTCTAAGTTTAAAAAAAATACAATTTGTAAACATTTGAAACTCAGATATGCCAATTCTTTCTTATTCTTCTTTTGGCTTCTATAAGGATATTCGCCGACATCAGTTTTTCCTCCACCTCAATTCTCTCGCTACTGGATTATGTTTCCCCAGTCGTATATGTTAATTAATGACAAATAATCATACGAAAATTAATGTATTAAAATTAATAAATTTTTGCTCTTAAAGGTTATTAAAAGCATTACAAATAACAACAACGAAAATTGCATGTATTTATTCTACTTTTTATGAACCGTTATTGCAGCTGATAGTGTTTCGTATTACACGTGATTACGAGAAATATGTTCAAAAACAAATACCTCCAACATATGTTTTTCATAGATTTGATAATCTTCAAAACGTTAATGCTCTCGACTGTTGTAGTAGAAACATTATTTAATATTTACATGTATAGTTTTATTATAGCGTGCGAAAAAAGCATAACACCTCATGAATATAAATTATACATTTTCATCTGAAACGTATAAATAGATGAGAAGTATACGTATTTATATGTATATTGTTACAGCAATCTAGTTAAAATCTAGTGCGTATATAAATGTGTAGTCTAAAAACAAAAACAAAAATGATGAAATTATGTATCATAATACAACTATGTATATATATAACGCGATAATTCGCGTCTGTGAGAAACGGTTTGAAATGATTATTCAATATATATTAGAGACATTGTAATAATGAAATGAAAGTTACTGAACGGATCAATGTATTATACACTGTACATGAAAATAAGTTATCACACAATTTTTGCGCTTACATTATATACAAAGATTTAAAAGTATTATCGGTTGAAAAATTATTTGCCAAAGTTATTGTAAAGATTATAAAAAGTTACCTCACTTAAAGAGTAGAACATATTATGGATATAATAGTAGACGATTATTCAATATCAATGAGCCATTCACGCATAGAAACCATGAAAATATACATTTTACGTATTGGTCCAAAAATATATAAAATATGATTTTATTAGATAATAAACTGAGCACTATTTTTAAGATTTAAAAAAAAAAAAATTTTGATTTTACGATTGAAAGGTCGGAATTTATAGATATTTAACAACTTAGCAGCTATGAATGCGTTGGTTATGACACGTACAAACAATTAACGGTTTCAATAATTATTTTAGAGTTTTAGTTCAGATTAATTTTCATTTTTTATTAGTTTTTAATAGTTTTTAATATTAGTACGATTTATTCGTTTAGTATCGTGTAGAATGTATTTGAAATAACTATCTTAATGATAGTTCTTATACACATTTTACACACATAAATCTATTGCGATTTGTGAACTCGTAAGCACCTACTTGCACTTTTCAGTGAGGTCCGTTATTTTCTTGAAAAAATAAATAAACAAAATAACTATTTAGAGTTTTGTGTACACGGTCTTTTTCCTAAGCTCGCGCAATACACGCGTATATATTCAACGTCATCGTAATAGAATATGCTCATTTACCGTGGAGGTATATACAGAGTGTCATTGTACGTAGTGCTTTTTAACGATTAGGTACGGAATGATAAAACGAAAGTTCGACAAAAAAAAAAACGTCGTTCTTTATTTCTTTTTTACGGCCATTTTATTATGTGGTAAAGATTAGATTAGGTTAGGATGGTTTCTAGGATCGTATTTACCTAATTGTTTCAAGTAAAAATAACAACGCGAAAATATTTTTCGACAAAGTTATACTATAATAATATTTGTTGATAGGTTAACATTTGAATATTATATGCTTTACGGAATTCACGGTGTTATGAATTTCGGTGGGGGGGGGTGGGGAGGAGACAACTGCCGAAATAATTTTAACCGAGAACGAAAGCGAAACAATAACGAATATATAATTATGTTATCAACGTGCGGTATATACAACCGGCACAACGAATTTCGTTGTCGGAAACGCTAAACTTTTTCGTACGATTAGATTATTCAGACGTTACGGTAGAACGCGATAAGATTAAAAAACACGTTACCTAAAGTAGTTTCTTCTACGGTTATTTTATTATTTCTCTTTTTCGTTTAAAGGGCTTATGTATTTTCGGAGTATTTGTTTTGATTGCTAAGTGAACAGATTTCCGCGCGGTCTGAACACTCAACGTCACGTTTTTATGTATAGTCACCCTTTTTTTCTCTGTACACTTACACCGATGACGTCATTTTTAATTTCGTCTCACTGCGCCGTAATCCTGTACGGATCATAATGATACAAAGGCGTCCGGATTAAAAACCTAGTTTTTTCCAAATTTTTGCAAATGTTTGTTTTTGAAACCACACTCTTGCCGTCCCATAGCGTATATAAGTGCGCTGTATGATATAAATGGAAATTTCCATTGTCTAGACGTTCATATTTTTTTTTATGATATTGTTACCCGGTGGACCGACTATTATTATTATTTTTTTCCACTATCATTCCTTATACAATTCTATTACAAGCCGCGTGTTGTAACTTGAAAATTCGTTTGAAATATAACGTTATATATATATACTGGAAGTATAGGCGTTGTTGATACAAGGCTACTTTTTACTGTACCATTACCGATGATTTAAAGATAAAAAAAACGGCGTTTCCAATTTTATAACATTACCGAATAACGCGTAATACACAGACGGGATTTCGAGTTATAATAGTGAAATACAAATATGTCGAAACGGTTTTCGTTCATTCGATTGCTAATTATTTGTCCTTTGTTCTTAAACCTTATACATCTCATTTATATTTTCCCTACTTTTGCCTGTATTTTAGAATTTTTTTTTCTTACGTTTATTTCATTTTTACATGAAGAAATGTTGTCTCTCAAAAAATTTAATTTGCAGTCACATTTACTTTATTGATTATACTTACGACATTCGTACAATTAACTTATATTGCACAACGTAAACAATTTCATTCGCTGAGGAGGATTTGAATATCTCGACGAATAATGTATTGAATTTTTTTTAACCTCGTGAAATGTATATTGTTCTCTAAATAGCAGTGAATTTCGGTATTATTATTTTTCGAAGATTTCGATTAATTATTTTAGATTTCATTTGCATAAACTTTTTTTTAATTCGGTGAAATTGCCGAAAACTTATGCAAATGTAACTACATTTTTCTTATTTTAATCTCTAAACTGTTATGAATACATTTCATCTCCCCTCTAAAGTAAAAATTATAATAACGATAACAGGAAATACTGTTCTTATGTTAATTGAAAATAATAGCCTCATTGTATTTTACAAACTATTTTATTACGTTTTAATTTAATTTTATACTAAAAATTAATTTTGTTTTAAACACACTTTTGTCTGTATTTATTGTTTGTCTTAATTTATATACAAACATTTTTCAAATACAAGTGAACTAAAAACGAGAAAACAAATGTTGATAAAATTAACCTTTTTTTTTTTTTATTGAAAATTTTCAAAAAATATTTCATTTAATTATTATATCTTATAAATATATAAATGTTTAACCCGTTATGTTATTTAAGTCAATTTATTTATTTAAGTTAACAATTATCACGTGATAGTTTTGTGTTGTATATTATTTCATTGATAAACTATTAATTTTAAATAACATTTTTTCAGTATTCACTAATCGATATTTACTTAATAAAAGAAAAAAAAACAAATAACTAACAATTCATCATAAATTAGATTTTTTACAAAGTATATTATAATATTATAAATTTTTTAAAACCTATGTATAGTTTCTACTGCATTTCTTTGAATATTTTTTTTCTTTTTACCTCAATAAGAATATATATATTTCATTTGTGAGTTATTTCATTTAAAGTCGAATAGTATATTAGATATATATATATATACATTTAAAAACTTAAGTAATCGCTTTGACGAATCTGCAAGCTTTGAAGAAATTTGAAAACTTTATCTGACAAAAATTTCAATTAAACAAATTGATAAGTAATAAAAAGAAAAGCAAGATAAAACTGAGAGAAAACTATAAACAAATACTCATCATTAATAATAAAGACACAATTTATATATAAATAAATATACATGTATATATATAAAATAAAAAATATATAGACTTGTCATATAAAATGTATTTATTTACTTCCAGTTTCGACTAAAAGTCTTCGTCAAGTAAATTAAAAAAAAAAATACAACAAAAGAAAAAAATAAAAATGAACAAGAATACATACAGGAAATTATGGTTATTCCATTAAAAAACAAACCAAAAAAAAAAAAAAAGATAATAATAAATAAAAGCAAAGAAATTGTGTATAATATGAATTAAAATTATATTGTGTTATTAATATAATTTAATATTAATTGTCATCAAATATTATTAAATTTGTTATTTTTAACATCTTCATAAATATGTGAATCATCCAAAACTGAATTTATACAAATATTATTCTGTATGCTTAAAATGTCTGTCATTATTTTTATTAAAAGTAGTAGTATGATTATTTTGTAAAACTCGTTTGTCAAAATTTTAATTCGAATTAATTTTTTTAAAATTTTGTTTCGAACATATATTCTCCACTTCTAGTTTTGAAATTCCTATTGGTTTTGCCAATATAAAGTATATTAAAACCGCATTTAAGTTTGTAAATTTCAGGATAATTAAAATTGTTATAATTATTATTTGAAAATTGTTTAGTTGTATAAATTATTATTTTTTAATTAAATTATTATTGGTATTGAATGGGATTTTAATAATTATTTAATATTTTAACAATATTTCTGATAATAAATTTTGATGTTTCGTACAACAAAATAACCAACTACATTGCTTATTCGTTTAGGTTGTTTAAAGTTGTCTAATAATTTTTTATGTAATCTATTGATTGTGTTTGAATTATTCATTATTTTTAAGAACAATATCATATATAATATTAAATTCGTGATTTGTATTATTTTTATTTAAGAGAACACGTCCGAGTCAATAAAAACCCGAATTCAAAAGTACAATGTATCATAATGAATAATAGGGTCAGTTTCACGTAATCGTTAATTGAATTAAATTTCTTACCAATTATCTTTTTTATAAATCTATTAAAAAATTCGTGGTCACATAAACAATAAAGGGAGAGAGGGGAAAATAAATCCGTTTATTACAATTATGATTTACTTACCAGACAGAAATGATATCGACGTGTCGTTCAATTTGTTTTAAGTTTTTCTCGTTTATTAATAATTAAAACCGTTCGTTGTCGGCAAGTCTGTCTACGCGTTACGTGCGCATATTTTCGAAAAGCCGTTTTAGTCCATTCGGCAAAAGGAACGACGGCAATCGTTCTGTATACGGTTTTCATTTTTGATTTATAAATGAACAACGTTGGTTATCTTTGGCGAATCAAAACGCTAAGCTCCTTTTTGCGATTGCTTGAATTAATTATTCCCCCGAGTGAGACATTTGCATGAAAATTACAATCGTTTACAAACCTCAATTGAATATTAACTCGATTTACATAAATTAACTCGACAAAAGTACGCGGACAAAACAGTACCGTTATTTAAATATCGTATGGAGAATTGAGATTTTTATGCGAGTTCGTCGGCGTGCGGCATCGTCCGATAATATTATATGCCGGAGATCTACGCGTGATAGTCATTATGAATACGTACGTGACGGCGTCGATTTGACTCACACGTTCGAGACGAATATTAATCGACAATTTGTGACGGATCGTAACAAAATTCAAAAAGTATAGTTTTCGTAACGTAGCCGGGCTTAAGTGAGTAAATATGTATTCATTTTTTTTTTCTTTGAAAATGTTGTTTTTGTCGTTCGATTATGAACGAACGAGTAACATGAAAGAGTGTCGATTTCAAAAACAGTATATACCTGCGCCCGTGCGACCATATCGTTTACTGTGTTAAGAACACAAGTGATTGCGCGCGGCCGAAAAACAAAACGTCTCCGATGTTTTGATAACGTTCTTTCTTCGCGACGGCACAGCGGCATGTGGCCTGGTGTCGTGTTTCGGACGACAGCGAAATCGTCGTCTGTGTGTAGATCTTCGTCGAAACACTCTCGGCCGGAAAAATAAAACCGTCGACTCAACGACGTTTAGCCAATTAGCTAATTGTTATTGGCGTCGCGCGAGAAACGCGACGATCCAAAGGAGCACACGGCGTGCACGTCATTGAACCGTAACCGTCCGGGATCGAGGCGCACGGACAGCCCCCCGTTACGGCTCGAACGGGAATCGGTTCGCGTTGCCAAACAACACGCGTGTGGTCTCGCGGTCGCGACGTGTCGTCTAAAACGTTTTCTAAAACGGGACACGGCAACGCGGCTCTATCCGGCAGGGGGATTTCGTTTTTGCCTCGTGACTGCACGGTCGGATCGGTCAGGGGACACTCACGACGCGCCCAAGCTCCCGAGTCCGAGCGCGTCGGCATATCGACGCTTCTGCAAACCTCCTGTTTATAGCGGCTTCGACGATAACTGTCGGACGACGTTCAGGTCCCGCGCTAAACCGACCGAAAAACCGCGCCATCGAATGGTTCGGAAAGCTTACGGGGGAGGACTCCGCTCTCGCTCCTGTTCCCGAGTTTTTAGAGGCGGTTAAGGTTGTTCGAAAATGGCCGAAAGGACGACCGTCGACCGGCGAACATGACGAAAACGGGCCCCGGAGAGCATTGCGCACCACGCGGTTAGCGACGATTTGCACGCGCGGAAAGTGCGTGCCAAGCCGGTCCCCGAAATGTCGACTGACGAAAGAAAAAGCAGATTTTTTTTTGGATTTTTTTTCACCGAGGGTCATCGACATCGCGCTGAAAGGAGTCCGCGTTTCGGACCGTCGAAGCGATCGAAACTTAAAGGCCTAAAAAGTAAATGCCTCCCGGGATGCGTACCGTAGACGGAAAAATCGCCGTCAAAAGCGTGCAAGCGCCCGAGCGGAATACTCTGAAGAATTTTAAATGTTCGTAACGATACTTTTAATACACTTTCTTTCGCGAACTTAATTGCATTGTTTTCCGGACAAACCCGGTATATACGTACGTCGATCACACGAACTCGATCGCAAAGGCCGGTCAGCGTGTAACAGAAAACGGTCAAGCCGCTGGATAGGATATCGTTTGTATTTTATATACATGTCCCTTCTGTCGATTTTTTTTTTCAGGAACAAACGGACGGCAGTCTACAAAGGCCCGTGAAAATCCGGTCGCCGCGTTTCCCGGGACCGACGAAACGATAATGTTTTTTTTTTTTTTGCTTTTCGTCTCCGTCGGCTTTTTTTGGCCGACGACGATCACGACGCCGAAACCGACGGACGACGCAAAACGTACGGCTCACGCGCACGTGTGGTGGTTCATACACCATTCGGTTGCGGTGCAGACCATTCCGTTATCAATCGTACGATCCGATTACGGTTTGACGCGATGTTCTAACTTGACGGCCGATTTTCGTAACGGAATAAATAAATATGTGTAGAGACAGTGGTTAGTGGCCCGGGGTATAATGACGTTACGGGATAAAACCCGGTATTATGGTTATATAGTAACCAATTGACGTTATTGTCGTTTTGTTGTCGGAACGCGGAGAAAAATATATATTTCTTCGTTCGATTAACTTTTGACTTCAACGCGAGGCAAATCATTGTTCTTACTGTTTGCAAGCAATTCTTATACAGTGTAAAAGTAATAACGTAAACCAATTAACGAACACGTCGACCTTTTGAATTTTTTTTTGATTTACGGTTTGTACCATATTAAACGAATTTTCGTTACGGAAAACGTGTAATAAAATAATATTTATTACGAAAATCGTATCGGTCACACGGCCTGAAATCGTGTGCAGTACGAGAATAAAACTTGTGGTATGAAATGTTGAAAATGTGTCGTTCAGACAATAATAACATTTGTCATAATATTATTCGAACGTATTAAAACGAATCGAATTTCTAGTTTTAAATTGTCTCCAAACGACTTGTCGGTCAGCAAAATAATAATATACCGTACTTAAAATTGGTTTTATTTGCACTTGTGTTCTTTATACTCGCGTCTGCCCACTGCATCGTTTACAATTTATTTTCATAAACATATTGATATAGCTCTTGAACGTATACGTATGTTGTGATATAAATACGTGTATTCAAAGAAACGTTTTTGTACAAATAGATATGAAAAAATGCATATAAAATACATAAACAATACGTCTTATGCAATATTCGAAATGTCAAAATATTTTTTTTATTTTTTGTTATCCTCGATTCGTGAAGTTTTTATTAATATTTGTCGATTTAAATATTTAATATGTGCATATACGGTGCATAGAATTAATTAAAGTTTGAACGAAACTATTCTGTCGTACTGGTTTCGGATTTATCCGCGAAAACTCGCGTATACTTACCTATAACTTTAGTTTGATCATATCATACGTGTTTGCACATGATTTCGGAAGAGACAATACTTACACGACGTTAAATAAGTAACGGTAACATTTTGACTTGAAAGTCGTTAAACAATAATCGCTTTTGACAATATATGTTTTGAAAGTGGTTAATAATTCACGTTGTTTTTAATTTTATAAAAGCTTATTTGTGTTCTCCAGACCATTAAAAAATAATAATCACGAAATAATCAATACGAACTACTTATTGGCGTTTCAATAAGTAATTCGTATTGATATCGCGTACACGCGGTATTTAACAAATGATAATTTTATGTAGATAATTATTATTGAAACACGGCAGTCGAAAACAGCGATATTACATTACGAGCTTACGAAGGTATCAATCATATCTGACGTGTTCACAGTTCAAGTATTTCATATGATATATCGAAATAAACGACGGATATAAATTATTAGATAAAATTGAAAACTAATATAATGCAATTTATAATGCATTTCAGTCTTTTGTGCTTAGACTCGGACAAAGGATTTCGTAAGCCACTGGGGGAGGAAAATAACCGAACGAATTTACGATGAAAATCGGCTCTGCGGCCTTAATCGAAATGAAACGTTTAGATCGATTACGAATATATTCTATTCATGCCGAAACTAAATACGGTAATGTACAGAAATTAAATGTTATTATACGTTTTAATTAATTTTTTTTTTTGTTCGTTCGTGAGTTTCATAATAGTATACGTTATTGCGGGGCTTGGAACCGATTTCAAAGACCAGTATGACAATTAAAAATTAAATTCAATGGCCGAAACAATATAGAAATTAATAAGAAATCAAAATCGGTTTTCAACATCCAAACCGTAAGCGATAAATAAACATATCGATATACAAAATTAAAACTTCTATCAAAATAAATAAATATTTGTGAGCCGATTTATAATTGAAAACCAAATTAAAAAAAAATTAAAAACCGTGAAACAAGAAAAATTAAAATAGAATAATAATAATAAGTTTTATTGCTACGGTGGACATTAAAAGTATTATTTCCGAGAATAGAAAAAAAAAGCATTTTACCTACTATGCCTGTTTTATGTAATAGAATTACAAATAAAATTAGTACGAGTATCGTTTGGAAGTCTAATATTAATTTTCCGTAAGGATATTATTTTCCAAAAAAAAAGATATTTTTTAAACATTTCTAACAAGTACGCAACTCATTCGAATAATTATTTAGAGATACTCGACAGACTTAACGTATACTTGAAATTTATTTTTTTTGATATTTGCGTATACATTGTTTAATAAAAGCTACAACGATGTACAAATAATCAACAGAATTCGCTAATAATAATTTGATTAAATAGAAATATAACGGACTTTCGTATTGACAATTCGTTGTTTGTTGTAACCGCATATTACGAAGTCGCCGAAGTGTGGTCGGTGTGCGATAATGATCCCTCCTGTTCGTGTGGTACAAAAAGTTAAGGTCCGATATAATTTCGTATATACATGGACCCAAAGTGGTTTTAGTGAAATTTCAAATTGAAATCACGTGTAATATTTGAATAAACCTCGAGTAAAGAGATTTGAACATAGAATACAATTGGGAACGTTATGTGTGCGTCGCGAAATGATTGGAAACTGGTCTTATTGTTAGCAATGTCGTATAATTCAATATCATAATTAATTGAATTGCCGGTCTCGTTTAGCGCACAGAAGTAGATGGTTTTGATAGAAATTTGTATTGTGTAAACTAGTTTCAATGGTACGGGAAGACGATTATCGTTGTTGGGCGGGTCTTCGAGACGCCTCGGTAATCGGCCTTGTCCACGGGGAGTTGCGACCGGGCGCGGGCCCACGCGATTTGTTCGCGTCTGTAGTTGGCGGATAACGGCACGTCTCCGTCGTAGACACAGTCACGAATACTCAAATCAATGACCGCGGACCAAGATGAACCGTCCGCGAGACACTTCACCTCCTGGCCGGGGAAGGAGATGGACCAGGAGAGAAAAATTTCTTCTGAGGGTGTGACGTCTGCCATATATGAAGACGTCGTCGGTCATGTTAACACCCCGGGAGATTTCGAAGTCAGGTCACCGTACTGGTCGAAGCGGATGGATAGAGCTACGGATCCCATGCGTCTCAGACTGAGAGTCCCGGATGACATTTCTCTGTGAGCATTACGGACGAGTCTAAGCGATGGTTGGTACTGCTTTAACGCCCACACGACGGCCCATTCTACTGATGACGCGTGCAAGAACAATATCACGGGTGCCTCTAAGACCCCGTTGCAGGGATCACCCTCGCAGCTGTAGAGACATGGATCGAGTCGCGATCTGGGTTGGATTCGTGCGGGCTGGATTTCGTTACGACGGTTAAGCCGTTGAGTGAGCTCATCAGTGCGCATAGATGTGAAAATGTGGTGCGAGCTCGGTTTCGAACGGCGCTTTTCACTAGCAAGACGTCATCTGCCGTACCCACTGAGTAGCGCCCCACGTCAATAGAAGTTGTGTGGTCAGTGGGCTTAGGTCCGTAAGCCGGGTAATCCGGGAGAACCGGATGAGGTTAGGTTAGATATCATTTAAAAACGAATAAAATACAAATTAACAACGAACTAAGACTCGGAAAAATTGGGCATTTCTGTCAAAAATACTAAACACAAAATGAAAAGAAAAATCAACAAGTATCGTTTAAATATTATTGTAATATTTCTTCTAAACAATGTAAAAAAAAAAAATGGACAATATTCATTATTAGGTATGTACAATCAGTTTATAGTGATAATAATAATAATAATAATGATGATTATAATATTTGCGCGCGCGTTCGTACGTGTTAAATCTTGGTAAAAACGTCCAAGACGAAAAAAAAAAATCCGACTGTACGTTGTCCGAGTAAAATCGCCGTTCTCGTCGGATACGTCAAACGAGGTTCGGACGGATTACAAGACCGTACTACGCGAATTCGTATCGTACCCGTGTATTTTACCGTCCGAAGTTCCGTAGACGGACAAACACGAACGCACAGCACACGCACGTATATAACATCGAATAATTTTCCGTACAAAGAAAGTAAAAAGGGATGTGAGGGGTGAGGGGGGTCGGGAGCATTTCGCCACGGCCCGGGAAACGCTCTAATAGCTGTGCCGCTGTTGCTGTTGGTCCTCGTGCGACGGCATTTCGACGGTCGTTTCCGGATGCAGTCTGGCGCCGGACAACGCGGACGTGGTCGTGTCGTTGCTGACGCACGACGACGACCGCACGTTGTTTCGCGGGAATCCACGGCATCAGCTCCTTCGGGTCCAGCTGATCGCTGTGCCGGTCGGGAATCGGGATCGAGCGGAACGACGACAACCGCCGGCGACGGCAACAAAAAAAAAACAGATAGATTAACAACACGGACAAATTTCAACGGGCACGGACGACGACGTTAGAGGTACGGGAACGCGGTTCTCGGGAGAACGGTTGACCGTAACGTGAATAAAAATGGTTGTTCGGGACGCGCGACTTGGAGAACGTAGCGTCCAGTAAATCTAGTCCCGACATTTCACACGGCCCCCTTGGTTCCGGAACGTGTTCTTTTAGGTCCGGGTCGCGGTGACGACCGGCGAGCGGTCGACCGTGAAACACCGCCGCCGCCCGCGACCACACGTGGAAAGTTCATCTCTCGGCTAAATGACCCGCCATACGTACCACATGTTGTACTTCTTCGCCGACGGGCTGGTGTGACGGTCGAACTTCTGTCTGGAGGCGATGAAGTTCCGCTTGGTCTGCCACCGGAGCATGTGGTATTTCAACGTGTTCTGCACTTCCGCGTTGAAGAAACAATACAGCAGCGACACGGTGAAACCCTGCGCACGTTAACAAGACCACGTTCACGCGTCGTGCAACGTATTCGCTAGACCGGGCGCGTTCATCGTTTTCGCAAACGAAAACAGCGTATCCGGCTTCGTTAATTTGAACGCGAACGATCGACGTCCGTTGAACTTAACGCCCGGTGTTCGACATTCCGATACCTGGGTGCTGATGATCACGACTTTGGAAAACTTGTAGATGTTGACCAACAGCCCCGTCGAACTGGGGTTGATCATGTCCAGACAGAACGTGATGCCCAGCAACGGTATCAGCACCAAAAGAGCTTTGGTCGCCTTCTTGTAGTTGTGCGTTTCCGCCGAGTTGGCGGACCGTAATTTGATTATCAGCACCTGCGCGGAGAAGACGTGAGCAATATCATTGCATGTGTGCGATTCGGTTACACGCGGTTGATCGGAAAACAAAACGTCATTTATAAATATACACCGAGGCCGGGCAAAGTAACTGATTATTATTATTATTTTTTTTTTAACTCTGATTGAATTAATACGAGAAAACATACAAGTCGAGTTAAATGTTACTTACAGTCATATTTTTAATTTCAAAAGTTGAAAGTTGACAATGTAAAAAAAAAAACGAGATAATGCTTCTTGACGTCGGCACTATTTAACGTTTGTGTTATCTAACAACATTACATGACGTATAGCTAGTTAAACGTAATTCAGATTCAATTATTGACGTTAAGTAGACTGTATTAAAACTAATAGTTTAGCTATTAACCCGTTAATGTCCAGCCATGATTCGTTTGAACGGCATACGTACGTACACGCAAGGTCGTATTTGAGGGAGGGGGTTCAACCCCCCCCCCTCCCCCGAAAAAATTAACAGTTTTAATAAATTGAATTTATTAATCTAAATTTTTAAGGTGGAGACACATTATTTGCACGCCACATGTTAACATTTTAACACAATTTTATCGTACACAATACAATCTAAGTGTTTAAATCTAATAGTTGAAAATAAATGATTCGGTTTTAAATTCCCTTCCTCGACAATTTGTTCCCGCTACGGCCTCGTGCACATGCACATTGAAATCGCTGTTGCAGCGCGATTTTATACGGATTTTACACAATTCACACGCCGCTTACCCACATGATTTTCACGAGGAACATAGAATTGATCAACAGTACGATGACGATCGGCGACTGGTATATCCAATCGTCTACGTAAGACGCCATCAGTGGACAGTACCTCTCGTACGTGATTTGATTGTACAAGTCCAACTGGAAGAACAAAATCGAGAATGACAACAGCGCCGTCGGCGTTCGCGGTCCGGCCGTACGGGTTTACACTTACGTCGTTTTTGGTCGGCACCAGGAGTTTCGTGACGCACCAGGTCGGTATGATGATCAGCGGTATGCCTGAAACCAAACGTACTGTTATTTCTCTAACAATACGCGTACGGATCACGTACGGTCCGGCACATGCATTTTCATCGGTCGGCTATGAAAACAACGAAATACTGTTTATCCGGCTAGTAATGACCGCAGCGGTTATAATGCCGATTTTCCGTGGAGATGGTGTCGACGAATTTTCGTCGGAGACGAACAAAAAAAAAAAAAAAAACGAATTGCCGGTAAAATGTACGTAAATTTACCGATTAAATTTCGAAACCAAAGCGTAAATATTGTTATTCATTTTTTTTCAATTTATCTGCACATGACGGGGTTTGCATTTAACTCGTGCGCATATACTCGTATATATATATTTTAACGGTTCATAGCCAATTCGATCGCGTTTCACGTATTACGTTATTTTGCTGAATTCCATTTGCATAGGTACACAGACTGTACCGTTAAACCCGAAATCGATATTATACGCAGCGTTCGGTCAATTGCGCTGGACACTCGAAAACGGAAAATCGAACGTGTAAAAATTACAACGTTTGAATTTCGCCTAACCGATATTCGCTATATAATCAGATTTATCGATGATTCGCGGTGAATCGTGTTGAATGTGCTCACGGAATAGACAATTCGGATGGCTTAACGCACCGTTATCATTTCCGAATGGCCATTAACAATATTCACGCTGACGCGGTGATGTTCCGAAAATCAATTCGTGCATGCGACACAGATAATATACCAACGCAGTTGGATATTCAAAATCATTTCACGGCCGAAATAATCTAACGATGAACTGTGTTTGAAATGCCGTATCGAACACTCGCGAACAAAAGCGTTTAAAAAGAGTATCCGACACTGACAAAAGTGTTCAGGTAATATGTTACTCGAACGCTTTTACAGCGATTGTTTTCCGCGCGGGAAGCGTACGTGCTAATTTTTTATTTCTTGAAGATTATGTCGTAACATAATTATGTTTTCACGTCGAGTAAAAGATTCAAATCGTACGACGACGATTATTGATATTTTTCGTGCGTCGAAAAGAACGAAAACCGACCCCGAACGTATGATTTCCAATCGATCGTTGTGTGTTCATTCGGCGAAACATAACGGTTTGAAAAGAAAAAAAATGCTAGTCGATTGGCAGGTAATTCTGTTGTTGTTGTTGTTGTACACGGTATTGAATAATTTGTCATTGTCGCGGATGATTGATGTCGGGCACGCCACGCTACATCGGTTGTCGCGTGATATTGCAACGGCCATTGGAAATCGTCATCGTTTTGACAACTGTAATTGTCGCCCCGAAATTCGGGGAGGTTTTCGTTATTGACAGACTGTTCGGTAAAGTGTACTCTATATGCGATTTCATGCAAATAGTTATTGACGTAACAAACATTCGCGTTAAAAAATACACGTCATTCAAACGAAGTGTGCGGTCCGACTGTGGTAAATATATTCGGCGAATGATTCGCGACGATCTGTATACACACGTCGTTTGGAAGTGTATGTTGGACATTACAATGGCGTAAAAACATTTGGTCGCGGGACGGGCGGAATCGTACAAGTGTGTAAAAGTGCTTGAATTCGGGACACGAAACGGAAGTGAAATGTAAAAACAAACGTGCGTTCCTGGAGAATTAAATGTCGCATTGACTCGCGGCGTCCCGTCAAGAAAAATTAGGAGGGGTACGGTTCAGAAAAACTTTGAGAAAAGAAGAGTTATTCCGTGGCCCGTCCCGGTTCGAGCACTGTTGGACAGTGGTAAGAAGGACGTGATTGTAAATTTGTAGTGTTGACAAAATTCTCTGGGAAAGTTGGACAACCCTTACACTCCCTCCCTAACATGAATGCACTAACTGGTGGTGTGTTATATTTGTGTGGGACGCGCGTGCGCCACGTCCGGGTTAAAGAATCGCAGAAACTCACACGAAGAAAATAAATTAATAATCGTATCGCATCCGCGGACTCGCCCGTGGGTTAAACGGATAATACGTGATGATAATACCGTATCAATAATATACCACGAAAGATCGATGAACGTAGCGTCAAAGTACATTTACCCACCGATTTTTAAAGTTTTTTTTTTTTTTACCGACATTTAAATTCGATTTCGAAATCGATTCCATGTTCCGGGGTTTTTCGAGAGGATTTTCTCGGTACGTGGACCGAGTTGATTTTGATGTCGTCGACACGAGGTCGTTTCGCAATGATAATCCGTTCGGTTCGTAGCGCGCGCACGTTATTGAATTCTCTAAAAACGCATCGAATTTTATTTCCGACGTTCACCAAACATGAAAGCGATTAGCTGGTAATCTCTTTGACGATCACAGGTAAACGACTTATGTGATTCGTACAATTTATAGTACATGTTCGCTTAACGATGGTATTGCAAAAACCCGACGCTCCCGTTTCGCCAAATATATATTATCGTCATTGTTATTATTATTATTATTATTACGACTGCTAAATTAAATTGAAATATAACAAACGTATAATATAAATGAATATGGAAAAATATACGTCATTAAACAAAAAATACATATATATATAAAAACAATTTTTTTTTTTTATAGTCATAATGTTTAATAAAGCACGATTATTTAATGTTATCGAAAATAATCAATCCATTCTATCAGTGAGAGATTGCTGTTGATTTTGTTTTCAAGACCAGCGTTTAACTAATTTTTCACGTTGAAGAAGTTTCATATCATTTTCGATTTTTGCTGATAGTTTTTAATATACACGTCAGAATACGACCATCATAAACATAGTAAATTACAATACCGTCGTAATCGCGTTATGAAATGAAAATAATTTGCGACCGAATGAAATTCGTGGCGGCAAAATGACATACAAAAGAGAGACGAACGCGGCTAATCACGGTTAGCGTACGCGCCACTACGAATATATATATATATAATCGTATACGAATAAAAATATCACGTCGAAACGGTGTATAATTCGAGCATGAGATAAAACGAGTGAAGTAAAAAACCAGAACGTTTTGATATGCGTGTAAAAAATTGGACGTCTGCACAGCAAACGATGCTTTGTACGTTTCGACGGTCGATAAATCAAAAGGTGTTATATTATCGATAAGTGCATAGCAAATGCAATTTGACCTTTATAGATTTCGAAAGTTGAATATATATATAGTACAAACGGTAATGAAATTAAGTGCTGCAGGAAAGCAATAACGTCATTTAATATTATTACGGATGATTGTCAAGCTATACGAAAATGTACGGCCCTTTGTTGAATAGAATATTCACGGCTTTGAACGTTTCATGGCGACAATCCAACAGTTTTCCCGAACAAAACGGAATCGTACTTATTTGATATCTATACGTTGATAGAAACAATGGTTTTTTTTCTCTTTGTTTTAAAAAACGCTTTCGGTCTTTGGACGTCTGCACTTGGAGTATATGTAAACTTTTCAAACGAATTGCCTTTGAATGCGATTAAACGGCAATTTATAACTTAAATATATGTATATATATATATAGTACGGTGCTTGATACGTATTTGTTTCCGGAAACGATTCCAAAGGTCGCGACGTACCGTACTGTCGTATAACGAATCGTCATACGCTTATATTGTACACTTAAATTAATTTTAATAAAGACTAGTCATAAATTATTCTTTACCTGAATATAGTGATAAAATAATAACTTATTCGCGGTCGGTTTGTAAATTATTTCTAATTTTTCAACGTTCGTTAACTATCAATTATTTGATTCACAATAGTCGTATATTTGTCTACTGTCGTACCGAATATTATTTAACTCTTTACCATAATATGGTTATTTTAGAATTTAATCGCACAAAGGGGGAAAAAATATTTTGTTCCCGTCGAGTAAAAAGAAAGTAGATATACTTAATTTTTATAATTATTATTTTTTCATGGATTATTCTTCTTGTATAATTAGACAGGATAGTATGACTATTAGAAATCGAAATAAACGAACGCCTAAAAAACCCAATAAACACTGATACGTTAAGACGGTTGGTCGTTTTACGCTGTTCAATATTCAACAATATTCACATCAATTGTATTAGTTAATAACAAACGAGCTCCCTCGTGTTGATAAAATTATAATTTCAAATCGAGTTTATACGTGTATTATCACGTATTGTTTTCGCGTGGGTCACGAATCATAGTGTTTACGTGTACTTGTGTAAAAACACGTAAATTACAAAAAACGATTCACTCGATTCGACGAACGCACGTGTTCTTTTACCGTCGTTTCAAAAAAAAAAAAAAAAAAACCCCATTGCTACGCTGCACATATACATTGCGCGTTCGACATCGCCTTATTGAGAACGGTAACTCGCGTTTGGATATTGTTCTTTCTCTCGGCCCGCGGTTAATGGCGTCGAAGCCCATAAAGCCCAACGATTAGTTATCAAATTTAACGGTCCGACGCCGCGCAGACACGTGTTCGACACGCCGTTTTCTGGTACGTCTAGGTGCAGTATCAAACGCGATAACACGGCATAACGTCCGTGGTGCGTGACGTTATTTCATGCCGGAAACGAGAAACACGATATTTTGGGAGAGTTGGACGGCGGAAAAATACCAAAACGCACGTGCCGTTTACGCGCGACAGACGATGTCGGTGATACAATCACAAGCGCGACGGAAGAAAACCGCGTTTAGCTGGTACACGTCTCGGGTTCTGAACGCTTCGACGGACCTGGCAATACGGTATACACGACGGACGGGCACGGCCTACACGGCGTGACCGTGCCGACCGATGACGTGGTCGAGTGTTACGGAAAACAACACACCTCCCCGGGCCAAAAGACATTTCCACGTCGAAACGTCGACCGGCCTTGAAAAATAACGACAGCCCTAAACGACGATGAACGTTTGCCCGACTCGTTGACGTCCGGCCTTGATCGTTTTTATGTGTTTAAGCGATCGCGCGTGAATGCCAAAACCTGGCGAATTGGAAAAGTAATAGGTACGCGATGTCCGTTCGTTTTCCGCGTGTAGCGTCACTAGTTGCGGTCGTCGACAACGGCTGGGAAACGTCCTAAACTCATCACCGATTTACGTCCGACTGTCGCGATTTGTTCGGGAAGTTTTTTGGGGTTTTTTTTCGTTTGTTTTTGAACTTTTAATCGCCGACTTTAGAAGAAATATCGTGTGGACAGATACGTTCTAATGCGTTTCGACACGCTAAAATACGCGCGCGGTCATATTACGCGATTGTTAAACGATTGTTTTTAAGACAACCTACGGACGTACGTTTGATCACTATTTGCCATCACGCAAATCGATTGATGTGTTCGAGTACGCGTTATGCGCGTCCCAGGAACGGCCGATAACCATTCGGACCGGGTGTCGACGATTAGTATCGTATGATACTATCATCGTTTCCGCGCGTGCAAGTTTATCACCGATCAGACGTTCGGTGTAACGCGAGGGCGTGAAAAATCGAATAACAGACGATCTGACCTGCATACGGCACGCGTTTCTCAGCGATTTAAAACACGGGCGAAAAATAAACCGTACACGTCGGGAATCGCTATAATATTCGTTTGGATTGTTGTGAAACGAATAATAACAAATAACAATCTAGTTTGGTACAAACATCTAAATATACGTTTCATACTTTTCAAACACCTTTTTTTATGTGTATTGTGTTTGAAAAACATCTATTTTCTTATATTTTTTCACTTTTTATTTACTGTACACTCGATGGCTTTTCAAAAAAAAAAAAAAAAAAAAAATGGGGTGGGTGACGAAAATAATATCAGGAAAGCGTAGGTGGTCTTATGTGCGAAAATGTTTCTATTATTTATAAAAAAAAATACCAAACATTTATGTGATTTATTTGTCGCATAACGGTAAACATAAACGGTAAAATTGTATTTTGATAAATTATATTAAAATATTCACTCATCAAATGTATTTTATCTTTAATTTTGTATACTTTCAAAATAGAAAATACCATTCCGTCGAAACGCGTATTTATTTATAAACGTATAAAACAAAAAATATTTGCGATGTTAAAAATAAATTTTTTACATTCGATTTAAATGCAATCAAACACGTTGGTCGTCTTTTTGTTTTTGATCTGTGATATTATGTTTGAAAAACGTATACATAAATACGCACTATATAATTTTGATGATGTACATTTACATTGTAAGTGACGGTCGTTTTACGTTATAATCTCTCGGTCTCTCGGTCTACACTTGTTTTCAATTCGTATTAACGAAACGAAAACAAACGTGTTCACCGTGCGACGTATGGATAGTAACGGAGACGATCTCGATCCTTGTATACGGTCGACTGAATCCACGAAAACGGACGTCTACGGGTTCTAAAATACAACATAATGATACGGCCTACGCGGTTTTGTCATATAAAACTTGTTGAAAACAAAAACATTTCTGTTGTAACACGCACGTTCCGGTCGCGCGCAAAAATAAAGCAGCATCTACGTTCACACCGAATGATTCTGGTCGAATGAAAAATAATAAATTGAATACATTTATTAATTTTACTTAAATATAAATAAAATCGTTGTTTTCAATACGACCGCGTCGTCGGTTATTCGCGCCGACTCGCATATGGACGTGTAAAATAAAACGGAAGATTTCTCCGTCCGTACAATTGTCGATACCCGTTAACATGGCGTAATGTTATGTTTTGTTTTAGATCGAACTTACCCCATCCGATGATCATGTACGTTCGCAGTCGCACTCTGTCCGGAAAATACGTGTCCACGACCAATATAAATAAATACATTCCTGAAAAATAGTGTCTCGAAATATATATACAAACATCAAATTTGACAAATGAAATATCAAAATAAGTTACTTAAATCCTATGCTATATATATATATTATTATTACGATTGTATGAAGTACGTAATTTTTCTATATTTTTTTTAAAATCGAATTCAGCTAATTACTTTGCTTTGTCCGAAGGTATTTCTAGTCGAATTTTTAAAATTAACGTCCAACCGAATTGCTTTCGAATTTAGAAAATCGATTATTAAATCGTCTCGTTTGGTTGTTGGTACGTTCTAAATTTCGAAGGATTGTTCCGTGTACATTCCACGGGAAGGAGGGAAAATTGGTGGTAGGTGTCGGAATGTTGTCTGTATACACCCGGTCGTGAAAATCCAGAAATTTACGTTTCGACAAAACAATTAACGAGTTCCGTAGCTTCATTTTCTGGCGTAAATAGTCTTAGCACAATTCATTCCGTTCGGTACGCCACGTTCAGGTAGTTAAAACAAGACTAGACCATCAGTTTGTCAACATAATAGACAACAATTATTTTAACCGTCATACGGGATTCACTTTGACCAATGCGTTGTATTTGTCTATAAGTGCTTTGAGCGGTAAATGGAAATGAAAACAACCGTCGACGTTTATAACGTTTCGTATGTATGTTTTCGATATTGATTTATATAATCAATGATTATGACACGCATTAAGTAGTTTTTTACGTATAAGTGGTTTTTTTTTTCAATTAACGGAGACCGTTCAAATAATTTGAATGTGATTTTAGAGTCAAAGGGCGAATAATGATGATGTTGACGGGTCTAGCCGAAACGGAATTCATCAACAAACAAAGCGAAACAAAAATAATAACACGTTTTTCGTCGACCGCGCGTCGACGTATATGAACGTCATATGAACGTATGACGCTTGTTTTTTTGTTGTTTTTTTTTTTTCAGGATTAGTATTATTAATTTAATTTCACTGATGTTTACCTTCAATAAACGCCCAAAAATAATTCGTCATGGTGAAATAGTAAAGTGGCAACACCAGCAGCGCGCATTTAAACGTTCCCGTGTCCGTCAAGTTCTGCAAAATAAACGTTTATCACATTAAAACACACGCGCGATAACCCAACAAGCATTCCAATTTATGATAATAATATTGATATTGGTCTGCACAACACGTTCCGAGTATGTTCAGTAATATCGCACACGTGCGTGTACGAGTAGGCGTCGCGTCGTTCCGTTATACGAATGTCCTAATTGAAACCGTCCGATTTCATTGCGCGCTCGTATACAATTATTACTCGCCGTGCGAAATTTTACAAACAAACGCGACATAAACGCATATATTTGTTTAGGAAACGACTTTTCAAACGGCCACACGCGCGTGTACTGTCGTGAGTATATTGAAAATGATCGTATAAAGCTTTTAGAATGCGTTTACACGGAGAATATGCGTAACGTACGCTTGTGCATTTCGAGCGAATATAATAATTATCTGCCTGTAATATCTTTTCGCGATTTATTGTCTCGGTGCACTAAATAAATGACCGGAAGCTTCACAACTATTTTTACAGATTTAATTACGTATTTCGCGAGTAAAATTAATATTGATAATACTTCTCGTTGACGGATCTAAATAATATAATTATTTTTTTCTTTCTATACAATCGTCCAAATACGATTTATTATATTTACGAGTTTCAACATTTATATTGATATACAGTTCACTTCACTGCGTGTCTCAAACTCATATGCCTATTACTCGAGAAATACTCATCGGGTTTTAAGAGTCGACACGTCTAAATCCCACTAAACAAATATTCTTCAAAAATGTATATAGTTAAAATCAAGAGTTGACGTAGTTATAACGAGCACGAGGTAAACATATTAAAATTACAAAAAAATATAAAATATAATGTGATTAAAAAAAAAAACATATGACCACAATTATTCATGTTTCCGGAGATGTAAAGTGGTTAATAGTAATAATAATAAAAAAAAAATCATTCCATACACTCGATTAATTTTCGTGTCAATTTTCATCGCGCGCGCCGTTATTTTAGCTGATATGTTAATAACGTTACGTCGCAAAACGTTGGAAACGCGCAGTGGGACGACGTGCCGACCTGGCAGATCAAAACCTAACCGCCCGTGAATAACAAAAATTATTATAAGGGAACGGGTAGATCGAATTGTTGACATACCGTGTAGTTGAGTATCCACATGATGCCGGCCAACAAGTACGATGCCATCAGATTCGAGTGGATTTTGTTGCGCAGGCATTTCAGTTCTCTGCGGAATAACAACGACGATAAATTGCAAATAAACAGTGCGAAAACGATCGTTCGGAATGATGTGCGTTTGGTACGCAATGACGCGCTCACTTGAATCGGCAAAAAACGAGTATGGCCAACGACGTCATTATCAGCGACAGGCAATGGCCGGCGATGTACAGGTAAATTATCGTGTCCACGGTGCCCTCTTCCTCGTAAGTCACTGCTTTCGGCACGCCGAGGATCGTACACTCGTTGAAATCGGTCAGGCCCCAAGTATTGTTCTCGTAGCATATCCGGCTAGCGTTTTCTGTAAACAAACGACAACAACGCGTGTCGAATTTAATCCGCCGCCGTCTCGCGTAACGAAAAATACACGAAACACTAACATATGACGATTCTAAAACACAAATTAGGCACGTCACAAATTAGCTAGCAAAAAAAGTCAGCGCTCGTGTTCTTATCTAGACAAAATTAGGAAACAAACGTCTGGTTGTTGTCTAAACTGCCAAGATAACGCTTATACACGTGTAATCTATTTTTTTCGATCCACGGCGACAAATTATAATCTCCTCGTAAACAACGCAAAACGCAAACGACCCCTACAAACGTCGAGACAATTCGATTTCCACGTTCGACAATATTATTCTGAGCAACGATTATCCTTATTAATCGGGGCCGAGGCTCGGTTCACATTATCAATCGATTTTTAGTCCTAGGGACTAATTTCGGAAGACGTGAGCACATGAGCGTTGTTCGAACCGAACGGTCTGGCCTTCAAAAAGGCACAAGCGTCGTTTCTCACTAAACGTTCACGCGTCGCTGACCTAGCCAACGAACAACGAGTCGAGTGTCCGACTCTACTACGAGGGGTATCGGCGTACTCGTCTCGTACCGTGTCGATGACCACTATCACGCGCAGTTTATCGTACTCGCGGTGAGAACCGGCACTGTCATTTGCTATGGGGTGTCTTCCGGTGTCGTAATCACGCCGGTATATCGACGAGGGCACACAGGGATATTTTCCGAGACTCTTGGAGGCCGAAGCGGGCGTGATCGACGGCACAGCCATGCCGCGCCGTTCTCGTGCAGCACGATCCGTTCTCGGCCCACATGCGTGCCCAGTATGTTTAGCTTGCGAGGCTTTATCACATAGATAGCTCCTGCTTATCCGCCACCACGTAACCGATCCCCACAGAGGATTTTGCCCGATGGTTCGCTATCGGTGGGTTGGCGTTAGGTCACGAGCCTGTGAATCTTTCCAATCCAGCGAGCACAATCACGCAGAGTTCGCAGTCGATAAGGCACGGGCTGAGCCGGCCTAGCCCAGAAGTTGTCACCAGCACTTAAACCGCTCCTGAAACGTGGGCTGGCGCGCCACGTTGACAAACGACCAGCGTCCATCGGTCTTCTCTATGGGTGCGGATTGGTTGGGCACGCTCGGTGCGCGAAACATTCAAACGGGCGTTCCAACCTTCGCTTCGGGTAGTATCGTTTACCGATCTTGCTCACAGATACCGTAAGTCCGTTTGTCCGACTCTTGGACCTCGATTTCCACGAGAATCGGGAAGCCGACGTCCGGATCGGTCGTTTCCGGGAACGACCCTGCGGCGTTAAGTTTTTGTTTTACCTGGATAGCTACACGTAATCCCATATTATTTCGAACAATCGAAATAATCTCTGTTGTTTTTTTTTTGTTGTTTTTATTGTTATTTTTCCCGCATACGATCGATTTTCGATGACGTGCGTCTTACACTCTCCTCGCATAAGACTACACAGACTTTAAAGCCTTTTACAAACATAGTACGTGAAAATATATAATAGATTACAGCAGATATCCAGTTATTTCATACATCTGTGTGTGTGATCAAAACGAAACAACGGCGATTTTCAATGGTAAACGTTATGTATAACAGTATCGAATATACTCCTAAGTGTTCTCGTGTCGTTTTCATATTGGATAAAATCGCTTGGAATTACAATAATATGACATAAACAATGTATTGACGGAGGGCTTTTTTTCTCTTTTTTTTTAATGGAATTTTTAGTCGAGTTGACAATAGCAAGAATATCGACTGTTACACATGTATTGTGTTAAAAAGTTATCCTATTGCATTTTGATGGCATAATAATACGAGTATTAAAAAACTTTTTTTGCGAACTTCTATATAGATATATATATATATTCCTACACTACCTATTCCATTAAATATAAATAAATATTGTTATAACTTATAAACGTTATATAAACATTTGTATTATAATTTATAATCGTCCGGTAAATATCGATTTTTGATTATATCCGAAAGACAATAGGGAGAAAATAAAAGTTAATTGTGTACTTTATTATAATTCTTTGCCGTTTTATACAGTTAACACGAATACAAATTTATTGTTGTTATCGCAAAATATTACTATACACGATTGCAACAAATATTTGTATTTATTCAAATAAGCTTAATCGTATAATAAAAAAAATAACATTAATGTCTGCGACGAGTCAGGTTTATAAAATTCATTTTTTTTTAAAAAACTAAAAAATACAGTGTCTTGATCAAAGTCAACACGGTTATAATCAAGGCCGGGCATTGACGAGTCAAAAGTTAAAATCACATATATTAACAAGCTAATTTTTTTAATAAATCAACTTTTAACTCTGTAAGTTACTGTTTGTTTTTAAACTAACTCCAAATTAAATATTTGTACCAAAATGCCAACGATATAAAACTAAACGTCAAATACTATATGCGTAGTTGATCGTTTGTAACGTTTAAGAACATCAAACGATAAACACATCAATATTGAAGACCAGACGAAAGACGTTAGGAGGTCTCGTCGTATTTTTTTACGCTGTTTTGTTTAATTAGAACGTTTTCAATGTTGACCAAGTCGAGTTAATTTTCAAAGTTGACTTTTACCGTTCCGAGTAAAAATACAAACACTAATGTCGCTGAATTGTAAAAGTCTGTGGCGTATGTATTGTTATGTACCATACGGACAGTGTTTCCGTATGTTGCAAGGGTTTCGAAGTTTCTAAACTGTTATCCGATCGGATTTGATGTGTGCAACAAAAACCACGTTTTCGCACAATGTTTTCGAAGAAACGCCAATGAAAACGACGACCGCCTGCGCGAAGACTATATTATGTCGTGCTGACGAAAAACACTACATACACTATTTTGTTCCGACGACGTAAATGTAGAACACGCTCGCGTCGGTTTATTTCAAACACGCTAATAATAACGCAGTCGCCATGTAGATTCATCGACACGTTATGTACGCGTATATTATTAATTATATTACGCACAAATTAAACTGGAATTTTTTTTTACCCCGATCGAATTGATAAATCAATTATCGCCGTCCGTATTATGCGTAATTCCTACATGTATTTATAATATTATAATAGTAATAGATAGAAACTTCTAATTTTTTTTTTTCCTAAACAAAAAAATCCTCCTAATCGAGTCGTCTTTGACGTTTCGAAATGATTCCAAGAGTTGAAAACATAGAACACCGGCGACGTTTTTAACACACGCCTAATTAAAACAACAATCAACAATACCGAACGACTACGTCGGGCACCTAATTATAACGTACCGGAGCTGATGACCTAACTTCAACGTTTTTTCCGTAATTACTAATTCATTAAACGGTGCATACGATTACATTGCATCCAGTGTGTTGTACGCGCCGCGGCCGATTATGATATTATTGCTATTATTTTGATACGATGATGATATCGTTTTCACGTAAGTATGCAAATAACATGCGGAAAACGAGGAACGCGAACCGACGCGCGACTGAATTCGTTTAGCTACCGCGTCCCCGTCCGCTGTGTCCGGTTCGTGTTTTCGTATGTTTTCAATGTCATAATATATATACAAACGCAGACGCGCAGAACGCCTAGCAATCATTTTATTATCGTCTGCTGGTGATGAAACGAAACCGCATAAAAACAGTTTGGTGATAAAAGAAAAAACTATATTTATAACGTATCCACACACACACACACACACACACACACACATTATTGAATGTTTGTGTGTAACGCGTAGCGTTTATAGTATAGTGTTCTATCCAGTTTGTAAATTATATCTACGACGTGATTTAACACGAGGAAATCGTTTCGAGAACTTGTACATGTATATAATTAACTGCGATGTGTTTTATGATAACGATCGGTTTTCTTAGTTTTTTTTTTTTTTTTAACAGTTTTAATTGTTTTACAATCAATGAAAAAATCAATGTAAAAATCGACTAATCATATTAATACGTACGAGCGCGTTTATTTATATTGCACGAACAGTGTAAGACCGAACGAGTTCATTCAATGACATTAGTAAACATTTCATTCAATGAACACTTTTCCACGAAACGGCCACTGAAATGTTGACGTCGAGTAATTTTGTTCACAATGCGGTCATCCAACTTTGTGTAACATAGTATGTGATACACGGATTGATTAAAACGACAATTATTAAATTTCTATTTACTAAACATTGAATACAGTCAGACGATTGTTAATATCATTCATACTGTATTGATTAAACGTGCAGACTGTGATTAAAAAAAAAATGTCTCTTTCAATATAACAGTAAACCTTATAATGTTTTCAGTGCAATAATTCGATGGTAAAAACGCATGATGAATTTCGATATTTTAAGTATTAAAAACATATGTTGCTCAAAGATTACTTTTGTTTGAATCCTAAAGCATATATAACATTACACGAAATGGATGGCCATCACGTTCGATGGCAATGCAGTTCTTTCTTATTTCACAACGTGTAAATAATCGATTATCATTTTAAGAAATGGTCAACTTTTCGTGAAAACTACGACTGCACCAAGTGGCTACGACATATATGTTTCTGAAACGCAATGAAATATTTACGTTTTTTTTTTTTTTTTAAATAAATAAACGTCGAATTGCCACGCGGTAAAATCAACAAATCCAAACAATTCATTAATATACGTCGTACATAATTCAAAACGAAAATCCGGTTATATAACTCGCTAGAAAAAAAAAATCTTTACACTACGCTATAGGCGATAATTGCTATTCTGTTTTTTTTCTTCTTCGAAAACGTGCTTTGAGTATAGCGCTCGTATCGCATGTTATATGAATATCGCGAGTTTAACGGGATTTCGAGGTAAAAAAAAATCGATTAATAATCGCCATGGTTTTCGCGATGTCTGAATTATAATAATTATCGCAGAGTTCCATGTAATATATTTTTATATCTTATACACACACACACACACACACACACACACACACACACACACATATAGATATAATAAATAAATAAACGAATCGCGCGACTCTAAGCGAAATCCGTTTAATGCCGCGAGAACGAAAACAAACGATTGATAACTACGGTCGTGCTCAAAATACGTATCACTCGCACTTGCTCGTTGTTTTTGATAATAAAATCGTTTCCGATTCTGATGATAATAAGTACTGCGTCAGAACATGTCGTTATAGATTCGAAACCGATTTCGAAATATTGAAAGCCCGCGATTTAAATTCGTAATAACGATTGAAACGCAAAACTTACGTCGGGCGCGGGTCATCGTATTATATAATACATACATACGACGAATTCAGTCAACTTGCACAAATCGATGGCCATTGACGTTGTGTTCATTGATTTTCTTTTCCCGGTATGTTTAACAGTATAATCAAAAGTATTTTCCATTTTCCGTTTTCCGTAGTAATTTTGGTGCCGTCCGTAAGGGTACGAGTCCTTGGAAGTAACGCGTAAGCGATTCCCAAGTAGTCGACTGGTGTGGCACGAAAAATAAACTATTATTAGGAACTTATTTAACGTTATTTAATGTTATTATCAAACGTATCGTTTCTCGTTTAATAAATAAGGGAAAACAAAAAAATAAAGATAACGAATGGAAATGTAGTTCAATATGACAGAAAATAAATGACACGACACGAGAACGTTTAAAACCAAAATCATAAAACTGGAATCGAAACCATAATTGAAGTGAAATCCGACAATCAAAATCGAAAACGATGGCGTACACATTTAAAACCGATATTAAGATTTAAAATCGATTATTGAACGTTAAATAAATAAAGGAAAAATTGAAAACCGAAAATCAAAATCGAAACCGTCAAAGTTTAGTTCAGTTTTATTCCATTTACGACGTTACTACGTTATGATCTTATGTGTTTGATTTTTAAACGGTAAAACAAAAACCACGACTCTGCGTTACCTCCGAATATCCGATTTCCATAAACAATGACTTCTTCGATTATATATTTATTGTTATACGGATTGGACGGAGGAGACCGCGTGGATTTAATCGGTTTTTCGCGTCACGTAATAAACCGTCTGGCACGTTTCTCCACGTGTGTCATCGTTGCGGAGACGCGTATTATTTTTTACGTCAAAAACATGTATAAATATTTATTGTTCACGCGGTTAAATATTTTTAGTTGCATTTGTAATATCGAGCCGCCAAAAATGTACATACACTCTTTTCTGGCAGATTCGTAGGAAAAAAAAAATCCATTCGTCGAGTACAACGCTGTGTTTTCATAGCGGAACAAAAAAACACGGCGGGTATCACACTTTTAAAGGTGATATATAACACGATTGTTATTTTTACGCGAAAACAAAGGGTAAAAGCATATTTTACACGATGATTTATGTACGCGCTTTACGTTCCGAGAGCAGTGGGGAGATCTTCGTATGACATACCCCGTACACATATGCTAAATATATTCGGCTTTGCGTAAAACAAACAAAACGGTCAAATGCGGATAACTCATCGTTAAGTTCGTATTTCATTTCGTTTTTTTTTTCGTTTGTTTTGTTTATGCGTGTATTTACGACGCGCACGGCGAACGCGATTAATTTATGTACACGCGATATTTTTTTCTTCTTCGTGACTATATCAAACTGTTTCTATTTCAGAAAAAACCACGAAAAAAAAAGGGGAACGTTTGTATTCGCGCGCAATGCCCGTGAGATTTACTATTAAAAAATCAATGCGTAAACGGTCGTTGGAAATCCCGTCGGTCTGTTCGTCGTTTTCGCTAAGAATAGTACGCGAACAAGCGCAGAATATTTTATGAAAACAAGTTTATTGTCGAACTACGTTAACGTTCAGACCATTCGCCGGTGGACGTCGTCGCCGTTGCATGCCGTTCCGGCACGGGGAGTTTCATTCGATCCAGAATTTATTATTATTATTATTTTTTATTTCGTAACACGTTCACGACGGCCGGTGTTCTGACGTACACGTTAAAAACGATTAATTATCTAAAAAAAAAATGAAATGAAATGCCAAACGAGAATTGCAATTTGTAAGATGTTTCCACCGTTACCGACAAATAAATTCTTTGATATTCGTTTTGCTCATACTTGTATTGTAACGTGTGTTTCGATTCGATTTGGCAGTCGTGACAATAATAATTCGTTATGTATAACGAATTAAATATAAATGCGGCGAAACGGGATCAGTCAATTGTTTAATCGAAAGCGGCGGAAACCGAAACAACAATATTAAAAAAAAAAAAAAATTATATTTAAGTATTTTTCTTTTCAAACGGCCATTCACGGTCGGTTAATTTTTATTTTCAGCAGTTACAAAAAGGGGAAAAAACCCCGGAAACACGTCGGATCGAACAAAAGTCGTTTGTCAGAGTTTCGCGGGACACCATAACACGTACACTGACTGGTACAATATGATCTGTAAACATGTGCACATATTAATGCGCTGCCGTAATACCGTTCCACGAGCGATTACGTTTCACTATTGATCGATACGTTTTCGCGTTGACGTTGTCGTAACGCGAAATTCCGTCAAACCGACCGACGCGGCGGTCGTCTCGAAACGAACAAATTGTACATAAAACGCGTTACGACACGAGTGGGACGCATTAAAACGCGTGTGACTACCGCGTGTAACCGTAGACCCAATAAAAACGTACGGAAACGACGTCGCCGCTCGTGTCTAATGTTGTTGAAACGTTGGTAAACGTCGCGCGGGCGTTCCAACGTCCGTGAAGTTATTAAGTAGCGGCGCAATGTTAATATTTTTCAATAAAACCTTTCCAACAAATTTGTTGGTCATTTGTTGGTCGTTGTTGGAAAGGTCCCGACATTTGTTAGACCTTAGTTTTTTTAATATAAAATTTTTTAAATGCACCGCTAGCGTGAAGTTGGCGACGCATTTAAAACAATTTATATAAAATAAACTAAGGTCCAACAAATGTCGGGACCTTTCCTTAGCGGCGCAAAATAAAAAAAAAGCCTAATAACTTTTAAAAAAAATGTCCAACAAATTTCGAGACTTATCCAACAATGACCAACAAATGACCAACAAATTCGTTGGAAAGGTTTTATTGAAAAATATTAACATTGCGCCGCTAACTTCACGGACGTGGCGTTCCGACGAACATTTCGACGTGCCGCCGACTTTGGCCTATTTGCGTTTTGAACGCGCGACCGCGATGCGTTCGGTCAGACGGGTCGCAGCCAACAACAATCAAATACGATCGTGTGCTGGCCGATTCGGTTCGCGCTCTGTTATCCGGCATCCGTTATCGCGGTCGGACGACGACGACGACGAGATACGTTCGCGAAATCCAAAACGCCACCACGCCGACATATATTGTGTACACGCGCGTGTTCGACGCCGCAGACGGAAATGAATCCAATATTGGGCACGACGATAAATTATCCGATAAAAATATGGTAGCCCGACGGAAACGTAACCGATCGCGTTTCGATAAATAACCGTGCGTGCACGTATTTACTCGGAACGCAAATGTACGTGTCAGACGGTCCTCGCAACGCGAATTTAAATATTTAAAGACGAATCGCGCGCGCGTCTTATAATTCGAGTCAATAGAAACGTGTGTCGGCGGGACATTCGTATACAGAACAAACCGTTGTTCACGTGAGTCGGTCTTGTGTAAAGCTTGTTAATTTGTTTTTATTTTTATTTAATATCTGTTTTTTAATATCCGAGAGATTATAAATCACACCGAAAAAGCAATATAGAACGGAATCCGCCATATTTCACGACGTGTAAACACAATCACTTTGAGAAATGCCTATTGTGACTTTTTCATCGTTTTAAAATTATTTACGATAAATTGAACAATGGAGAAAAAAATGTACAATTCGTATAGAAAACCCCGAGCATTTATAATAATAATATATTATAAATGAAAGGAAGTTTAGTAAAATGAACATTGTAAAAAAAACAAATCCGTATGATCGAATATATACGCGCAGCGACACTGAAAACGATCTTCTGTGCTGTTACGTAATCAAAAAAAGAATCAAATTTCATATTTCAATATCAGAAACAACGAATTTTAGATTGAATTAATTAATAAACGACCGTTTTGGACGTGGTTTTGGATTCTTAACTGGAAACATATTGATAGAAACGAAGTCGGGTGATGTGTGTAAATGGTCAAAAGACGATGAAATACACGCGAAAGATCTCAATGGAAACGATTTACATAATTACGATATTAAAGCGTTTCCAAATATCAAGCTGATTACAGTCGATCGAATAATTTTAAATCTGCGTCTAGACTAACTGTAATGTATTCGTGATTACTCCTTCGAAAAACGTTAACACCGATATTGAAATAACACTAAAAACAGTTTGGACTGAACCGTTTACGTCTGCAACGCGTGGAAGGGCTTTCGGTAAATTCGAGAGCACGAAGATTTATCTGAGATCTGCCGTGAGAAGCAGAAAAATACGAGTGTAATGTTTATCGACAGATTTTCAGAAAAAACTCTGAACGTTTATGCGAGTTTTCGTTTTAAAATTATAACTGAAGATTTGTATACACATACCGATTATTGAAAAAAAAAACATTTTTTCACGATATTTTCGTTTTTAGCAACGTGGGGGGGAGGGGGGGAGGTGATTGAATTGTCAGAATCACCGACGGACCTCGTTACGGCTGTAACGAGACGACCAATGTCTGTCCGAGGTCCGTTACTCGTATATTATAATTTATGTACATACTAGAAGTGTCGTATAATATTCCTCTGAGCTCTTGAAAGCAGGACTGATAGGCGACTACACCGGACGGCGTAGGAGGCCAACATATCAGCGAGTCCGACGATGCGTTGCACCCGTTCCAGCGGTCATCCAGTTTGTACCAAGACCTGCATCTCACAGCAGCCTGAAACGACAAAAGAAAAAAAAAACCTTAATGACAATGATCAATTATTACGTTCCAAAACAAAACGTAAACGTGTTGTTTTGCGGGATTGATTGGAAATTTAATTCCACGCTGTAATTTCGCATGTTGTTGAAGTTGATTGCGTCGTTCCGGGCTGCGTACAAAGTAAAATAAGTTTACGACAGCTACGTATTACGGCGGGATCGTCTTATTTCACCCGACGTTTTTCGTTTTTTAACCAAAAGAAAAACAAACGTCTACAATTTAATTGTTTTCGCTTGATATTCGACATTCTTACTTCTTCGTTCGGCGACCAAGTGTCATTGAAATTGTCCATGTTGATTTCTCATGCTGGAGTCTACTAGGGATTTCGAAAACATATGTTATCGTCACATAGTCGTTTTCTGAAAATGAAAAACGTATTTTGATTAATATCGATGATTGTTAAAAAGGCACATGTTACATTTTTTTGTTATTTCGTTTTATTTTGGTTTTCTGTTATTTATGTTTAGATCTATTAAATGTGTTAAAAAGGCGCATGTGCTATTGACCATAGTAGAGATCTGAAGTTTTTAATTTTGTGATTTTTGTTAAAAGGGCATATGTGACGCACAAGTGCCCTCTTAATAAAAAACATTCACTAATTTACTCCTGTAGACTATGTCGTCCCATTGTAATCAGTTGATGATAAATGTTTAAATTGAGATTATACGCTTGGCGCTATTATACGACACGGTTCTTGTCACAGGTTGTTCAAGAAAATTAAACAATTTTTCCTTGTAGTTGGATATAGTTACTCTCCATATGATAGAGATTTTGCGACAGTAAAAATGCCTTTGAGGAAATTCAACCGCTTGTATACGATCATGAGCTTACGAAACTTTTCATCAAAAGTAATGTAGATCGAAAGTTTTTAGTGGTAGATGGGAGTATATTTTTAGATTTCCAGTCATGGTAGGCTAAGTACTACAAAAGAAGCCTTATTTCACAGGAGACTGAAATAACAGCAGAGTAGTTTTGGAATAAGCTCGTATTTCTAGCTTGAGTATGACTCAACTTAAAAAGTGTCTGTAAAGCAATGTCTTGTATCAACGGTTTATTAGTAAACACGTTCTGCTCGGCCCACTCAACTCGAATTCCAATACAATTTTCAAGACCTAATGTGTACAGACGTTAGAATCCCGACCAAATCGGCCAAGATTGAAGACATTCCGAAGACATTGGACTAACACAAAGACTGTTGTAACCTTGACATAATAAGTAAAAGCATCGTTGACCGCTATGTTGTAGAACTTAAACGAACTTTTTCTTTGTTTAACAACTTTATTGTAATATAAAAGTATTTCTAACTGCGTGTTAACCATCACTGAAAACAACGAAAATATTTCTAATTATTTTTTATATCGTTTTTCCGGTTTTTGTTAAAAAGTCACGTGTGAAGCAACTTTAAACTTGTATAAACTCGAATTAAAACTATTTACAGGATCAGAATTTGCTACGAATACTGAGTACCGTACCGCATAACGCGCGAGTAATATTTTTCGTTACATAGTGACGAAATTTTGGAAATTGCGAATTTTTTTTTTTTTTTTTTGGTTTTTCATTTCCCGAAACTTAACCTGTTGAAACTGTCGATTCTCTAACAAAATCAGCGATTGCGTTAGCATACGATTTTTCGACCGCGTTGCGCGCGCGCAAGAGCTCGTATATCATACACATGCATCGCGTTATAAGGATTTACGGCGAACGGGGGGGTGTTCTCGTAAACCGTTTAATCTGGCAAGCCGCGAACCGACGAAACGGACGAAAAGAATTCCGTAAATTGATTAACGGTCGCGCCCGGGAAGGACTCGGTGCACGACGCGCGTGCGGCGATGGCCGCGTTATGACGGATCGACGTCATAACCGCGGTCCGGCCGTCCTCTCAACCGCGACGAATCGTTCGCAACACGGTCAACGTAATCGAAAAGGATTGTCGGGTCACGGATCGATCGCGCGGCGCATTTGGCCGGCGGTCGTTCGTGCTGGGTGGGGGGGGAGGAGTTATGTTTTTCGGAACATTTGCTCGCGGCAACGCAACTGTAGACCGCCAACGGAGATGGCGCCTATTCGTGTTTTATCGATTTGACGAATTTTCGCATCCGTCTGTCGGCTACGTTGACTTTCCTGCGCTTCTTCTGGCGTCACCTTTTGAAATCGGGAAACCGGAACCGGGTCGCGGACGCGGTCGCGCACGCGTCACAACAACAGACAAACGAAAACCGAACGCCAGAACAACAATCATTCCGTATACGTCTGGTTGTCGTGTGATACTTTAAATACGAAGTTAAAAACTTCCCACGAGTGTACTGATAGTTCGGCAGTGATCTTCACTGTCACACGGCCTCGGGATAAACGCGATGTCACGTGTACATTTTATTGTCCGTACTCGTACGCGAAAGTCGTTTACGCTATCCGGAAAAGTCTAGAGCTATAAATTTCATTTACGACACTAGCTTGGTAGAATATCGCGCGCACGTTAAAATGGAACGCCGGAACGAGGACGGTAACGAGTACGGGTGTGTACAAGAATGTGTACCCGAAAAAATCCCCGTGGCGGTCGACCCGTCTACAATAATGTATCGTGAGTTCGCTTGCACCGTGACGGTGGTTCGAACGTGTTATATGAACCACCACGACTGAACGTGTTCATAGATGTCCGTGTACGTCTTCGGACGACGCGGCTTTTCGTTCCCATACGCGTTTTGTACGTGTTCGGTATTGGTATTCACAAAAAAAAAATTGTACGTCATTATATCTTACTCGGTCCGATTTCGACGATATCAAACGAACAAGCAATTAGATTATTATTTTTCCCTCTCCTTTGGTTATAAGTAGGTGGTGTCCCGTCGTCCGAGCACGCGTTACAACAATTGATTCCGGACGAATACGGTCGCAAACTGGCGAAAACAAACGGAATAATCGAGTAAAGGATTTGATGTTCGGCACGGTCCGCTTTACGATAACAACGCTCGGAACGTAATTACAACATGTAAACAGTTTTCCAATCGGTACGTCATAGTAGACAATAATTACTCTACATGTCTAATCACCGTGTGATATATATATATACATACGTGTGTGTGTCAGTTATAGTAATCATTAATAACCGTGTTTACGTCGGAACCGATCGGAAAAATCGACCGTACCGTTTACATTTCCTGACTTACGAAGATGTGTTCCCGACGGTGTTATCGCATCAAATAATATCACCGCGGTGTGTACGATTGGAATTGATAATTACACCTGTTTCGGTGCGAGCTAAACGTTTCATTCCGTTTTCGCGTCAAAAATTTAACGAACGAATGCAGTCTAATTGCAGTATATTTTGAAATGGGTCTATTGTAATTGTACGCGTCCGGTAAAGCATTATTTATGCATACGTGTGGAAAAAAAATTCGAATCGTCAGATCACCCGATATCCAAAATAGTTTTCAAATATAATTTGTGTTATCGGTACGTTACATCTATCAAAACAACGTCTGCGCGAATATAATAATCGTAACATCCACTTATAATTAACGAAGAACAATGCCCGGGACAGTGTTATTCACGGGATGACGATTAAACATAATGCACGTGCACTATCATTGTGTGAATCATCTCATTTGTACGTTATCGATTTCGGACAAAATTGTAAATTTAATAGGTAGAAGCGCTATCAAACGTTCACTATTCGATCGGCTGTTAATATTTAAATTACAATTTATACAACAATTATATATTATTCGCTCAATTTCTCACATCACGTTTTCCCATAACTCAAATTGCATCGCGTTCGCGTGCACTTAATGATCGATCAAACAATAATTGTCTCCGATCATTCGTTTTCGTTTTCAACGACTAAGACAAATATGAAAATCGATTTCCATACTTGTTGTTCAGTTGATAAACGGGAAACTTTTGACGTTTTTGATCGCACTGCGGGATTGTCCACACGAGATTACCTATAGATGACAAAATAAAAAATACCATGGAACTGTAACAATTAAATGTTTTTTTTTAAGTTTAAATTTCATTTACGAAAAAATTAATTTTAATATTCGAAACGACGAAAGAGTAAAACAACTCTATCGAAATATTATGAAAGGGTTTATATTCGGCACAACACGCTGTCTGATAAAAATAAAAAAATAAATATCAACCATTTTAATTTGTAATTCAAATATTTGATGTAACAATTAAAATATCGACTCGTTGAAGTTAGGCGCTGTGCACATAATTAATTAAATGCAAGTTGGATGAAAATGTTAAACGTCTTACTGTATAATACGCATAAATTATGAACTATCAGTCAACTAAATAATCGAATCACAAAACGAAACGAAATTTAAATGGTTCATGTTCACAGGTAACAGAACCTATACAGGATGAAAGAGTTATGTAAGTAGTCGAAAAATAATACGGTTTGTACCGAACAAACGAGCGACGGCAAAAGGAACGGTGAACCGAGTAGATCTCGCGAACACGGTATTGTGCACGTGCGAGCATAATTGGAGAAGAACACCGTTA
The DNA here is from genome assembly GCA_019022885.1 of Schlechtendalia chinensis. Classification (NCBI taxonomy): domain Eukaryota; kingdom Metazoa; phylum Arthropoda; class Insecta; order Hemiptera; family Aphididae; genus Schlechtendalia; species Schlechtendalia chinensis. The sequence continues at coordinate 479,416 of CM032351.1, forward strand.
TTGTCTATGTGAAATGCGTCCGATGACTCGGTAACCGTGAGGACGGGATTTGACAGCAGCGGTCCGTGTCAAACGCGTAATCGAGAAATCGTCGTGGGCAAACGGGCTGACGGTGAATCGACAAAAAAATAATCCGAATCGATCGTTTTTTAACCACGACAATATGCTGTATCACGTGCGAAACACTCTTCTAATAAAAACAAAAACGTTCCCGAAGAGGAGGGGGGCCTCCCCGAAACGACCAGATTCCACTACTCAGATTCCCGTTCGATGTTCGTTTCACAAGGGTGAAGACGGCCTTTCGGTAAACAAATCATGTGCTATCACGACAGACAATAATACTACGTCCGACATAATTTTATACTTCTCGACGTCGATCGAATAAGCGATTGTCTGGTTCAGAAAGACACCCGAGGCAATTTGGCCAAGTAAAGAAACTCTTTGGATATTTAGACTCAGACGATAAGTGTGTGCGAACGGACTACAATACGACAGGGAATCGTCGTGTACGTTCGCCGACGACTGTCGAGAACAACTAAGTTTGATCGGTACAGACGCGTTATGTATATATATATATATATGAAAAAAATATGTTGCGAGCGTGAAAAAAACCCGATATAAAAAAGTTGTCTCGGTAACCGCAAAAAGTCGTTTGCAATGTAACAAAAGCGGATGAATCGTTTCAGACGTACAGCTATCGGTCATATTCCACGGATACGGCGAAATGTCAGAACGTGATATAATACGATAACTAAGAAATTAACACTGGAGTTATGGCGAGCAACTTTTGCGGCGGTTTGATTAATATGATCGAAAAACATTGTTGACGGTGAAATATGAACGTCTTGACAGACATGATATGGTATTCGTTCGTTTTTTTTTATTTTTTTCAATAAACAAAATCTTTAAATCATAAAAAATATAACCAATACTTATTGATATTATTGCGCCCTCCGCTGACACCGCAGATATCGATTTGTTTCTAGTCGTTTAATATATTAAAAGCGTTCAGCTATTCGAATAATGGACAATAAAGCAATATAGTCTGCAGGTTGTCGTATATATATACGCGTACTATAAATGGTATGTTTAATATGGTGAATTTTCCGGTTAATAACATTAGCGGCAGCAGACGAACCAACAAAGTCCGCTATATAATATAATTTGAGCGTAAAAGCCATTTCATAATAATAATATAAAAAAAAAAAAAAAAAATTATAACAAGTCGTGAATGCTGTGTGCATATGGTTAAAGTGATTTATTTTAAAAGTAAAAGTAATGATTGTATTCGAAAAACCATTCTGAGTGACGGTAATAGTTTATTATAATTAATGAATATCATATATATATATATATACGCGTCCACGTCTAAAACGAACACGTCGACAATTTTACCGATTTTTTCCAGTTTTTAGATTGCTTTTAAATCCACTTAAGGAAACTTTTGGGAAAATCATTAACCGTGTCAAATATAAAACATTAACCAGAAATATAGTTTGCCACCGTGTGCTACGCATGTCCGAACATGTTCCTCTAACACAAAAAATGTTTACAGACAAATGAAAAAAAAACATATTATTGTAAAACCAACATATTCTTCGCTTAATTTAAAATCTAAAGTATATATATATATACGAATCATTCGTTTTTTTAATTGTCGACGTCGAAACCAATCACTTAAACACAAAACAACACTAATGTCTATTAATCTGTTGAATGAATTGTAATTAATTTTTTAACACAATTCCGTTTGTGTTAAATACGTTTTGAAAATGATATAACGTTTTGTGGAAAAAAGGTATTTTCGCCGTAGAAATAATTTGTATGGTTTCATTTTTTAGATTGTACCACGATAACATTTTCACCTCGTATCGAATATATTATATAATATGATTTCGCACGATTTCCTCGGCAAAATAATTGCAAAAATTGTTTTTGTTCGCTACGGTTATTTTGTTTGTCTTGTACTGGCATACACATATTGTTTTTGAAAAAAATTATAAATTATATTTAATGTATATACCTATACGTCTATATAGAAATTTTCTTTGGGTGTTGAACATTGCTTATTTCGCATGCGCGTTTATTAAAGGAATGAAAGGCAATATTTGAAAAATAGTTTCTATGAACACTATATACTGAAAAAAAAAACAAAAACAAAAAACCAAAAAACAAAATAATAGCAAATTGGCATTGACAAAAAGTTATATAACGATGTACTGGTGATATATTTATTTCAGACGATATTATACTTGAAAATCGCCATATATCGTTTCTCGTGTGAATTGCGTAAGCGCACTTATAAATAATGTGATTTTCAGACATATTCGCCCCCTCAAATATCATGTAGAATATAAGATTTACCTTGTCGCGAGAATTTTCCTTTGTTTAATGTATTTTAAATTTTGTTATATAATATAAAACTGCGTTAGCACAACTCGTTACGGTGTTTTTAGTGTCTTATGATTTTTTTTTTTTTTTTTTTGTAAGGGGAAGTAATCTAATTTAAATCTTTCTTCAAACATATTGCAAGATAAGTATTTTGTAAAAGAATAGGTATGTTAAACGCGTTATGGTCTGAAAAATCAATATAATAATCCGTTGTTCGGCTTTGAATTTAAATTATTTATGAATGTATAAATCATTAGCGAGTTAATTTGTATGTCTCAGTTGTTGTTCTTTTTATCTTATGCGATTATATGATTAATAAGCTAGTAATGATATGTACATGTAAGTTTATAGTTTATATATTTGTTTTTTCCCCGTTATATATTATCATTATAATTCTTTTAAATTTAATCGTCTTATATAATTATGTAAACAAATCACGTACACGTATTTACGTTACTTGTTTTTTGTTTTCTTAAAACTATTGTAAAATACGATAAATTTCGCATTTAACAGAATACGTTTTGTACGTTATAATTAAATGATTCAATAAAAAATATATATTGCGAATATTGTCGATAAGTGAAACGTACGTTTTAAGTTTAATGTTTCTGAACGATCGTTTCAATGTGATTTTTCAAAGTCCCGATCTTGCGTAGGTTTCGACATCCTTTTTCAGCTGTGTTTTTATAGACACACTGTATTCGATTGAACGGATCACGCTTATTATCATCACGAACATGTACGTACGCATGTATGTACGTACACGTGTGTACGGATACTTTTGGGTAACCGTTCAGATGAAATCTACAGTCTATGTCTTGACTTGCAACGAACCGTTTTATCAAGTCGTCGTTCAATATGACCGACGCTTCGATTCGGTGCATCGTTCAACAGTCGAAATCCGCTTTCGAATGTATGTCGTCGAAAACGCGATCCGTTACAATAACGGACGAGGCCAGCCAACCACCCGCGAGTTTCGTTCGAATGTACGACGAAAAGACCCGGTGAAAAAGTTTTCAACGCGTTCAACACGGAATCACTGCGTCGGATTGCAGCACGGGTTCCCGTAACGTCTGAACGAACCGAACACTTTACATGTAAATACGGAAATCCGGGGCGCGCGGAACTTTTAGATTTTCCGCGCGACCGGGCTGACGTTGATATAACACGGAAACGACGTAATTTATTCAATGATATTTTGTTTCGTTTAGAACGCGAACTGTCTCGTACGGAGCGCCTATTTATCATATATATATATATATGGTTTATATTCGCGACGAAACATCGTAATTGTTCCGGAAACGTGTGGTATAACACTATGTAAACTCAATGATGACATAGCTCGCGTTCGGTTTGCGTTCAACGCGCGTCGGTGTACGAACAATTACAAGAATTTGTACAAATTAACGTTCGGAAACAATTACAATAAAATACATTAGAAGCGCACGGCACCTACACTCGTAGGAACGTGTTGTTCCCGGCAGCGCGTACTGAACTATTTCTAAACGATTTTCTAAATTCTACAAACGGAAGAACAACGTGTACACATTTTCCTTAAAATTATTTATTCTCGTTTGAAATACCGACAAAACGTACTCGAACACGGTCACGTCTAACAGGATTCACGTTATAGTCCTTGTAACATAATATATCCTTAATAATTAATTACGCGTACGATTAATTATTTGCATAAAACTCACGAAAATTCGAGACGACTATAATTATCCGGTACAAAAACTTGGGTATTTTGTAGTAAAAAAAAAAAAAATTTCTTTTCCTTTTACAATATTTGAATTTACGACTTTAGAAAAACGAAAACTGTATTAATTTGAGTTTATAATAAGTATATAAAATATTAACAAACAATTAATATACATATAAATCGTATATCCCCCATACGTCATAACGTATTGAGCTTGAGTAGAAATAGAGGAAAGAAGATATATATTTTATACATATTATTATTTTAGGTATGAATATTGTACACAAATCAACATAACACAAAGCCCGGTAGCGGAATTGCCAATTTCAAGTTGTCACATCAGATGTATTATGTATACGTATAGGTGGTACCTCTATACGTATATATCGATGTAATGTAAAGTCGTAAACAAGCAGTCGCGTGATTTTTCAATCCCAATGCGAATTAAAATAGCAAAAGCGTCTTATTCGAATTTAACACGACACTGTGCGCGTAAAAATGGCGCAATGGCGGGCTTACACATATGATTCGTTGTTAAAAGTCCGAATTAATTAGTCTAGACAAATGCGTGTTTGAACATAGTACAGCGTACGAAATGTGTGCCGGCGAAAATAACGCGGACGAATAAAAACGCATTAGTTAATTTAAATTTTTTTTTATTCTAAAGACAAAAGAAAATGCCCATGATTTTTTACGCGGATTAAAATGCACATTATAGTTGGAGAACTCAAAACAGTGCCGTAAATGTGATTGCATATAGTATTTTTGTATTTTTTTTCTCTTCTGTCAAGCAGGTAATAAAAAAAGTACATATACGATTTATTAGTCTGGATCATTAACGAGTTTAAAGTTGAAATTGAGTGTTTTACTTAATAGGGGTTTTTTTACTTTATGTATTATAGTTTCAAGTAAATTATTTTTACAAAAAAATCTGAATCAAGTTAAATTGGTAATTATATACTCGTAGATTACGTCTAATAATATATAGTATTATTATATTCGATAACATAGATATAATAGTATTACATACTAATTATTTTTTTTAAACTTTTACCCAAGTTACATTTTTAGAAATAACTTTTAACTTTACTCATTTTTTTTTATATTAACTTAATTTAATTTGCTAAGATTTGACTATGATTATTAACTATGAAATGTTTAGTTCACGTAAGGTATACGCTAGAACAAGTTTTTCACGTCAATAATTATTCGAGTAACAGCAATATCATACTTATTAATCGATTATCAACAATAATAATCGCACCTATGATATCGTCCTTTTGATGAGAAATCACGCTTCAAAATAAAGCATAAAATATTTAACCGCGCGGTTTAAGAATTTTAGGCGCTAACAAAATTAACACGCATAATTCATATTATATTTATTCAAGTTTGCAATCTAATGTTGTGAACGAAAAATATTGATAAACTTTCGTCGAGATTCTTTTTAATGCTTATTCACTGCATTATTCGAGGGTATAATGTGTTTTTAATCTTTAACAGCACGTTCTAACACCGTGTTTTGATTACCGATAGCAATGCGCTTTTTCCATTTTTTTTTTTTTTTTTTAATATCTATATTTATGTGCTAGTATAATATGTCCAAATATTATATATACAATTCATAGTAATAACTTTTTAATTAAAACAATATTGATCACCAAATAATTTATTTTAAAAACTAGTTTCACCCGAATAATACAGCGTGACCTTATAAATTTAATTTTCCAATAAATACGTTTTTTTTTCTAAGTACGAAATTTGATAAAACATTTTACATACATGTCCGTAGAAACAATAATTACTAGATTGATCAGCTAAGTGATTTACATCCGAGTCATATGCAATATACAATAATTGATTTTACTAAAAATCATTTTAAAATCGATTTTGACATTGAATAGCGCTGTTTGCTAATATGTATACAAAATATATAAGTCATAATAAATTACTAATGAACATATAAATATGCATATTATATAATACGTATTGAAACAAAGATAAGGTACGGCAAGTAACTCGAATAATTGACCTTCACAACGAACATTCAATGAGGACAGTCCAACTTATCAACAAGTTCATGATAAATATTATGAATTTAAATGTTCTTTTTTTTTCTCGCGAAAACTGTTGATACGTTGAAAATAATTTTTAAATATTAATTTCTAATCGAATGACGTTGTCGTAATCGGATGAGCGTTATGATTTATTGTAATTCAGCGTAGATATTAAATCAATTATGTATTTTTAAGAATTTATGGAATTCCGCGTTTACGAGTATGCTTATAATTTCACAATTTGATATGATCAATTGGGCGTAATTATGAGTTTTATTTGGATGTACCGTAGTTGTGTGATATTTATAAGATAAAAACATTTCGGTAGTTGAAAATTATTGTAAACTATGTTATTGTCGATATCATATTCAAATATTTTGCTTTGTAGAATGATCAATAGTTTTGATCAAATAATCATAACAATAATGGAAAATAAACTCACATTTAATTACAAATGTATATATGCTGTTGTTGGATTTTACTTAAAATTAGAGATTCGCTATTATATTTATATATATATATCATAATGTTTAACACGAATATTTATACGCATATAAAACCAGCTCTATAACATCTATAACATTGCTAACATTTTCAATTAAATTTTTTCCATCAAGTACTTCATTATGTGTTTCAAAGCGTACATAATTATTTCTTAATTATTTTTTTTTTCAAAGCATATTAAAATGGTTCGCGTTTAATTCGTTTTTAATGCCACTACAAGTAACGAGTCTTGCTTTGAACGAAAATGTTAAGACCATTGAACTCTCATACCCTCCACTACTGGTTTTTTTTTCAAACAGTGGTTTTCTGCAAACGGTCAAACGTTATGCATATGTATATATCTATATATATATATTTATATTTATATATATGGTAATGTTTTATTAACAATTTACATAACGTTATTTATCTAAGTGGATGACCTTCGTTAACGACATAACTTGACTTCGTCGTTTTTCGTCCTTTCATACTCGTACACTCAAATCGTAAAATTCCAAACTATTTCTGTTGGTTGTTCATCGAAACTTTAATTATTAAATATACGCCGGTAATAACCGCGGGAATAAAAAAAATCAACATTCTCATCCTTATATACAGGGTGTTTCGCGGAGATTTGACAAACGCAATAATTGTTGTTCTGTTTAATATTTTCGTAATAACTGCTATACCCTGCGCTATAATTGTCTTATTTTATTTTAGAATTTTTTTGCAAAATCCAAAATAGCTATTATATTTATTAATTTAAAAATAATTTTTGGTGTTTGGATTTTTTGTGGAAGATTAGCCGTTGTTTTTCTATAGTTTTGCGGAGGTTAATAAAAATGTAAATTTCTTTTAACAAAATGTGTCTGGCCTACACTAGTGAATGAAATTGATAATTTCATAAATTTCAAAAAATAGTAGAAATCAACGACTAATCTTAAATAAAAATTGATAGCACCAACATGTTTATTAAAAACAGATTCATGAAATGGCTATAATAGATTTTGAAAAAAAAATTAAAATAAAAACAAGCGTTGTAAAACTATCTTGTTCTAAACGATCAAAATGATAATTCAAGACACAATAGTTGTAGCGCAGTGTTCTGTTTACTGTTATTTTTTTTTTTTAACCCCTAAAAATTTTTGAACAGAACAAATGTTATTGCATTTTTGCAGATTTCCGCGGAACACCTTATATTTGAATTTTAAACTATAATCCAAGTTACGGCGATCCGTTCGACTGCTGAATAAACAAGTAAAATTACACGTTGTGAGCGTGTGCACGGTACATAATATATACGCAAACGCACACAGAATTAATTTCGGTATATCATATATTATTAATATTTCGCAAAAAAGAAACAACAACAACAAAAATCGTTACGATTAATTATAAGTGTGCGCTGGTTTCATATATACGTACGTTTTGTTAAAATAAACTTGTTAAAATTAAAATTGTAAGAAACGTGTGCATAACAAATAACGGACGCGCGCACGTTCTCCTTATCCGTTCCTACGTACCATTTTTGGTTTAAAAATATTTCATAAATTGTGAGAACAGTACGAAATGGCGTGTTATAAACGACATTACACAAATATGTTTCTGTAATTGGAAACGGAATTTAAATATTAACAAATGACTACAGACCTAAAACAGCTCAACAGTACGAAATGAAATGATGAGTCTTAGCAAACAAAACTAATCGAATTTAACCTGTTAACACGAGCGTATACGAATAATATTATTCGTATTGAAATCATATTATAGACATATGCGACACACGTGTGTTGGTTTTTTTTACCTACATTTATGCATACAAGGCCGTAGAATATTTTTAAGTTTAACTAGAACCCTGCGTGACGATCGTCGTGTTATACGGAAGTGTTTTACATCCAAAAACAAAAAATACAATGTGATTAAACGTTTGTTTCGCAACATCCACAACAGACGATTTTACGAGTTGTTCTCTAAAACAGTCTAAATATTTCCAAACAATTGTATTTACCAAATAAAATGTTTCGTTTTGTATTCAAATCGGAAATATATTCGTTATAGCTCGAAGGCATGACGAACAATCGTAAAAGACGGAACTTGAAACGTCGAACCGAAGAAAAGTTATTACACACGTGTCGGATCTTCGTGGTAAATCCTCTATTATACGGGTTTCGCTCGAGGATGTGGAACCCGAACGGATCGGAACATCGGATCAAAGGACGAATTTTTTTTTAAAAAAAAAAAAAAAAAAAAACGCTATTACAATAATGTCAAGGTCGTAATTATACCGCAATTATATCTACGCATAACGTATAATTTGTCGTGCGATCGTACCAGTAAACGGTGACGAATAATCGAACTATATTTCCGTCCGTCAATATATCGTAAACAGGTCTTATGTAACATTCACGCGTTCGTCGTATGTTAAAAACGTTATATATATATATGTTTTTGCTTCTCCTTCAGTGTTTTCGAGCAACGTGAATTTCTCGTCGTAATTTTATAACGGACTTACTTTCCTAGTAGCATTGCTGTGCGTGAACTTACGCAAACGTAACGTGACGTTCGAACCGTTCGTTTAAAGGCACCGGAAAAAACGCGGTTTTATTCCGTTCGTTTTTCACGTTCCGTCGTGACGCGCGACATCGAAACGATACGCGTAAACAGTCCGTCCGTTCTCAGGCCCCGTGCGGCGTTTTTTAATTTTAATAACGTTTTTCCCGTGAACGTCGTCGTCCGGTTTTTCGCGCGTGGGGTCGGAAGATCGACCGAGTCATAAAGGTTAGGTTAGGTGTTTTTTTTTTTTTTTTTTTTTTTGTTTACGTTCGCGGAGCGGAAACGGTCGCGTGAAATGCACGAAACGGGTGCACGTCTAAATGTTTGTAATAGAAACGCGAGAAAAACAAAACAACAACGTGTGCGCAGGGCGAGGAAACGACGAGTTGAATAAATCGTTCCGACAATACGAACATATTTTGTATTTAGATATCAGACCGATTACGGTGCGAGACGTGACAACGTCGCGTTATTAAACCGTCTGAGGAACGGACTGTTAAAAAAATAATAATTATTATAAGAATATTAATAACCTGAGCTTTACTCAATAAATAAATAAGTGGACTATACAACACAAGAACACAAGTGATATGCAATAATATGATGAGACCCATTTCGAAATTACATGCCTTGAACGAGTGTGATTTTTCATCCGAACTATCTCATAGAATTTATAGTGAATAAATCCCGTCGTAACAACCGTTTTAGTCCAGTGGAAACGGTAATAACAACCTCATTTCTATTACCATAACACGTTTATATTTGATAGACATTTATTATTGAAAAAATACTGACAAAACGTCTCCAAGAGGATAGATTTCCGATGTCAACTACAGTACCCCCTCCGCGTTCTTACGCTGATCCGAATGCTCCGGAAATGTTCGTCGGATTTTAAAAATCAATACGTCACATACAAATTAATTTTCATATTTATAATTACAATCGTTGGGTTGTCGTTGGTAAATCAAAAGTCTATACAGTCATGGCGAATCGAAATATTGAAATCATGAACAGAAACAATTGTTCGTGTATCCAGAGATACGGCTCGTGACAGGAAAAGAAAAAATAAAATCACCGCCCGTGTAGTTTATCATAACATAATCGCCAACGGCACGTGTAGTCATACAGGCACACGTTGTTCGGTAATGAGCTCATTACAAAACGCGCGTATTAGTGAAACTAATCATTATTCTATTAGTATAATATATTTTCCGTTTAGACGCGTGTACGTTTTGTTTTCAGACGATTTAAAACGAATAACAGTGTACGGTTGCGCATGCGCGATCGGTCACGCGTATATTATAGTGAGCCGCGCGCGTTCTCGTCGCCATAACGATCATTTGTCGACACAAAAAAACGTGTGTATGTGTACAAAACGTTTTATGCCCGTGCAATACAATACAAAATAATTGTTATCTACGGGTATTGCATTTTTTTTTCTATGCGACTCGTTATTCTCAAATCCTTAGATGTCCGACCGGTGGGTTTCGATCGTTATTGACTAAACACCACGACGTCGTTAATGCTATGGACGTCAACCTGTGCCGGGTTCAACGTGCGTACACTTGCGAAAATTCGCCAGCCTGCGTACGATGTGCCTTTGTACAAGAATGATTGAAAACCGAAAGCGCGAACATTTAGGGGGTCGTGCAACCACTTCCGTTTTCGCCGTCGATTTCAGTGTTATCGTAATTGCCGCCTGCAACGAAAATATTCACGAATTCCACCTCAGTTGTGTTTGCGCGTGCAGTATCACACAGAGGCCGGTTGTCCGAGCAGAAAATAAAAAAATAATAATAATAATAATAATGAAATTGACGGCACACCGTTTCGAAATAATGGAATTTCAGATGAAATTCAATAAAGGAAAAATATGAAACTCGTTTCTCGCAATAAAAGAAAATAATCTTTATGAAATGGTTCAAATTCCGTGCGTGGTTCGTTTTTTGTTTGAGTATATTTGAAGAGAGTAGATATCGTACGGTATACGCGTTTACTCGTGCAACAACGGTTCGACGTTTATTTCACTGAACAAACGCGCGATCTCTCACGTCTTTAAAAGCACGTACACGCGACTCGTCCGGATCCGATCGATCGCGGAGTTGCGAAAATTTTCGCATCATAAAATTCAAGACGTATGTTATCTGCCGATTCGCAAGATCACGTTATGAATGTTTGCGCATTGTATTGTGTACTATCATTTACAGGTGTGCGTGAAACAATCCCCGTCACGCATGGCACGCGGTAGATTAGACATTAACGATTTAAAAGTTAGACATAAGTTCAAAAGTTAGTTTTAATAATTAAGTTATTCTACGCGGTACATCTCTACATCAAAGAACTTGATAAAAATTCGTTTTTAATTTAAATTTAATTAAATAAATTAAATTTTTTTATTTTCTACGCTCTTGAATAGCAGCCTCGACACGCGTCTTGCAATGTTTATTTTAAAGGTTACGTAAAAAACGATACATTTCTAAGACATTTATTTTAGGTTATCCTGTTATATATATATTATTCTAATTAGAAAAGTTTAACTCGTAACTAATTTAAGTAACTCTTATTTATAAATTAATTTTTAATTTTCAAAGTTGGTAAAAAAAAAATAATAATAATAATATAAGTGACTTTTACCGTGAGTTATATATATATTTTTTTTTATATTGACCTAATTTAACGAGTGGACGATTCGATTGTTTTTTGAATCGCGTACGAAATCGAAAAACCGAGAACACGAAAAACCCATCGAACCCGATCGACGTCAAATAAGTCGTTAGGACGCGATCGACCGGATTTGAACGGACAACGCGATTAGTTCGGTCGGAAATCGGACGGGCCGGCGCGATATTTCAACGAGTGACGACTCGCTCGTGATTTTCACGAAACAATTTGGTTTCTGGAGGAGAAAAAAAAATCAATTGACCGTCCAAACAAGAAACATGTTGTTTTATTCGTTGTTTGTATTTATTACACGTTAGAAGCGACCGACGCATCAGAGTTGTCGTCTGAAGTAGAAACGCGTCGCGTTTAACGACGCGGAGCTTGTATAAAAAACGGATAGTGAAAAACGTATTTATATTGTTATTTTCGGTGCAAACAACACGTAATCCCGTCGAATTGGTTGTCGCTCCGCTTGTGCTAATACTATGGAACCGTAAATGTCTTCGAACGTTTGAATATGTTCGTAACTGATTTTTGAAAATAACCCTACTAAGTTTTAGTATCGAATATGTTTTGTCGGTTTTATCATTTTAGCAACACGTGCATGTTGTAGTGTGCATATTGCGTCTGAGCCAAAAAATAATTGTTGTCCAAAGACTAGTTGTAATTGTCGCATTAATAACATCATCGAGTGATTCATTCATCGAGACTATTAGTCACTAAATATCTAATTATTTATTTAAAAAATACAATTTTACAATACTTTAACAATATAGTTATTTTTTAACTTTGAAGAAATTAAATCCAGTTTGAATGTATTAAATAAAAGAGGCATGTTCACTTTGAAATATTTTCGAGTTCTGACGCGTTATTAAACGAGCCGGTACCGATAACAAAGTTTAATGTTGAATCTAATATTTGTCAAAAATTAGATCTTTGAAAACGACTTTGCGTTCTATAACTCAATTCGATCGATCATTTACATTCGAGCGCGTTTTATTCCTCTTTACCCTCTACCCTGTACAATATGTAAACTAGGTAAATAGTAATTTTTTATTTCCGAATACCGTATACGATCTACTTTTAGATTATTGTTTGGGGATACGATTTATTTGATAGGTTTATTATTATAAACGTTAATTAAATATTTCAAAATTCGATTGGAAAAAATCTATATTATTTTGAAATTAAAAAAAAAAAAACAAAACAAAACAAAAGACCTGATGGTATAATATTACAAATCGACAAAACAACAAATATTATTGTTATTATTTTCAAATTGTTTGAAAAACCACCCCAGAATGGATTTAAATTGATCCACCCGAATCGTCCGTGTAACCAGCACATGAGGTTTTTACCATTCTGATAAAAATCGATTTGTTCGGCAAACACGGTAAATTTTACTCACCGATACATGTTGTGAAAATATACTGTTCGGAAAATACTATTTTCCGCTGCGAATTTTTATCGAAAATATCGTATCGACGGCCTTGGACTTTGATGGAAAGCATTGATGTTTAATTATTCAAAACCTACGTTTGCAAAAAAAAACGATACATCATCAATATCGGTAATTAACGACCGACGGGCATGGCAATGTTTTTTTCTTCTTTTTCTCTTTGCAATTTAACCCGATCGGTTCGTCCGCAGCATATAAGATACCGGCACCACTCGACCAGAATATCGTGATACCGGACACTACGATCGAAACCGAGCGGTAAAACGTTAATTTTCTCCGTGCAACGGAATTCGTGAAACGACAATCTAACAGCTGTTGTAAAATATCGATCCGGCTAGATCCGGCTACGATCGGTTTTATTACTGTTTACGACTTAAAACTCGCGGTAGACTTACATCAAGAGGATAGCATGCACCCCAAGGTCGACCATAGAATTACCGTCAATTATCATGTTTCGTCTTAATGTCATGATTTGGCCAGAAGCCCGTTTTTAATTTTAGCCAATTACATTTTATTAGGCGTTTTTTTTTTTTTTATATACACACATTTTCATATTTGTCTGTAATTCGTACAGACGTATGTATCGTACGAATGCCAATTAACCTGACGACCAACAGACGCACGTTAATCGTATTCAGCAAACACGTAATTTACATATATATATATATATATATACAGTTTTTTTTTTACACGATATTCATAAACAAATATACGGTTTTCGATGGATTGCGCTTACGGCCGAGTGAAATGATTTTATTAAGTACGCGCGAGACAACGTTATTTTTCGGCCACGGTCCGTATGAGACTGAATATCGACGGGATCTCGTCGTATTCGCTACGGGCGCGACTCCGGATACGGACAAGTCAATTGTCGTAATGACGTTACGTTTACCGGGATACAAAAGCCGACCGCAACCGTACGTATTCGTCTCGACGAGTGTACAACACGTTATGTGCAATTCAATTCAATTTATCGTTTATTGTGAACACACACACACACACACATATATATGTATTGTATACGAGGACGCGACGATGTTTCGTCACTACGTTCGCAAAACACGATGTGACCGGAAATAAAACGCTCGATTCGACGATTGAAATTATTTTCGCGCGCTGAATTTCTCGCCGTTCGATTATAGTCAATAAAACGCACGTTAAGAGCAAATATTCGAGAACATGATCAACACGTTTTCATTGCACACGACAGACGACATTTTTTATACGTTTCTGTTATTTGTCAATCGCCGCGTCGACAAAACGATTCGGCATTATTTTCGTTTCCTTAAAAGTGTCGACGTCGGTCCGAAAACAAATTCGATGTTTAGAAAACAAATTAAAACCGTTAAAATTGAGATCCCACCACAGAGAACGATCGATTGACTGCGCGCCGTCGTTATTATTATTATTATTAGTCCATTTCTGTTCACGTGAATTTTGTGGTAATTATAATTAATCACGTAAGAAGGCAACGGACTTGTTGGTTTGCCGTCGTCGTCGAATACACGTCGCTTAATATATTCGTCGGATATTTATTTTTACGTCTTTTTCATACAGCAAACAGCCACGTGGCTTATACTTTATCGTTTTGTGATAATAGCCCAGTCTATTTAATATTATATTCACGTTGCCTGCCTAATTTTAACCATTATTATTATTATTATTTATTTTTTTTTTTTTTTTTGGGAGGGGAGTGATTTTGTTTGATCCGTGAGTAATATAAACTGTTATAATACTTTTTTTTAAATTATTTCTATTTCGACTTCATACTATTCGTTTAACCTTCAATTACACTCGCAACATTTTGTTGCACATACGAAAAAATCAACCGGATGACTGGAAAAAAAAAATTAACTTGACAGTCAGTGTATAAAATCAATTCGATATTATTTATGTTATGTGTAAATATATTTAATCTTCAAACTATGATTACGATTTAAAACGATATGTACAAATAATACCGTTTAAATTGTTGCATATTTTTCTATATATATATATATATATATATATATATATATATATATATATATATTATGTTTTGTTATTTTGCTGTGATCGAAATTTCTTAATCCGCACTGAAATCGAATCAAACGAGTTTTGAAAAACAAACGCTAATTTGTATACTTGTTTTATTATATTTTAGGTATATGAAACCATTCATTTAAAATTAATTCCATTTTATTGGACGATTGTAATATTAAACACGTTGTACTCTGCCGACATGTTCATTGTACGTTTAATATAGAATATTATATATTGCCTATAGAACATTAAATTACGTTAATGAGTAAAATAAATTGAGTAACTATTTTTAAAATTAGAAACCGAATGAACTTTCTTATAGAAAAAAAAATACATATTTACATATTATATTATTGACGCGATATTTTCCAAAAGTTGTAAGCACACACGTAGGTTTCGTTATATTTGAATTTAATTTACGTCCATAAAGTGGTTGGTTTTCAAATATCTTAGAGTGTTAAGTTACCGAGCCAATTTCGATTTCAAATTCGAACCGTGCTGAATCGATTCGTCTTTTCTCGTTCAAAAATATACAGTTTTCGAGTACAACATAAACTACGACGATAAAAGCGACGAAGTACATACATTTAGTGCGAACCAGACGTTAAAAATACATACCACGGAAACACCGAGCTCGTAATAAATCAATTTGTCTAGTTTTTATTCGTATCCTACGTGATCTATTACTTTATCTGAAAAACGAAATAAACAGAGAACTAAAATAAGTAATCATCGGAGTTTTTTTTTTTTAAGGAACGTGTGTTTCGAATATAATCGCGTACACTCACACCGTTACTGTAATCATAGCAGATATACACGGTCAGGTAAAATGTTTACATTTATTGATTTCCGGAAATCAACAGTTATCGCGTACCAGTAGTACCTAATATTACAGCGTAAGAAAATTCGACTTGAAGTTTTTTATGGAAACACGGCCAGATCATGAATTTGATATACGCTATGAATAATATATATATATCGAATATGAGTTTACGCGCTTTAGCCCGATTTCAATGAAATAAAAAATTAGAGCCGAATTAAATTTCTATATTTAGACTGTAGACGAGTAAAATAATTGCATTTTATAGCCAAAGTTTCCGTACGAACCTAAAAAATCATGAGTTGTGGGCATTCGATACCGATATTATCAATTTAAAATGGAAATTAATTATGGTTCGAATAAATATTATTATACGTTTTTCAAAATGACGTGACTCGAAACAACTATACATATTATATAGTAAAAAGTGTGTTTGCAATTCTACACTTATGAAAATACAATAATGCTCGTCATCGTATTTGTTATTTCCCCCCCGAAAAACGAATAACGAACAACTTGAATACATTTCGTGCGCTTTTTTGTTATTTAATCGAGAAAAAAAATATACTCTCGATATTATATATGATAATTTATTCCTAAACGCCCTGAAAAAAAACAGTCCATTTTATACACTTTCGACCCTTTTATTCAACTACAGTTTTTATCGGCACCTAATTCAACAGTATATTTCACAAACTCGTACGTCCCGCGAAGTATTTTACACTCCGATTTGAATATATATATATAGAAATACGAACGTACCATCCGAAGCAATAAATCGACTCGTGTTTTAGACACGTATTAATCGTATACGATGTAATTGTAGGTTTCATTATTATCATTATCTCAGTCGTCTAACCACCTCGCGATGTTGTATAACAGAAACAAAAATACCAGGAAAAAAAATCCGGATTCGTTTATCGTGATTCAATCTATAAGATAACAGTAACGATTTTTTTACCGTATATATTTTTTCGGTGTACATTTAGCTTTAGCCTTTTCCGTGAGACCGACGCCGACTGTTTGCGACTCGACGCACGCACGCATATATATATATACGTCTTCCGACACGCGGATTATTATATTATCAGACCGCGTGTGCATATTATTTATGTATACGAAATAACAACACGTCGGCGGATCTGAGTAAACGCGGAGTCCTTTGAATACGGACGAATTATTGCCAATTAGAACTTTGTCGATGCTCGTATAATTACACTCTACGTCTAGTGAAACACCAAGTCCAATACAGGCCGCACACGTACGTCATTAATCGATGCGTAATACGAGCGATTATTACGGAGCGCATTGTATATATATATATATATTGCGTTTCGTTATGTTCGAGCGTTTAGTGTTCGTCGAACCGACTCCGCGAGCAACGGGAGGCAGACGCGAAAATTAACCGACCCGAAAATCAAACGGTATGATGGAGATTTCGTCGATAGAACACTAAGAAATCGTATTGTTTACTTTTGTTTGTAAACCGTTTCCGTCGGAAAGACGAAATTAAACAACAATTGTCTAAACGTTATAATTGTACCCCGCGAGGCGAATATGTTTAACTGGCTGTTACTTCCTGCGGCTAATAGGTTAAATAAAATTGGCAAACAAAAAAATAATAACAAAAACATTAAGCGAATAGGGAAAGAAATTATCGTTACGGTCGTCCCCTAATTAACGTTTTTCTTGCAAAAGTATAAAAACATAAAACTACTTAATCGGCAAAGTTCTCGGAATACGACTTATTCGGACTAGACCGGTTTTCTCACACGGACATGAAAACAAATTAAAAAGAAGAAAAAATAGCATATAATAATTTGATAGAGTAAAATCACGATTTTGTTTACAATCAAGTGTCGTAAAATATTTATATTTATATATATTTTAAATGATAACATGATATCATAATAATATCGATAGTATGACGTAGTCGCTTTTACCGCGGGACAACTGTCGAATATTTTTTACACATTTCAATTGGAGCTGAACAACGAACGAGTTGAAATTGAACGCGGTGTCATCCCTACGACGTGTAAATGCGGTTTGTTGAAAAACTCCACTTCGCACGATTAACATCTATTATTATGTACATTTTGCCGGAGAGGAAAATTAATACGGCCGTGAAAGTACGTTGCAAAAACGCAATATTTCACATTGCCCGAACGTGCGTAGTACTAATCTTACACCGTCATACGATCAACAACACGATCTGCATAAACCGTTTCGACTATCCTGTCATTTGGACGGTCAATCATAGTTTGTATTATCGTTATTAGAGTTGGCAATTATTTTAGATATTAAACTGTACATGTACGACGATCCAAGGCCAACATTTTTTATGAAAAATAATACACCGATTCGTTGCATTGGGCGTATTATATACATACGAATGCGCGGTTTGTGCGTATGTGTGTGCGTATTTCCGTATACGTCCGTCTCCCAGAGTAACACACACACACCAGTATACGTTCGTGTAAAATAATGTCTGCTAAATTTTGTCTGACGCGAAAGGCACGAAAAACGCGTTTGAAAATATGTAATTATCGTCCCCGCATCAACAGTGCGCTTACGGACTTCTGATCAGTCGATACATAGTGACTATGTTAACGTGTAAGAGCGCAAATTGTTTTTTTTATGCGAACATATTATTTTCATTCTTTATGTTATACAGCGGAATACGTTCGCGGCGAGGACGAAATGTATTATGTTTCTTCTCACTATGTTTTTATATTTCCGAACGCTTTTTTAAATTTTACCAACGAACATTTTTATACACACACAAACACACATACTCATGCATATATACACACACGATTGTAATTCGCGTGTTTGAAACGTATCAAAACTTCAATCGAATTCTCAAAACAATAAAACGCGAGCAAATCAAATAACGGACATTAATATATGAATATAAAACGCGCGTTGGTATAGAGACTCGTCCAAATGTCGCCGATCATCCCGCAAACGGTAAAAACGCAGACCTTTTCCGACCAAGACGAAAAGAACGAATATTCTCTAGTGAAACGTACGAGTGTCAGCGATTTCGTGACAATTTTTTAAATAAAGCTATACACGCAATAAGTCTTCTGTACGCACATGGCACACGTACCAATCTGATGAATAATGAATGCAATGAATAATACGGGGCGATACGTGAGATTCGATTGCTCCCGGCACAGGCGCTATTGATTTATGGTTCTCATCGTCGACGCTACAAAACGACGTACGATATAAGCCTAGTCGTCGAAGAGAAGAATATAGTACGTCGCGTCCACTCCACGAAATTTTTCGCGAACGGGACGTTCACGTTGTGAATTCCATCCAAATTTCGAAATTCAACGAAATCACGGAATGCGCGGACATCCGGTTCATGAAACTGACACGTTTCGTGTCATTTGTTTCGTCGCGTTCACGATCGTTTTATTTGACGATATTATAATTCTACAGGTCGATCGATTACATATATTTAAAACTATTTGTTTTTTATTTTGTAATAAGTCGCTTACATATTTTTTTAAAATAATAATAATACCTATAGGTAAACACGAGACGATGATTATTTCACTCGATCGTTTTCGCGCAGGCGTGTAAAAGTAGTTTGTGCGCTCGTCATCAGTCTCGCGTTGTAACTTTTTTGAACGCATTTTCATACATAAGTAATCGTGGTGTTCCATAAAGGGACGGTTCAACAGTAATTGTTTAAAACATTCAACGATGTCATTTGTGACTACCGGCCGTGTAAACAAAAATGAATTGTTTTCCGTACGTGAAATGATCGGTGAGATTTCCCCTGGGGGAAGGAGAGAGTACAACGAAGTTTTTGTCGTGCGGAAATACCGTATATGTCCTAGAACCAAGAATTGCATATAATGGTCATCGTCTTGAAGAGGCAATGCTTACCAACGAATAATCATGATTAATTATTTTTTAACGCGTTGCCCATATATTTTTTGAATTTTATAACTCTCACGAACGTTGCGTTTCATTTGACGCTGTTTTGTATTTGTTGGTACACGCGTTAATTAAACAATTGCGTGGTCATCCAAATACGGTGTATTTCTGTATACTTGGTTTGCAGTGCATACAGCGGTATAGTCGGGCATATGATCAACGTACATGCACGGAGTGATAATATTCGAAAACAATTAATTGAGATCCATTGATATACTGGATGGTGGTGACGGATTATTGTGATCTTCATATCAGATAAATACGGTTTTTGTAGTCCACTGTCGGTCGGGATATTAGTGTCAAATGAATATTGCAGAAAAAAAGTATGAAAAAATATATGTAACTTGTTAGAGAACTTTAAAAAGATTTATATTTTCAATTGGAGAGCGAAACAAAAATCAACTTCAAAATCAATGATTGGGTTGTGTATGGATTGCCAAAAAAAAAAAAAAAATAAGTATAATATCTTAAATCTTTCATGTATTAGACATTTTTTATTTGTGTGGTTTTCGGAAATATCCATGTGGTGTATGTTGTTGTTCTGACGTTTCGAAACCGTTACAGGTTTCATCCTCGGAGTGTGTAGTGCACGTCTGACTGTCGTGACAGCACTGCACCTGTAACGGTTCCGAAACGTCAGAACAACAACATTCACCACATGGATATTTCCGAAAACCACACAAATAAATATAAGTATTATATCATATGAATACAATAATGTTAAATTTTTTAACTTAATCAACTTGTTGAAATTGCACAATATTGATAATTTTATAAAAAAGAAAAAGATTTCACTAAATGGATACGGTATATTAATAAATAAATATATAAATACGAGATACGATTCGTGTGTGAACGTTGAAAAAATAAACTAAAACGTAATCTGACAAGTCTTTTTACGACATGAAATATATATGTGTTTATTATATATAACATGGCCGTGAAATGTGACTTGAAAGTGATTACAAATGTGACATTTTATTTCCATAAATCCACTTTTTCTAAGGAAAAAAGAGAAATTCTCTAATGAATCATATTTTTCTAGTTACGAAAATATGATTTTTAAATTTCATAATCATCTTTCGTATACATGTTTAATACTAATATACATTATTTTCGAACGGTTTAATTAAAAGTCTGTTTTGAATATATATTTCGTGCTATATCATTTTAGAACTGTTAAATATCGTGTACGGTCTTGAGTATAATAAATAAAACTCACGCTTGATGGCACACTATGGGTCCAATTATTACGCCATATTTATCATTTTTGACAATTTCAATTTAGAATCCAATAACCATACGCGTCACCATATATCTATCGTACATAAAACAAACAAAAAAAACAATGCCACTTTTAAACCAATATAATACATAACATAAATATAAATATATATATATAGATATATATACTAGTTTGAATTTTTGGAATAAAATAATCAATAATTACTCTTTCGACAAAAATATAATGTAAAGAATTTTACGAAACCATAATCATAATTGCTCCGAGTGTACGTTTATGAACATTCATTTTCAAATTAATCACAATATTCGTTATCGTCAAAATCAAATTAAACAATCAGAAACAAAATAAATTGTTTTTATGAATATATATATTTTTGTTTTCTCTTTATATTTACTACACTCAATTAATTAAAATTTCATATTTAGATTGATTAAAATTGTAATACTTTTATTGTGTATATATATGGATAAAAAAACCATCACGTTACATCGTATTTTAATTTTAGTTTAAACATAAGACTGTTTCATTATTATTATTATTATTTTTTTTTTTTTTTTGTATTGCATAAATGCATATTTTTAATTTTATATTTAATTGTTATTATAAAAACACGCAACAACACAATGCATATTTGTTTTTGTTTTTTTATAGAAATTTAATAACGGAAAATTTTTTAATAAACGATGTTATTAAAATATATAGTTTGTTTATCGTAATATTACAAGGCTGTGTTTTTATGAAATTGTTAAGTTTTTAAAACTACTTTAATATTAATAAGTGATCCAAATGTCTGTAAGACAATTAACAACTACTCGTGTCGGCGATTAATTATTATGTATTTTTACCGATATAATAAATAAATATATTTATATATTATATAGTTAGTAATTAAATTCGATAATAATCGTTTTAAGAATGAAATCGACTTAAATTAAGATGTTTAGGTAGTCATTAAAAACAAATATTTATTGCAATAATAATTAATTATCGATAATAGGATATATATTTAAAGATATGCAAACAATTATCCTGTTTTCTTTACGACCTTGAATTAATTGGGCCGCATTACATATTCAAAACACTAATGAATTTTAAATCTATATATTATACAGGTAAAATCAAATACAACAGATTTTTCAATATACGCGTTTATATTTATATATACACATGAGAGCAATTATATAAATATGTTGAGTTAATTTAGTGGATGAATTTTAGTTTACAGTGTTTGCAGATAGTTAAAAAACAGTGTTTGATTCGGTTCTCAGATGAAAGATTAAACGACACGAGTTACTAGATCTGGGAAACATTATTGTTATCCACGTCCACGATAAATATATCGGTGAAAATTATTGCTCAAAGTCCTTTTATATTATGCCGTTTCGTTCGTCGAAAGTCTAAACAATATTATAATAAATAAACGTTTGTAAAATTATATACAATGTGCACACCACAATGATTAAAATATAACATATTTTTTGGAAAAGCGATTTTCTTTCGTCTCGCAAAATTCTTCCAAATTCCAAATGCAATCGAACTTCCAATGTGAACCGGACGAATACGTTGATTATATTATTTAAATAATGACGTAGCATCCGTTTTTATTTTGTTTTAAAGCAAAAGAATATAAATACGGGTAAAGTCAATAAGTCAAAATTGAAAAACACCACATTTATGACATGTATAAAGTTATAACGTTTAACGGAAAAATTTTAATCTGTATATATATTTATATACATAATACTTATACCGTGTACAAGTGATAGAAATAATGATACTTTAGAAGTTACCTACAAGCTATTAATCAATTCACGAATACTTTTGACTTCTCAACAGACAGAACTAAGCAAGTCCTGTCGAGTAAAGTATTACGCTTTTATTTTGGGTGGATTTAGGAAACAGATGCGGCAAAAAAATAAAAATAAAATAAAATAAAATAAAATAAAACTTAATTATTTACAACGTAGCCCTTTTTTCAATTGTAGTATTTTTTTTTTGTCGTCTAGACAAAATTACTAGACGAAGATCACACTAATGTTATTAGCCGAAAACGGAGGAATAATCTCTTTTAACACTTGGCGAACACGCATAATATCACAAAAATATCATGCAAAAAATATTTACTAAATTATTTATGTGTTTTTTTAACGGTAGATTAACCCACGAAAATTCAACATTATGGAAATTGATAATAATAAAAATAAAAATGAGTTTAAAGAAATGTGTAGACGAAGCCAACTTAGCACAAAATAAATTAGACTCGATAATTCATGTAATGTAAACGAAATGTAGAAAAAAAAAACCAAGACGAGTTACTACTCATTTTTCTAGAAAAACAAATAAGGGTTTACTGCAGTAAACATATTATAAGAGAGCAGTTATTATTAATATACATATAGTAATTATATTGAGTTAATTACTATAATAACGATTTAAAAACCTGATGTTATTAATTATTGTTCATTTTTAATTGATTTTTTAACTGTAACCTATTCGAGCAAATAATTTATATTGTTTAATTTATAAGTTAATTGTATTAATTTGAATTACATTCGCCCTTGGACCCTATTATGACCTTGGGCTTCATACTGATCTAGAATCGTAAAATAATAGTGATAACAATGATGATAATAATAATAATAATAATAATAATAATAATAATAATAATAATAATAACTAGAATTCTAACAATAATACGAATTATTAAAAAGACGACGACGTGGCCTGACGACTCGTTTATAGCTATAAAACTTATCACTCGACCGGGTAGATTATACGCATTACGCACGGTACATTAACTGGTTTCCGATGGGTACGACCGCGTTTGGTCGGTGTGCACAGGCGACTGTAAATTTCGAAAACGACCGATCGACCGTCGCCGAACAGCATAGGCCGTTACGCGGTTTTACATTTTACACCGAGCACAGTCGGCGTTTCGACGTTTTGTTACAATCAAGTTTTCGAACACTTCTTAATACGGCCAACACAGTCGACTAAAATTCGACGAGCATCGGACACGCCATTAGTATAACGCAAACGATATAATTTTCCCCAAGTCGGTTGGTACGGGTACAACATTCCATGGAATATTCGCAATATTTTCTCATACACATCATACGTACGAGTATATCAAATAGTGTTGCGAAGTATATATTTATGATTTTTTTTTTTTGTATCTATACGTCTTCTTTCAGCAATGTTATTATTATAAACGATTATTGCAGACGTGTATTTTTCGAAAAACCAGTTTCGTATTATATTATGACGCTCTGTACATCACACCTTTTCGAAAGAAAGAAAAAAATATTATGACGAATGAGAATAGAAATAGTCTCGAGATCCGTCGATTTTACAATTTATACGAAAAAATACACGCAATGTAATACGCGTCGGAATTTATTGACGGTAGTTGAAATAATTTCAAAAATTTTTCTCAACAAATATTTTAACAGGATAGACTCAAATTTCGGGAACAAATAAAAAACGTATATGAATAGAATGTGTATATGAATATAAATATATGTTGAACATTGCTCATTTCCTAAGCCAATGCTCGTATATATATATATTTAATTGTATATTAAGATGATTATAAACATTATATACTTATAACAACAAAAACAAACTAAAATATTTAACTATCTCCAGATAAAATGAGTGGAAAAACAAGAGAAAATGATTTTAGTCTCTCGCACTACTATTCATTCAAACATTCAATTTTTTATTCATAATAAACATTTGGTTCAATATTTATTATCAACATACGAGCATATACGTAAATAATTAAACAAAAAAAATTACTCTGCGTCAAAATATGAAATTATAAAAACACATGTATTGCTAATATAAAAAAAAAATGTATATATTATGAAAATCTGTTCAGTTATTGATTATTGTGTTTTGTTAAAAATATATTATTATAATCATATCAAATTTAATTTCAAACATTTATACATATATGTTCAAAAATACGAAAACTGGCTGGGAAAATTTATATTCTATGTTGATACATTTTTTTAAAATAATGTTATAATTTTGTTATAAGGTTTTTTATACGTATTTAAAAAGAATTCCACTACTTTTGAAGATCGACTACTATTATGATTTTAAAGTTAAAGAATATGTAATACTCATAATAGTTATGTTTTTTGTTTTCAAAAAATACAAAAAAAGGTTTCCTAGTATGATAAACGCAAAACGTATCTTTTGTGAACAATAACGCACTCACTAAGTACCCAAAGAATTATATACATAATTCATTTTAAAACGCAATGCTATTTGAATTCGAATATTTTTTGTATAAACGATTGACTGTTCAACATTTTATAATGACGCCTAATTTTAAAAAAAATGTTTAACAGATTAAATTGATTTTACACATTTAATATATTTCTATTATTTATTTTTGTATTTATTATCCATAGCAATATGGACAGTTGTAATATTCATAGAATGAATTATTAATACTTGTATTTTTTTTTTTTTTTAGTCATGGCGAGAAATATTAATTAAGGATTCACGACCCTTAGACGATAATATTAGGCTACTATTTATTGATTTATTAACAAGATACTCAGAAACTACGCCAAACCACTTGATTACTAATGCCAAGGATATAACCACTCGTTGGATTATTATTTTTTTAAATTTTGAACGAAACGAACGACGATACAATAATAATAATAATAATTCTTATTATTATTATTGAATATATTTCCAATGTCATTTCATATCTTTCGACACGGATATAACTGATTCATGAAATATTCTTAAAAACACACACACGTGTAAAAAAATATTTAAAAAAAAAAACGATGTTATCCGTCATCGCGTGTAATTATACATGTTATATTATTATATGCCAAAAAAATAACGATAATCATGTGACTTACACTACTCTAAACATTTTTGTCTTAATTGCATCCCTGCAAACCACGTCAACGGCAACGAACAATTTCACTAGACATGTTCATATGATATAGCTAAATGTTTGTACATATATAAATGTATTTCTCAAATGACCAAAACGTGGCGATATGTCAACAAAACGCGCACTTTATGTCACCGAAAAAAAAAATGAATAAAAACAAACAATACGAATAAAACACAGAACTACTGCGAGACCGCCTAGCATGTGTGCTCGAGATACATTGGACGGACAATTTTCAATTCGATGATATTCTTCGACTTGAGCGGGTTTCCCTCTCTACTATTCACATATCATACTCTCGATCAAAACACCAATTATTACTACAATATTATAACGCTCCGCGTACCGGTTTCGCGTTTTCAAGTTCGACAGCATTCCCCTAGTCGAATACACTAAATACTGTTTTACATTATCGTAAATCACTATATTATAGACGCGAATTGTAACTGCCCGTTGCACACGAGTATATTTATATATGTATATATATATATATATATAAATACACACATATAATGTATATTTTTCACGAGTCGGTTAAATGAGTTTTTAATTTCAAAACGTTCGTTTGCGAATTTGCAATATATATTATGTATGTTATTATCACGATTTGCTTCGATCAACACTAAAACAAATGTTGTTATAGTTTATCGGTACCCGAATGACCATGCTGAGAGTGTGGTATAAAGGAGAAGGGAAAGGTCAATGTCTGAATAAAAACATGATTATATTTGACTACGTTAATTACGAAGATCTTATAAGGCCGAGTCAAAATCATTATCGAATAGTCAATAATAAATAATGCGAAAAAATCAAAAAAATCATAGATTTTTTAATCTACGAAACCGTAAACGGAAACGTTCGTCCGAAATCCTAAGTTCGTTTCCAAAATTTTAAATGTCCACACAATACGAAAATATAACTAGCATAAAAGTACCGACTCTCTAAATCAATAAGTTCGATACGAAGTCAAACTTCGTACCGAAGAAAGGAACTCATGATTATTGTCAACGACACTCAAGGCCGTAGCAGGAACACATTTTAGGGTGAAGAGTGGGCGGGGGGTTAAAACCGAATCATATATTTTCAACTACTAGATTTAAATACTAGACTATGTTGTGTGCGATAAAGTTGTGTCTAAATGCGGGTTTACATGTGACGTGTAAATAGTGTGTCTCCACCTTAAAAATTTAGCTTGACAAATTCAATTTATTATGACTATTAAAAAAATTCGTGTGGGTTTGAACACCCAAAACACCCCCTCAAATACGGCCTTGTGCGTACTTAATACACACGAAACTATACGTGACAGCGAACCGTGTGCAAGCCCGTGTCATCGTCGCCGTTACCGATGACGCCTGACCGGAACAATAATGTCGAAGCGCCGTACGTCGGTGGTTCCCGAGTCACGATTTTGTTGAAGAACTCGAAATAACGCGAATCGGATGCTATTTTTTGGTTCTCGCTCAAGTTTCTGGGTTATTTGCGTAGAAACCAATTCGTTCCCGCGGCGGACGTCAGAAGGCGAACAACACTGTTCGACGAGAGACGGGCGCCAAAACATGTCCGGAACGTCAGTTTACAAAATGAAAAAAAAAAACACAAACGACATATTGGCGAAGACTTTCATTGCAACATTCGACTCGATAACTCGATTACTTCAAACGTAAAAATGAGATAAACTCCGCGGAGGTCATGGGAAAGGTACGGCGATTAAACGCATTGACGCGCGCGCGAATACAATAGTCGTATTACGATGACATCATATACTGCCGTACCAAATTCGTTATACGAAATACGATTTATTGACGAAAAGTGCATTATTAAAAAATACACATGCATGACGTCGAAGGTCGTAAACGTCACAATTCGTAAGTATAATATTTAAATAGATATATTTCATAATCATCACGCGTCCACCATAACGTGCGTCGTTTGATGTATACACTAAATTTCATTTAAAATAAAAAAAAACGTTAATTTACTATCCAACACGGTCTATAGTTGTTAGAATCTTGAGTGAAATCGAAAAATCGAAAATATCTAAAATCGAAAAACATAGCGAGCCGCGGATGCTGTCGTCGCCGGATTTAACGGGAAGGAAACGGACCAACTACCTCAATAAAATTGCTTGTGAAATTGTATAGAACAAAAATTGAGCCAAGGACGTACCAAACGTTCAGAGATATAAGGTAAAAACAATAAATAATGCGAGTATTTATAGATTTTAAAGATTTTCAAGTTCACTCGAACTTCAAGTACACTATTTTTCCAAATCGTAACTTACTACGTAACATAGAGTATCGTACACATCTCTTATGAATATTGTGTATTGATTATTTTTATTTTTAATGCGTCTGTGATGAAGTTCACAGTGACAATCAACTACAAACATCGTTTGCAACAGCATTTCAAATATCAAGTAGTATAGCTGATGATTTAGTTCGTTCAACTCTCACGGATTTTCTTTATTATAAATTATCGACATATGAACATAATATATATATTCGGTCGTTTCTATGAAAATATTCAAAAATTAGAATTATTGTAACGTCTGTTGTATGTTGTCGTCGTTGTATTATTATTGTTAATTTGAAAACGACAAAAAATCATTTCGTCCGAAAAACGATTCTGAGCGAAACTCTGTTCATCGTTATTGCCCCCTGTTGTTTTTCCAAATTCAAACTTCAAACGCATAAAATACAAAAAGAGTTACGACAAACGATGTTTTTTTTTTTTTGATTACTGTTAAAACACTATAGACGGTAACAGATTTTCAGGCTAAAAAAAAAAAGTAGATTTTTAAACACAATGCTATACGAGTCATATTTTCGATTTGTGTAGCGCTACGAGTTTTGAAGACAACGCGGTAAAACGTATTGGAAAAAAAAAATACGTACGCGCAACAAGTATATACACCCACTTACAATACGCTCTGTTTTTCGAGTGTTTCGAGAACACGGTATTATGAACGCAATCACAGGAAAATTGCAGTTGAACGGACCGTTTCGATAAGGGGTTTCGGAAAGGCAATACTTCGAAGTCGTTCACGCGCGTTAAGATACGATTATTACGGACATTAACGGGCATTCGGTTTGAAGTGATAGCACGCGCGAACGCAGTAATCTGTCGGACGCGATATTTCATAACGGGCACGCGGACTTTTTACATTTAGCATTGATAAGGCTAAACGAAATCGATACGGGTTTTCCCGTAAGAAGATTTCGTCCCGACGTATTGTACTATTAAGGGACCGATACGATTGTAATATGTGTTATGTATTATGTGTCTCTCTCGGTCTTGCGAGCGATTCGAAGGATCTCTATAAAAAACCGACGAATGTGACGTTTCCTTGGACAAAAAAAAAAAAAAACGATTTAACTAAATCTTAGAATCGGGAAAAACGTTTTTAGTAGGTTGGCTCAATTCGTAGAAATGATTAGATAAGGTCGGACCGCATATAATAAAGAAACGGATGTTATCATGATTGAAGGTGGATTGTTTGATGTTTCCGAGTTTCCGAGCTTTTAAAAAAGTCCAAACGCTTTATTTTGAACTTCAAAATAATCCGAGTGAGGGTCGGTCGGTTTCCCGGTACCGGTCGGTTATTGCGAGGGATCCAGTTTTTCGAATTGTTCGATCTGCAAAATACTACGAACTCTCGTCGTCGCGAAGACGAACATTCGAACAACATCGAACCTAAGGTTCGAATTCGTACGATTTGAAAGGGGGCGAGCGGAATCGCGTTCGAAAACTAAATAATTGATTTATTCGCCTGAGCAAAACTTCTGTATAAATATTTATGACGATCCGGAAATGGAATCGTAAATAATACTATGTTTACGTCTCGACACTTTGAAAAAAATGTTTAAATATTCATAAAATAATTATCGGTCGTAAGGCGTACGATAATATGCTTAAAACAACGCGAGACGATGAACTTTAATATAATCCGTGTTGAATGAAAATTGACAGTGGACTTTTGTATTTATACATATAGAAAAAAAACTTAAACTGATAACGAGGACCGTACATTAAGAAATGCATTAATATTACAGACGTGTAACATTTTTCTGTAAATATTATCATTTCATTAACACTTAAATATTACGTTAAACCGACGTATTTTTGTAAAAAAAAAAAAAACAAAAAATAAATATATATATATATTTTAATATTGAACGCGGTTCGTCGAGCCAAAACTCGACGGTTTTAATTATACCTACGCGGTTGAAATAATTTTCAATAATCGGTTATGAATTATCACGTTCCATGTAATAATTTTGGCCTTGTACGCAACAATCAGTGTGAAACGTCATACTGAATGCAACAACGTAAACGACCGCGCTAAATAGAAAAACAAATAAAAAATTAAAAGCAAAAATCGCTAAAATATTCAATCGCAAAACGTATCGTTCGGTTTTACCGGTTCGTTCGGAGAGTCTTGAAACGACGGACGTTTTATTCCGCAATGATACCACGACGAACCGGACGGCGGTACTTACACGCGTGTATGCGTACTGACGGTGTATAGCTCTCGACGAGAACCCGAGAGTGTTTTCAAATTTCCACCGCGTGGAAAGGAAAAAAAAAAAAGGTGTGTTAAAAATAGAACGCAATCCATACGACGCAATTCCGGACGCCCCGTCGTTTCGAACGAGCACACTAGTGTATCTTGTTTTTGTCTAAAGTCTCGTTTTTACCGATTCGATTATAACAATATATATAAGTACGTACGTATTTATTGCATTTTCTCGGTTCAAAAGGGATAATAACTATATTACATAATTCAGTTATTGTCGGTCGCGACTCGAAGTTAATTATCAGTTGTCGGTTCTGGTTTAATACGATTTCATTTCCAACACGCGCGTACCATGTGCTATCTCGTCGTATTGCGACGGTGCGGGAACGTTCACGTTCGAATAGTCACGAAAATTTCATTTAGGACGCATGTAATAATAATAAAAATAATAATAATAATAATAATAATAATAATAATAATAACACATACGTACATACACAACACATAGTATTTCGAATCGTCCGGTCGGTGACGGTATCGTTGTTGCGTCCCATGCTATTATAAATTATGTTATCTGTATTCAGGCAATAATTAATTGCCGATAAATTTGTAGTGCAGATAACGATGACCATTGCACCGTCTCCGCTGGCAAGCCAGCGTCGAGCCAGCGTAACGCGATAGGCGACCGACGCATTCGCGATACTCAAATTATAACTGGACCAACAATAAATCATACAGACCACTAAACGACGCATTTGATCATTTGATTATCCTCTTTCCTTGCTCGCAACAGTCGTTGAAATCCTGGAGAACATCGTCGTTGTTGCGGTTGACTATAAATATTTGTCAACACGTTTTACGTAGAGTAAAAAAACTTTAAATTAATACTCGTTGTTAATAAAAAACAATTGTGTATATATATAACAAAGACAATGAGTATTAAAAAATATAGAGTGGTTGGGTACAATTTGTTTATTTACTACCGGTTTCGATTAAAAGTCACCGTCAGGTATAAAATGAAAAAGAAAATGCAATAACAAAAGTAAAAAAAAAAAAAATACAATAATAAATAAACAAATGTTATATGAAGATTCTATATTTTTTTATTTTATAACACTAAAAGTCTAAAGAACCCGTTTTATGTATTTTCTTTAGAAAAATAAAAATTTAGACAATAACGCGGAAGACATCAAACGCCGACTGCAGTTGAGGTGAAATGCGTTCCACCATTCTTCCAGGATATGCGAAACATAATAAGCCGTATTATAAAATTGTTCATCGGAGTTAATTATCTCGGTCGTCTGTAATTATTAGCAATACTACTACTACTTCTTCGTCAGATGAGTCTTATCGGCGGTATTAATTACGCGATCTTCATTAATTATAACAATAAGCAAAATTAATTAATTTTTCCTCGGTCACCTTAACCTCAACGTAGTATTCATACTTATATGTATTGTTTCAAAGGTCCCATAAATATTATATGATTTCTTTCATGAATACAAAGCGTTCGTTTCCCTGCATTTTTTTGTATTATACGAGTGACTTTTTGAAGTATGCGTTCACGTTAAATGTTTAAAATTAATGTACGTATCGTAAATAATTATGTTATTCGATCAAAAAAACACATCGAACGCACGGTCAGTGTTGAGTTGATTATTCGTATTTTATTGACGTAGAATAACGAATAATACTACAATGTTGATTTTATCACAGCGAAATCAGTAATTATTGTCAGACGCGTATACAACTATCACACTGTCTAATGTGCAGTAAACACCGAACTTTGGTAGTAGATTATGATTAACAACGACTAAGTTTGTGACTGTAACATAAGACCATGTAGCAGTGATTTTAAACTTACTTTGGTCGAGTTGAAATGATATATATATATAAGGTACAAACGTATAATATATTATAATATATTACACGCGAAGTAGCGTAACTGTTTTATTACTGAACAAGTCTATTTTAATAAATTTAATATTAATTTTTATTTTACCGTACATATTTATTTAAATATTTAATTATTAAGTCGTAATCCTTAGTAGGAAAAAGTCGCTCCTAATGACACTGCGTATTTGTTAAAGCCATCAGTGTTGTATTTTATTTATATACTCGTATATATATATATATACGAGTATAAACGTATTACAAACAACGTGGATTATTGCGTTTTATGTGTAAACATTTACGTTTGATATTACATCATCACAGTTGTTTCTATTTTCGCGTAGAATGTTCGTTTTATACGTTCAACTATAATAATTGGTGATTTCTCATGAATTACGAAATTCGTTTCACGCAGAAACAATAAGAAATACAAGTAGATTAATTTGGGACATTTGAGATGTATAATGATGTCGGACACGTGAATGGAAATCGATAGGATAATTCACTCGAGAAACAGACTTAATGATCGAATTTTAGCAGTATTTTTTTATTTTTCCGTTTGAAGAATATGTAGTTAATATTTTGAAAACTAAATTACGAATTTCTTTGAAACTGATCGTGAACCGTCGGTATACAGAGCATGCGTTTTATACGGGACTACTACGGTCTTTTTAATACCACACTAATTTCCAATATTAAAAAATTTCAAATTTCGTTAGCACGTGAGACATTGATGAACAAAACCCTCACGATTTCATGCTCGCATACTTTCAACTAATTACGTTTAGCGATATACAATTACTATTCAAATATGTAGAAATGAAGCATTTAATTTTCCAATTATAAGTACTACGCAATATTAGAGACGAGATAAATGTATTTAAAATATGTTTACGCTTAATAATATAAGTCCGAAAATTATCGACTATGGGCGTTCATACATATACGATTGCATAGCTACCTTGAAAACGCGTAATAATAATTTCCGGACCCGTACGTATACTCGATCTGATTGTAACATGGAAAAGAATATTGCGCGTTTTTACACGACCTCCAGAGATAAATTGCTCTGTATAAATATTCAATGAACTTGCTTTCGTATTATATAACAATCTAATTTAACCTATGCGATGTACGTGATAATAATGTTTTAATCGTATGTTATGCGGTCGCATTTCACTGTGTGTGTAATATGCACTTATATACAAACATAAATTTTCTTTCATTTCTCTTTGACCGTATAAATACGTTTTTTGATGTCGTGAAACAAAACCACAGGTCTTAAAAACACATAAATCAAAAATGGAACTGGCACATTTCGACGGAAGCTGAGGCGTAGATCAGGTTTATTCGGACGAATATCATACCTGATTCGTCAGTCCGACAACAGTGATTAAATAGTTTAAACAGTCGGGTTATGACGTGAACTTCATTTTAGTGCAAGAACAAACCAGTTTATTTTGTCGATAATAAATTATGAGTCGCAGACAATTTTTCGTACGAAAGATTAATCAATATAAGATTAAATATAATATGCTATATCATTATGTAATATAATTATTATTTAGTTTTTGAAATTCATCTAATTCAAATACAACACGGACGATTCAAACTTATTTAGCAAAAGAATGGTTATAATAGAAGTATAATAATATAAATTATATTTCAATTTAGACTAGAATAATGCGATCGAATGTCGAAAATAATTTTTCGTCTATATACATGTTTGATTGTTTACTTGCGTCTTTATATCACACGAAAATATAAGATCGTCAAATAATAATAATTCAATTCAAATATTTCCTGTCGCGTATTTTAACGTAATTAAAATATGTTGAAATTATAAAATAGTTAAGAAAATGAGTGATTGTTTAAGATCAACAGTGTGAGCTTAAAATGTTTTGTTGTTATACGTTGTAGCCCTTACAAAATTATCCAACAAATGACCAACATTAATGCTGTGTACGATTTATATATACCAATACAATATGTATACCAATGTTATTTTTGTCTTCACATAATATAGAACTGAACCGTATTAATATGTCTAGAAAATTGAAATGTAAAAAAAAGGAAAAATACAAATACAATATTGATTAGTTATGAAATCCTAACCATCTGTCGGTTTTAATTTTTTGGTTTTCGAAAATGAATATACATTTGATACGTAAATAATAAAACGAACAAAATTTACGAAAATGTTTTAAGATCAGTCTTAAAAAAAAAATGGTCTTGTTTTTGTCAATAATCTTAGAACAGTATTAATTATTTGCACGAATGACATTTAAACGTAGCCTGAAAATATAACAAATGATTTTGAATAAGAAATATTTCTTTTTAAACTTCAGAGAAATTAGTAATTCTCTCGCATCACAATCAACAATATTTTATTAATCGCCAATTCTCTAATCATTGTCCATCGGACGATTATTCTAGTTGTGGATTCACAATGTTTTTCGAGTTTTAAATACTTATAATATGAAATTCCAAAAGTTTGGATCAGATAAGTACCGTTATTTCAAACCGTAATATCTCTGATCAGTCAGACTATTTCAATGTGTAATTAGCGAGTTATTCGATTAAGTTTTATTTACATATACATACGCTGATTTATTTCCAAGAAAATTAAAAACCTTAAACAAGGTGAATGCATTCTATGCTCTAAATTAAAATAAATTTATTCGCGTCTGTAATCAAACGTTACGTATGCGCCAAATTATTTGAAATTTTAATTAGGTCTCTAAATGATATGGTTGTCAGTTGGTTGATACAATGGATAAAAGACGAGTCGGGACAAAAGAAACTAAAACGATTGTGATGAAATAACGGCGAAAAATGGTTATTCGTAAACAGGATTCGGTCCAAACGAAGTGTTTTTTTTTGTTTTCTCCAGAAATAAATCTTCAACACGCTCAACACGTACGCGCATATCATCGTATTACAGATCCCAGGTGAACGTGCGGATGTCCATAGACATCGTATAAATAATCGGAGCGCTCGCAGCAATATATTATGATAACGCGGGCACAAACGGATTACGGAGATTTTGCGACGCCCGTCCCGTTTTGCTACGTTCCAATACTGAACGATTTTCGGAACGTACGCATTGTCGTCGTGCGAGCAGTAAACCATTATCACCGAGTACCTGGTTTATGGTCTAACTCAATAAGTCTATAAGTCTACTCAAGGAGTAGGACATACGGCAGAGCTAGTACCGCATTTTCACGACGATACGCAATGATGGGCTCACTCAACAGCTAAACCACCGTAATGAAACCCAGCCCGCACGAATCCTACCCAGATCAAGCTCGATCCGTGTCTCTACGGTCACGAGTATGATCACTGCAGCGGGACATTAAAGACACCCGTGCTACTGTTTGTGAACGCGTCTTCAGTAGAACATGCTTCGAACGATTTGCGCCTCCGTTGCTCTCTCATCACATGGGTCTTAATGTAGCACCAGCTATAAACTGCCAGCACGCTTAGACACCGTAATACCCACGAGCGGATGTCATCCGGGACTTAGTCTGAGACTCTGGGGCCACGCCCGAGTGGCAGACCCGTAGTCATATCCACTCTTCTAGACCAGTACGGTGATTTGACTCAGGCATCCTCACCAGCGGTGTTGGTTAGACCGACAACGTGATGCTTCACTTCCGCCGATCGCCCGTCATTCTCCTCGGCGACGCTGTGCCTCGGAGGAATTTATATTCTCTTGATTGACCACCCCTTAACTAGAAGATGACGTATCCCGCTGACGATTCTTCCGGCAGCGGCAGACCCTCGGTCTATGGTCACTTATTTGAATATTTATGACTGTCTCCACGACAGTGTCGTGCTGTTATCCGTCACCTATGGACGCGATCTAGTTGCGTGGGCACGATGATATTGATAATTTCATCAATACTTTCACCGGTTGCACACGAAATATTCATCCGAAAATGTCATTACAGCGATAAAATTATCATTTATCGCGTAAGTACATCTACTGAGATTGTGAAATTAGTATTGCGGCTTATTTTTTTTTCGAGAAAATCGGTTTTGAATGTAATACGAATATAATGTGCGTACGGCGTACCCGCTACGCGTAGCTGTAGCCAAATTGCCTATTCGGTACCCCGCACAACCGAAGTGCTTAAGAAAACTGTGCGATTTTCGTACCAATTTAGACATGAAAACTAAACGGAAATTCGACTACTCAGGTGAACCGAATTCAAAATTAAAATTATAAAAAAATCAAT
This sequence comes from Schlechtendalia chinensis, assembly GCA_019022885.1. Lineage (NCBI taxonomy): Eukaryota > Metazoa > Arthropoda > Insecta > Hemiptera > Aphididae > Schlechtendalia > Schlechtendalia chinensis. The sequence goes on from CM032351.1 coordinate 516,347, forward strand.
TTTAATTTTTACACTTTCGAACATTTGTTTCAATATATTAAATATATATATATATATATATATATATATATATATATATATATATATATATATTAATCGAAAACATTGTTATTGTCATATTTAATTTGATATTACTAACGAACTGTAATTTTTTGTACGACAACGAATTGTTTTATTTGTGCAAACACTACGCAATAATATATATTTTAGTATAACCGGTTATATTTGTCAAAACTTTCCTAGTAGTCTAATGCGATTATTTAAAATTAAATATGTTCATAAAATTAATTACTCCAGAAAAACTATATACATATACATAGCGAAATGAAAAGACCGATTAATACAAATTAAAAACATCACCACTGTAGTTGCATGCATACTGTTATAAGAAATATTTTTAAATTTCTATTGGCATTTTGAATTCTTCAATATTGTCAAGTATAAATGGTATTATTTCATTGTTATCTTTGTTTTTCCGGTTTTTTTTTTACCAAAGGAAAAAACGTTCAAATTTTCGGTCCGGCTAGACCGTAGTAGGCGAACTTTCTGACGTGTATACATATATCGAAAAACAATAAATAATGAGAAAATAAGGAGAAACCTTCTCGATACTGTGCTATCGGTGAATACAAGCCATGCTTCGGAATAATTCAACTACACAAACTCGATAAAAATTTGGTTAGCGGGAAAGATAGGATTGTTCAATTCGATATTTCTAGTTGAAAGCTCTTGAAAAAGAGGAAGAACATGAACTGAACGGGAAATAGTAAGGGATTCTAATGGAACGTCGTAACGACGAAGCCGGTTCCTTGGCACAATTATTAATGAGGTAAAGGTAGTCAACGTAGAAGATACAGTTGCAAGAACTGGAAGTGTTTTTGGCACTTGGGCGTTTCGCCGGAACGTATTACGGTACGATAAAACGACGCGATAATAGAACTCGCGACGCTGACCCGTTGCGACGTTAATCGGACCAACTGTAAGTGAACTGAGGTAGGCCACCACAAAGTGTATTGGATAACCTCCGCTCCCGCTAACCGTCCTAACTTCCGGCAATATCACCGACACGTCCACCAAATTTATATAGCTAACAGTTGTTTTCACCCATAATATTCATTGAGTGGACACGGGCCCTATTAACACGCGTTTCATCTTTCGAAACCACGATCAAATAATCAGGAGTTTCCCTTTGAAATTCGATTATACCAATATTGTATGGTACATCTTACGTACCTAGTTTAAAATAATGCGCGCCATTCGACAAGAACGTACAATTTAAGCGACTTAGGCGAAATCAATAATCACGGGAACTGAATTGTATTTCAGAAAGAAAGGAAAAGCGAATTTCTATAATTAAATGAGGATTATTCGAATAGCCGTGCCCGTCCTTACGGTTAACGACTAGTGCATTGAGTATTGTCGACTCGTTCGTTTGCATGTTTTTATGTTATTCAAACATTGTCGGTCGTCGATTCGTTATCATATAAAATCGTTAGAGACATATTTTTTTTCCACAGAGACGAAATTTGTCAACACATTCGTGCTTTATACGAGTATAATATACTTGCAGATTGTAAATGGTTTACCAATACGCGATTACGAAGTTTGATGTATACTGTTTAAATCAATTTTGATTGTAGATAATTACTTTGTGTATACGTAAAAATTATTTTGGAAATTTGTGTAGATCGAGCTGATTTGAACTGTGTGATCGGATTACAAATTTATGGAGTTCGTATTGTATGAAAACGTATTAATTTAATTTTTAAATTAACGTAATAATTTAACAATGAAATTATTTGTAGGAAAATATTTGAAAATAATTTTTGTCGTTTAAAATTAAATATTAAATCGAATTACATATGCTCACGACATGTTTTATTTAAAAGGACAAGAGTCGCGAGATATTCCGTATGATAAATAGGCGTTTAATTTGGAGTACACACCGTACTCGACTCGAACGATAACATCTGAGAGTGCGGTGGATGACATATGTTATTGTCTCAAACTCAAAGCGTTTTATACTGTGGTGTCCCATTTGTGTTAATTCTGAATGAAGTAGTGTGTAACTAATGGGTGTTTGTATTCCTTATTTTTATTATTATTTTTTTTCATAAACTTTCATCTATAACACTTATTGTGCCCGAGGCTTCGAAAACACCGGGGCATAGTTTGTGTGTCTTCCCAGTTGAATAATTGAAAAAAGGAAATCTGAAAATGATTATTGTTACAAATTCCGTTTCTTTTCTTCCCTAAATATTTCAATATGTCGAGCGATTTCGCTTATGGACAAAACACTATTTATCAGTAATTGTTCATATTTTTAAATTATAATTTTCATATAATTTAACGCAGATAAATAATTTGTAAAAATGTGCCAAAACATAATATAAGTTGTAATAATCATTCGTTAAATCTAACAATAACTGTCGTGTCATTAAATTGAAACAAATTATATTCAGTATCAACTTAACTGCATCCAATATACGTGTACATGTACAATTATATTATTTTTAAACATAAACATTTCTACTATTGGGCAGTTATATGATATTTAAAAACTAATGTGCTCCACTTTTACTCTCTTCGACCAATGTCTATGTACGTCGCGAGTCATACGATTGTAAAACGGAATATATATTAAATATAAGCTTGTACCTTTTTAAACGCTGTCACAACGTGAATGCGAAAACAATTGCATTGATCGGTGAGAGGAGTTTGTAGTGGATTGACGTCGTTCAGCTCAATTTTAAGTCTGCCAATTGAAATATAAAGATTATTATATAAAATGTTAAATACGTAAAGTTAAAGAGAGCTAATTAGTACATTATATTATATTTAATTCGTAGCAAAGGGAATTTTTTACAGACTACTCAACTCCCTACCTTTCAGACCACCATAGGTAATAAGCTATTGTAGATTCGACTGCCGACATTAATAGAATACGTTTTATACGTCCGGTGATTTTTTTTTTTTAAACGGGTTTTGCATATTATTCGAATATTGAATACATATTTACATGACTTACCGAAAAGATCGTTTAAACAACTGGACATGAATTATTATTATATTTTGAGTTTTACATAGTTACGTAATTTATTCACATAATTCGTGATAAAACCACACGTGTTTCAAGAAACAAACAACTTATGCTTAACAATGACCAATATAATTTAGTTTGCGCGAAAATGAAGGACAACGGTGAAATTCAAGTATTGCAGCCTATGGATAATTTAATATATCGTAAGCGCAGGACCGATGCCTCCGAAAATCAATGGGAGTGTGTTTAAAAATTTGCTGACTTCAAATATCAAAATTGCTGACTTCAAAATATGTATTGACTCATCTGTAAACAACAACGAAACAATTGGAAATTATATCATGAAATCTTATATTTTTAAACCATTTAAATTATTCCTGATAAAAAAAAATATTTTTTTTGTAAACAATTTACACTGTAAGTTGTATAAAGAAAATTAAAAAAATTATAATTATATTTATATATATATAAATATATATCAAAATGTATTAATATAATAAAATAAATAATTAATATAGACATTTTTAAAGTAATAATCATAAAAACATTTTTAAAACGAATAGATTACTAATAAAATGTGCGCAAGTTGGGAACGTTTCGACTTTATAGGACGGAGAATTCCAAATAAGAACGAAAACGAAGTAACCAAAAATATAAACGTTTCCAGTCACATTGTTTTAGAAAATTTGCATAATATTCTATGATCTCATGTTTTAAAAGCTTAATAAGTGTTTAAAGCAAAATGATTTTAGAAACAGTCCTTATAAAAATAATATTATAATTTTATTGAAGCTTTCATGGATTGAAATTTTATTACTTGTATGATTTTCGGAAATATATTATAATAACAAATTAAAGTTTACCATATTCGCATTACAGCAAAAATCGCTTATAATTCGAAGCATTTCGATTATAGGGTTTCAAAAATACACACATACCCCACAAATAATCAATGAAATATACAATCGACGCTCAGAAGTTTTCAAGATATTTTTTTATACTATCATTTATTAACATTACGTGTTACAATCGAATGAATTTTACTTGGATTTTTCTGTTAAAAACACGAACAAAATATAGTATACAGAAAAATCCAGAGAAAAAACCCAATGAACATTCTTTGTTGTGCGATCGGAACAAAATAATGTTTTTCATGTAAATATTGCAATATAACGATTTTATATCAACATTTCCATACAAATAAACGTGTTGTTTTCTCAGTTTTCACTGCTCGTTCGTTAAGTTTTAAATCGTTATATTCGTAGAATTTTACCTTCAACGTTTTCTAAAGTACAAGAAACAGCTTGAAGTGTACGTGAATATCATTGCATATATATATTATAATTCAAAATAAAAGTATTATTTCTGTATGCCATGAGTTTATAGCATAACTTATTAATGTTTTTTGGATTTTTTTAAAATCTATAAATGTTGTTTCACATATTATATTGTATTTTTATTTTTATTTTTATTTTTCACTCACCAAACTATAAACGCTGCGCACGTAAACGAGGTTTTTTTTTAAATAAAAATAAAAATAAAATTCGGATTTATGTGCTGAAATACATACATATTTATATCATAAACACATCTAATTATTAACCTTTATTCTTCTAAATTATTATGAAAAACGATTTTATTTTTATGTGGTTAATTGATAAGCAAAATATACGATTTAATATTTTTAATTATAAACAATTTAAATTGTTGTGTTATATATATATATACATAAACATACTCGTATAACATAAGAGATAAATAAAAAACTAAAAAATGTGTTTGTGAAGTAAAATATTATTTTATATTTGATGTTACTTCCGAAAAATCTGAATTGATTTAGCCAATAATTAGAATAATATAAAACACAAGAAATTTAACATTAGTTAAATTATTCGTTATATGTAGTATATAAATGACAATATATAATAGTTTCCTACAACAGAAGACAACCAAAACAACTAAAAATCGAACATGTTATAAAATAATATTTCTACACTAATTAAATTAATGATAAATGGTTATTTAAATATTGTAGGTGGATCTGTCAGAACGGGCGATGCGATTCGAGAGCCGAAAATTTTAGGACGCGTAAGTTTATTTTACAACTGACTAAAAATTATAATAATATTCTGTTTAAATATTTTACATTTTCGCAGTGTGCACAAGTGATTAAATTCGACTAAATGTAAACAGTTAGTCGGAAAAGCCTTTAGAGATTAAAATTGTGTATTTCAGCGAGTATTATATATATACACACACTCGTATATTGTATTATTATGCGTGCTTGTGTTAAAATATGTTTTTTTTCACAATTGACCGTAGAAACGTGGCCTCTGGGATACGCACGGTGCGTTAGCTTATTCGTTTACCTCAACACTATTCGTTTCACCAATTGAAACATAATATTGTACACACTACGTCTGTCCAATGATATTAATTGGTCGTAATTTAAAACGTAAAACTAAAAGCTGGCGTAACTTTGAGTTGTACGCACGTTTCGCCAACAAGGAAATCGTTGGACAACACGCTTAGGCTATTTTTCTTCAACGGCAATGATACATCTCCACCCGATCAGATTACTGTTAATCAATTCATAAGCTAGAAACAATACGATTCCATTAAATGTCGACAAATCCGGTCTCAACACAATATTTCGGGCAATTGCACAATGGCGCCCCGTATTCGTACTTCGGCGCGGTCGCGTACAAAACACGAATATCGTCCGAATGCGGTTCGGTGAAATGTTCAGAATAACATCACGTTCAGGTCGTAAACGAGTGCGTATAGATAATATATACGAATGACAAAAAAAAAAAAAAACTTAAACAATCCCGCGGGAGCCGCCCTGGTTTACCGGAAGTACCGAACTCGCTGGACCGGTAACCAACGCGTACCTATAAAGACCGGATGTGAAAACCCCAAAGAGCATGAATCATTAATAAGCGTGTATCTCGTTGGGTCCATTAGCATGGCTCGTATACACTTAAGGACGATCTCGGTCGTTCTATATCACACACGGTACGCAAGAGCATTTGTTTTAGACATTTGACATGCGCGCACAGTGCAATTTTCTCCCTCCGGCGCAAGCTAGACAATCACGTTGTTGTTAGAACGCTCTTCGTTCTCGCCGTACGAGATAATAATTTATATTTGTACGTTTCCGCTAATTGTAGGTTCCGTTGAACCTTAGCAGTTGGTAAACGATTGTTTACGATTGTAAATTCGAAGAGATCGCGTCGGGTTGACGAATCACATATTTTAATAACCGGATAATGGGTATATCGAATGTCATCAAGTTTACTAGTATTAGATTAGTTGACCACAAAAACCTAAACGTGCAATACGCTTTTACGTTTACGACAATAGATAATAGTACAATACAATTATATTAAATTTTCGCCCCGTTAACATTTCGAATATGTATTTTATCCGTATTGTTAGTTTATGTTTGTTTCCTATTTTACCGAACGGTCTCATCGTCCCAGTTCAGGTCTTATTGTCTCGGAAAATATAAAACTAGTAACAGTAAGACTAAATGCAAAAAAACTAGGACACAACAGAACCAGCCGAAATTCGTGTGCTTAGTTTTATTGTCTTAATGTCATCAAAAAAAAAAAAAAACAAAAAAAAAAACCTATACTATATGGTAGTTTCGAAAACATCGTTACAAATAAATTTTACAAAATCAAATCTATTCGTTGGATTAAATAATATTAGTACGGGTAATATACGTATTCAATATAATTTTTATGTCATCAAGCAACGACCAGACATTTCAATTAAATACGAAACGGAATTATTTCGAAAATCCCTTTAAAACTCCAAAGCCCGAAGGTATTACCTGTTCTTTATATATATAAAGTATATAGAAAAACATTTGGAGCTTTTAAAAATTCTTGTGGTCTATATTATTATATATGTTTCGTGTAATACGTACAAAAAACCAAGTGTAATGCAACCCAATAACAGGAAATATCGTCGTAGAACGTTTTGCGAACGGTCGTATTGTACGTATAACATATGTTTTGTTTTTTTTGTTTTGTTGTGCACCTAATATTTCTAGACGAAAACCTCCGAACGATAAATAAACATCATGAGGCCACAAACTATATACAATAATATATTATTGTCGTAACCCATCTGGGAATACGCGCGTGTCATGCACGTGTAACCCGACAAGTATAATTGCAATTGTTTCCAATTGTTCGGCTCGAACGTTTTATTATTACGTGTTCTTTTTCCGTTTCGAGTTTAAAAATAATTTCACGTATCTCGCGATATCATACGATATACGTTGTGCCTGCTATATACATAGACGCTTTGTAGAGGTGTCGATTTACATAATAAACTTTCAGAATATGTTTAAGAGATTACAGTTTATTGAAATAACTTATGTATACTCTGAAAGTTTTGTAAAGTTGCGAAACGGTATAGTAATCGTATATAACAAAAAACAAACGGATATTAATTTTTCCCTTGGCATATTTTGTACCTAATTAATAAAGTTGGAGATCGTCCGCGTTATATAAAATGAAACTGCTATATATTACATGAACCAGCTTGTGCTTCGCCTTTTCGACCCTGTCGCCGCAGCGTAGATAACCATCCGCTAATGAAATATTGCTTTTGAAATACCGTCGATTTAGTATAATATCATGCTTCGAGCTGGTTTGAAGTCCAATTTCACTTATTGTTTCAGTGATTTGACTTTTTTTTCGGTTTTTAGAAATCACTAGTTTCAGATGTAATAAAAGAAAATTTAGCGTCGTGAAGAATGCATTTGAAAAATATTTCAATAAATTTTACAAATGTCAGAAAATTTTTTTTCGAAGGAATGGAAAAGTGTCGACTTCAAAAAATAATATCCGAAATCATCATTTCTACCATAGAACATTATTTATTCTGATATTTAAGAGATTTTTGTCGATTGAAAATCATAATAAGCTTGTTTAAGCTTATAAATAATTTAAATAATTAATCAACGACATGATACATTAGACAAACCTATTAATATTAAATATTTTCATATTTATGTTTACATACAAACTTATATTTTGTGTGGAAATGTACCATAGTTTACATAGTAATATTGTTTTTATTAGAATTTACAATGAATATTTCAATACATATAAATAAAAGTTTATTAAATATTTATTGTAAACTATACAGGGTTCACGTTAATGCACTACACATAAATAAATTATAATCATATATTAATATAAATGTTATTAATATATAATTAAATCACGAGTATATACATATACTCAACAATGGCCAATAAAATAAGATTGTGAATTATCAATTAAACGTATTTATATCAGTTATAAAATTATCATTAAATTTTTTTTTTTTTAAGACAAATTGCCTAATTTGAACAAATATGTTTTCTGTTAGTACTTATGCTGATTAAAATTGACCATATTTTTATGGTTGAATTGCTACAATAAAAATACAAACACAACGTCATAATATCACAACAGTTACAAGCAACAATATGTCATCAAATATTAAAACGAAATGAAAATATTTTTTTTTTTTCATTGTCATTTTATATAAATTGTTTACGTATTCACTCGACACGGTTAAATTAATAATACGTTTATGATTGAAAGTTCTCCAAACAAATTTTTCTTTTTTTAATAATAAAAATAAATTATTTTTATTTACGAAATAATCAATTAGACATTATTGTAAATTTTTTTCTCAATTTGCAAAAAACCGTATAATACGTTTGATACATTTATATTCATATACATATATTTTAAAAACAATTCGATATTTAATACAATAACAATTTAGTTAAAATTAAATGAAAAAAAAACAAAGTTAGTTAAACGTTAAAAAAAATCAAATCTAAATATATTTTGTACATGACCCATACGAAGAACAATTATATGTGAACAACTGTTAATACCAATATGATTCAAAAAGTTTACATTTTCCAGTTAATATAATTGTCGTGTTTGATTGTTTGTCACTAGATTAGAAATGAAACCACGCGAGAATAAGATACGAATTGTACTTCACCTATATAAACGTATAAAACTTTAGTACGAGTAGATAAATAATACTAGATTTTTGCAGCGTATTCCCGTAGGGACGATTTAAATGTTTCACTACGAAACGTCGAGATTTTGCGTCTTGTACATACGAGAACTATATAGAGGTTGGTCGAATCGCGAAAAGATTTAAAAGTTATTGTTAGACACTTCCAGTATCGACCACAATGTGTCATATATAACAAGAACAATCGAAATGTTTTTTTTTCGTTATATTCCGTTTATACTCTGACGGGCTTAAAATCAAGTGTTGAATACATATATTCGCACTATTCAGATTTTATTTATTAACTAATCGTTTTTTTTTTACTTTTCTAAATTGATGAACACTTAATTTCGTCCTTAATCGACTATCTGCTTTAGAGAAAATTATTATGAAAATTATGAATTATTTATTGTGAATATTTGGCATAACGTTCATGTATAAACAAGTTAATAATACATATATATAAACACATTAAATTGTTATATTTTTCATTTGCAAAAAAATAATAATACGATAACATACGGTTCTGTCGAATTCATTGGCACATTTCTTTAGATCGGTTGGATACGTTTCATATTATACATATATAGCGATTAGAAAATAAAAAATTTACTTTCACAATAAAAGGCCGAACAACTCCATATACGCACTTCCAATGTGTGCGGTGTTGGCAATGCAGCCTGAAGGTCAAAGACGAGGTACAAATAAGTTGGCATCAACTACGGCGTTTTATAAATCTTTAGGTTTATGTTCTCCTAAAATGCTTTTATTTCAAAGTGTTCATTCATTTTGGATACTGTGCAAAGCAAGCAGAAGTAACGGTTGGTTTTAAAACGAAACGTGGTTTCCGTTCAGAAAAAACATTTTCGGGTGGTAAAAGTGTTCTAAGAGTTTTTATAAGATCACGGTATTTGTTTAAGACGTTTTACAGTTAAAAAATGTTTGAGTGTAAATGTTTCATTACAATGTGTATTCGTATATATATATATATATATGCGTGTGTGTCATATTTAAATTAGACGGGTACCTAACAAAGCCGTGTTTATTATTTTGTACAAACGAACGCTAGTTTTTGATCAAATATTATCCGCCGTTTCATTTTCGACATTTTCGAAACGTATGATTTACTAATAAGAAAACTCAAATCGCATAATGCAGTATTACAATAAAATAATCTTTTCGTGTTTACTCACGTAATTAATACTGTTTCGAAACATGTAATATTTGATCGAAAATGATTATGTCGTATACTCCTGAGACTATCATGCTGTATTATTTTTCGGCAATCTATCACTTTATGTTTTATGTAACTCGAGAGACGTATTCGAGAAAAACGTATCTGAAATACACCCGCAACGCGTCTAATTTAATCGGGTACGCATATGTTATGTGCGGAAACGAACGGTAAATTACTGTATTTTTGGTAGCGTTTCGCTGTCTCAAGATTTCCACCAATTTATAATCATTTACATTACGTTTGTTCCGTTTTATGATTATTGGCCTTTTGTTAGCAGTTTAAGTATTTTGAGTTTTTAAACGTACGCATCGGAACACACTCGAATCAAAATATTACGATCCTTATCGGTCAACATTTTCGACAACCTGGTTGAGCACGCAAATGTCCAAATGTTCGTTAACGTCGTGGTCGGGTTTTTCATGACGAGTGTCAACTGCGCGAAGTACTCGATTACCCGAAATGCAACGCCATATTTCCTGTTTTCTAGTTTGAACACGTCTAGAAAACACGGAAATTTGATACTAATCGTCTGTACAAATTAAAAACCTATATATTTAGATATATAATCAAACATTTTATGATATTTTCGTTCGGTGAAAAATGTATAGTTTCATTTTGTTTCGTATTATCTTTGTTTCAATATATAATACTAACGTAACGTCAAATGGATTCAACCGTTTTAAATCTATGTTAAATACGCGTTTGGCGTTTTGAAAAACGACAAATTAATCAGGATCCATTACACAGACGCGAAGCCCCGCCGACGAGCTATGGATTATTGTTTGATGAAAACCATACCGGAACCAGAATCCGTCGGGCGGAACAATTAGACGCTGCGCGAAAATGTCGTCCGAGCTAAAACGCTCGTGATTACGAAATCTAGATAGACAATATATGAAATCACAGTGCGTTGCGCGTGCAAGAGGCCACTATAGTACGACTTTCGATCATCTCCAAATGATACCGCCGTGGCGAGTCGTGACGATTATCGCGTGTGCACGGGAACGAATTACAATACGCCAAAAACTCGGTCGAGAAACTTGTCGTGCGAATTTTTCGTTAACGATTCGACAACGGTTTTATAACGTCGTATTGTGTATAATCGTCACTCAAGAGATTCGTTTTCAACCGAACGGTCGGATTTTTACCTGAATGTGTACGCCTCTCGTAGAAGTTTCGCACGATTTCGCTTCCGTTGCGTTTGCAATCTGCGGCGACAGATACGATCTATTCGCGGAAATCATTTTTAATCGTTACGCAAACACACACACGTACATTTCGTATACTCCGCTCCGACGCGACTGTAATTTTTCACGAATCCTAACAATATAACAATGCCGTTTAAACGTTTACTTTTCAACGTTGTTGGATGCATTTCAATGCATTTCGTTCTGACAAAATATTCATATATTTTATCGTATAACGTCGTTTCGGAAAACACGACACGAATCGATTTTCGATCAGTTTTTATCGGATGTGCGTAATTAAATCACATAACGCGTTCGACAAAAATTACGCGTGTAAGTCGTGAACAATAAAATACAACAGACGTGCGCACAACGTAACGATAGTGTTCCACCGAAAAGATTCGTTAGAAAAAAAACAAAAAATATAACCTCATAGCGTTGAACACGCCATACGTGTGTACTAACAACGCGAACGGATACGGCGAACCGTGTTGACATATAAATCATTTCGAAGAAACAATAGAAAACATTTTGTCGATCGAAAACCGTGTGAACGGACATCGAATTATCGTGGTGCGCTTTTATTTAGGATCAGATGCCTTACGTGCGCCGCGTTGCGCCTTTCCGGTCAAAAAAAAAAAAAAAATGCGTTCACTACAATTTCACTATATTCACTGTAACTTCGTTGGATGGTGGAGAAACAGCACATCCGACTCTAAAGCTAACATTAAATATACAGACCAACGAAAATGCCGTATGTAATATTAAGAAACGCTCAGGAATAGCTAAAGTACCGCAAAAATGTCACATTATTATCCGGTATGTATGTACAATAGTCCGTAAACATTTATTGGAAGCATTAAATCGAACTCTGAAAGATTTGAATCGTAATGACAGACTTTTTGGTGGTGCTCTAATTTTATTGTCGGGTGATTTCAAACAAACATTACCGATTATTCCACGAATGAAATCAACGTATGTTGAAAATCATCTGTTTTATGGCAAAATGTCCGTACGTTGCAACTCACAAAAAACATGCGTATTACATGATTTATCCGCTGAAGTATTCTCCGAATAATTGCTGGACATTGGTAATGGAAAAATGTTGTTCCATAAAAATACACAATTAAATTTAAATATTTACCCTTATTCTCTGCGGTGTTTTTGAAATGTTCGTTCCCTATGGTTTCGTCTCCGGTATAAAGCGCCTAGGTTTTTATGCGTCCGCTCTTATCTCGATATCCATTATTCGCATTTACACGAGATGGTATTTTTATTTACGACTTTAACTCGGCCCCCACGAGAAACCGAAAACGAATAAATCACCGTAGTTGTAGGTCTCTTAAATAATTTAACCTATTTTTTTTGCTCTTTCCCATATCGATTTCGAGACTACCGGCTATATTTATTTCCACTACATTTTCACACTGATTTACAGAAGTCACGCGATTTCGCGAGAATGCCCTTAATAATAATAATATATATTTCTCGTGCGCGCGTCTTAAATTTGAAACGATAATTATAATTTTTGTTCTTTTCGCTTTCGACACACATTATTAGTAAGCTCAACACGTGCTGACGAAAGAAACACGTTTCGCCAATAAAGCGATATAAATGATATACATTACTGTTTATACACTAACGCGATCCATCAGCAATCAAAACATATGAAAAAAAAAATGGTAAATTCCGGCTGATTAATGGAATGACGTCGTAGTCTGTTGGAAAATTACACGAGTAAAAAATCAGAAATAAATGTCGATTTTTAATTATGACGAAGACCATGTATTAATAGGAAATATGCATTTTTCGTGAAAACTTTAAACGTTTTATAAATGCCATAATATTCCGCTAACTGTTTAAATCGTCTTTGATAATTAAAAAAAAAATTGTCCATTTTATCATGAAATAATATCAATTGTAGATATTGTTTAATTATCGGCTGTTATAATAGATCGAATCGTAAGTATAAGGTAATATTTTGAAAATTACTTGTTGACTGTCCGTTGATCACTGCAAGTGCGGGTTATTCCGTCCGTGTTGTTTATTCGAACGTGCTATACAAAATATTACGATAAACATTTGCGAATGTTTTGAATGGTATATTTTCAATTGTTTTTGTTTTCGTTTTAAAATAATGAACCAATTAAATGTGTTTCGTCCACGTTGTGTGTATACCTTTCTCGTTATTTATAACAAAATATTATAAAAATAATAGACACCGCCGATTCGTTATTACCAAAACGCACGGTTTTTATTTTTATATTATGTTGAAATTAACGTTTCGATTGCTCGTAGACTATGTGTCTAAACGTAGTAAAATGTGTACAAAACGCAACAGAATACATACAATTTATGTGCGTCGTATACATTTTATTGTCGATATTACATTTAGTTAGATTTAAAGATTTGAAAACAATGTGCTTACGTGTAATTATCGATAAATATTCAATTTGTAAATAACTGTGGATCTACAGTTTTCAGTAGTGATGGACATTTTAAACCAATAAATTCTCAATGAAAACTTTATAAGCGTACGCCGTGATATTCACCATGGGGTAGTGGACTATTACACGCACACAGTAAAACACTTGTACGGAATTTATAATTGTTTCTCTACCCATCTCATCCAATGTCAATACATGTGATCGATTTTCTTGGATTCGTACAATTCGTATATAATTAACGATTTCGTTCGTCGGATACACCGGATGAATATTCCAGTTCAATAATATCCGGTTAGCCGGCGCGCGGAAAAATTCGTTCGGAACCCGTAAATTCACCAAAAGAACGTAATAAGATTCGTCGCGGAGTACGTGTTCGGTACGATGAATTGTTCGTACTTTGTATCCATGTACGTCGAGCACATCACTATATATTTCTAAAATGTATACAATACTGTACATTACAGTTACCTAACGATTTAAGTCAAATCTACTAGATAATAATAATAACATATACCGAGCTATGTTTCAGAAAATAATTGAAACCTAGATAAGAAATACATAAAAAAAACTGCGTATATCGTTTCCTATTTGATAAGATTTGTATCGTTTTATTATTACGTTTTTTCTACCGCATTAACCGTCTCCGTTTGAATACACATGATCTTTTTTTTTTTTTTTGGCAGGCGAAACTGAAAATTAAAATGATAAGAAATTCTTGAAAACACACCCTTTTTCAAATTCAGTTATGCAAAGTGCTTTAGTAATCTAAAATTTAACCCAATTCGAGTTTTGCATAGTGTTAGTTTGCTGCAGTTGCGGTTCGTATGACGCGTTAAACAAAATTTTTTATTACGATTGAAATCAAATTAGCGATTTGCCAAATTTTGGAAAACCAATATTTTTTTTTTTAATTTGTTCATTTCATTTATCATATTGAACAAAAACAGTATTATATTATCGAATAATACAATTTATTTACAATTTTAATGTGTTGATTTCGTAAAAAGCAAAATTTAGAAAACCTTTTCCCACTGAGAACACATGCGACGTATCTAAATAATTTACCGATCACCGTGATTCGAGATAATTATTATATGAATCAAAAACTAAAGTCAGTGTTTTCCTTAATTATACGACGTAGATTGCTATAAACACTTGATAAATTCTCCATCGAATGGTAAACAAGAAAACCCGATTTCAAAATGATTTCCTAGTTTTAAACGTTTCAATTAACACTGGAAATTTGATCGACGTCCTAACTGTTCGAAATTCGATTAATACCCACAATTAAAATATACGGGGTGTTCCACGAACATCTGACGAATGCGTTTTGTATTATTCAATAATTTACAGTTTTGATTTTGTTGTTTTTCAAATCATCGTCATACTACTGCAGTATAATTGAACATAGTTGTAATTGAACGTTTTTGTTCAAAATAGCCGGTTTTTATGTATTAACTTTTAGAAAAATAATAGCGTATAAAACGTTTAATTAGGTTACGTGGTTAAACAACGTTTGAAGTTCGTTTAAATTCAAATATTTCCGAAATAAATTGATGTTTGTTTTGCTGGCGACCCAGACGCATCCTCTTGTATTATACCGCTAACGAAAGGAATTAATATTGTCATAAAGCTCGAAAAATCGTTGGAAATCAACGACGATTAACCTTCGTGACGAATTTTTAACACCAGCATTAAAAAAAAAATAAATAAAAACAATAATGGTAATAATAATATTGAACGGAACAAAAACTATTGGATTTGTCGGATCTCCGTGAGACACGTCGTATTTAAACGGTCGTCGACCGATATTGTACGAAGTCGCACATTGTTTGACGCGTCGAGTCGTTCAACGGTTGAACGCGTGACGACGTGGTAACGAAAACACGTGGCGTAGTGAAAACGGCGGCGAAGTGAACTTTTCGAGTTAAACGGTGTCGGGCAAACGGATTTCGACGGACGGACGAAACAACGTTCCGACGTCACACTCGTTGTTTTTTGTTTTTTTTTTTCTTTTTTAGCGCGTCGGGATACAATGATAAATTTATCTGCTCGGCGGACTCGAATCGTTAAATCGTCCGAAACACGCGGTTTTTTCCACCGTATTCCGCAGCAATCCCTCTAGCGGACTGCTGTTGTCCGTCTCGGAGGATAAATCCGCGCGCTCCGATGGATCAACGTCACGAAACGAATCAAAAACAAAAAAAAAACCCCCGGCCGAACCTAATGGAAAAACTACGTAGCCGTGTCGTCAGAGACGCGTTTCCGTTCGGCGTTTCGCGTCGCGATAATTAAACGTGGCGTTAATGATCGCGCCGCGTCGATCCAATAAACAATCCGACAAACGACGCGACGAGATGACGACGAGACGAACGAATAAAGAAACGAATTCGTACCGGCACCACGGGCGTGGATCGATAACGAACGGGATTTCGGCACGGTGATGATAAACGCGCGGGTGTTCGCTCCGGCGACCGATTTCATTTGACGTTTTTATTAAGCCGACGACTTTTTTTCCTTTAAAGAATTTTTTTTTTAATCGCCGATAACACTCCGATAACGATCGAACAGTCCACGAAAAATGATCAAAGATTTTCAAAACCTCCAGCCGACACGATCACTGCCGTTTCGCCCGAGTGTTTCGTGATGTCGGCAACGTCCGTACCATGAACACGCATGAACACGCTAACTTTTTCTCGGACACCTACACGTCCACGACACCGCCACGTTACCCTTGTTAAACGATCGTTTGACTCGAAGGCCGTCCGCTGCCGGTCCGGACCTGCGTTAGCAATGTTCATGTTCGTAAGCATACTCCGGCAGCATACGCCGTAAGTCGGAAATATCGTTTACTATCGGATGTTATCGCGAAACGTCCGCACCATCAGGACATGAACTTGGTTCGGATCCCACCCGATTACTGTTTACCGGCGTAACTATTGTTTCCGTAATGAATTCCCACGTACAATCCGATTTTAAGTAAATGCGATAATTGCATTATACGACTTACGCAGTTCGAAAACGGCGTCCACGGGCAATCTCCGTGTGATATATATATATATATGTAGTAACCATTTATTTATACTTTATTATTATTGTAATATTATCACGAAATTGTCGCGATAACGACGACGATGCCGGGAGTGCGTATGCTGCGCGTACGGAGGTTTGTCGCGTGAGAGTAGCCGCCGTAGCCGAACGTAAAATTGATGTTCGCGTAATTATATTTAATAAAAGTCTTCTTTCTATTTCTATTTGTTTTTTTCTTTTGTTCTAACCCTTTCCTACACATACCCATCGCCGGTTTCAACCTAGGGTACGACATATATATACCGAACTCGAAATCAACGCGTTTCTTCGCCGACGTGAGCGGAATAGTATTCGCGAAGATCTAGAAGAGTAACTGCGTGCCTCGTACGTACATAATATAAATTAAATCGCCCACCCTCGTCGTTTGCGTATCGACGACAACGTGTTATACACCGTACGAGACACACGCGGAACCGTTACGAAACTTTTGCGACATTAAAATTGGCACGGCTGCCGTTACATACGACTCGAGATTTTGGCAACAACGACAAATAACATATTAAATAACGGCGAGCCAAGTTCGATTATTTTTTATGCTTTTATTCATCATATCCGTTGATCTCGTGTGTTTTAACCGATATAAACACGTTCCGACGTCCCACGTACGGTCGATAATACAATAAGTTAGAATTATTATTATGAACTAAGGTTTTGTTTGAAGAATGGAGAGAATCCTCAAATCCGATTAATTTTTTCTATTATCGTGCACGAAAGACATCGATTTATACGTAGGATGCCGCTACGATGTGCCCGTATATATATATGAATCCAAAACGAATTTCAAGTTCATACCGATTGTACCATAAGATTGCCGGAAATTAATCTTTTTAGCTATATATATATATTATTTTTAAAATTAAGTATTCTATTTTGTTGTCTGTGAACACATTTTCGTGTAGAATGAATGTTCCGATAATATATTATGTGCGTTATTTTTCAGTAGCGAATTTGGTCTAGTAGGTATTTTATCTGACACGAGTTTTGATTTTTTCATTAGTAAGGAAAAAATAGAAAAAAATGTTTATAAATGTAGAGAAATAGACAAATTGAGTGAAATCGTTGATATATTCATTTTGAATATATATTTTTTTGTATTTAAGGCGTGTGAAAAGTATTACACACATAGATGTACATTATTTTTTGAACAATGTTTAACAAATCGTTTGTCATCATTTTTATTTTTTTTTTTTAGTTTATAAAGTTTTAATGTCATAAAACTACAAAGAATAAGAGTAATAACAAACAGAGTTTCGCACAAAATCGTTTTTTGAACGATACGATTTACCGTTCCTTTCGAACTTGAAATAATAAGTCAACTCTAACAACGCTCGATCGAGTGATCCATTCGAACTTCGGTCCGCGGCATCTGCGGATCGTTACGTTCCTAAATGTATACATAAAATAAAGTAGCTCACGTCGCACGCGCATAACTGTCTAAAACCTATTAAAATACGTTAATTAACGCCGCGTTCAAATGACACGCCGAACTGGTAATTCACCATGAATAGTGTGCCGAACAATATACAATTGCGGCGAACAATTAAAAATAGCCATTAACAGATGATATTCAAACTTGGAAAACGTATAAGGCTAAAACATTTTCAAAACACCGCTAAATGCACTCTAAACACGACGAATCACAATAATTTTGCAGTGTTGTGTATACTTCGAGGCACTAACGAAGTCGCGAAAATTCGAAATTTCGTGGAAAATCTGTTTACGAAAAATGACATTCAAATATGTAAACAATGGCATTTATTTTATATAATTTTCGTATTTGACGGTGTGGCACATTTTGTAATCAAAATTACAGTTAATTATATATTCGTATTATACGATATAATAATATTACAGTTCCGAGTGGCTCTGTATCGAAATACGAGGTCTGCAGAAAACGGAAAATCGTGCTCTACCTCGTGTCGTTCGTTTCGCATACCTGTTAAACATATACTCACACACGTTAAATAGTCAACGGAAAACGAATATTTATATATGATAATAGATGTCAAAAAAATCAAAATCAAGTCACAAATCAAATCAGATAGTTGGTCGATTTCGAGTTTATACGTAAACACGATCGATATAGCGGTTAAGCTATAATACGATTCTGTTGCATAACAAACATCTGGTGATTTCGAATTTACGAACAAGTACAAAAGATTTATACTACGACTAAAAAAAAAAAAAATACTGTATATTTATATATATGTGTGTATGTGTGTGTTTATTAATATCTTTTCTTTTTAATATTTTCGACGTCGTTTTTAAAACGTGAATTTACTAATACGGAAAACAGGTTTGTTGTTTTATTTTTAAATTACCAAGGGCACATTGCAATTCGGTACATTTATAGTAACACACGTTCATTTTATTACTAAATATTTTTATTACATAGATCCTATTTTAGCAATTTACAATTTTCTTAAAATAACGACATATTAAATACATATTATAATCGAATTGTGTTGTCAGTGAATAAACCTATAAAAGTTTCCGGTTAGCCTCATTCGCGTTCATTTCCTCGAAGGAAATCGGTAAAACAGGATAACGCAATAATATAATAAATTGACTGTAAAAATAGAATTTTCGATACTAAAAAAACAAAAATATACCTCGTATAATTGAAAATAAAAAAAATGTTTTTTTCCTCGACTCTGTTATAAATAATGCGATTATTTACGGTATTGAAATGAATTAATATATTGAATCGATCGTTTGTCTACAAAAGGTGGAGCCAAAAGAGGCGCAAAGGATATCAATTTCACACATGCACAAAAATAAACCAATAAAATAAATAATAACAGAAACAGGTTACATTGATATCCTTTATAAAAGTTCACGCGCGATCTGACATAATTGTGTGCGTTTCTGAAATTCGACAAGGGCACAAAAGTTCAACGTAAAATAATATAATAATAATAATAATAATACGATGTCCAGTTTTCACGCGGTTAATATGCTAATAGTTTTTTGCGATCGAGCACGTTTCATATACTATAAAATGTTGAACAACAACTACGACTCCATAAAATAATCGTATTGTAGCGTACGCATAAACGTGGTCCGTCACACGTCACGTCTGTAAATGCAATTCTTCCGTCGATCAAAATATACATTTTAATCAGAAAAAGAAATCAGACTCCTACGACTCCTACGACTAGATTTTTAATCATAAGCGGAATATTGAAATTGACAGTTGAAAAACATTTTTTTTTATACATATTAGTTCTATAGGATAGCGTAAGAAAATATATGTTCGCCATTTGAAAACCAATAGTTTACAATTCATTAAGGTACAACGTATACGGATACAATTCTGTAAATACTCTTAGTCTATACATTATCCTTAAATGCCTGAATAGTGAATAAAACAGCCGAAATACAATTTTTATAAAATGTTGGTAGATAATCGCTTGTGAACTATTTTAATTCTAATAACTTTTTTTTTCATGGGATAAAAAAGATTTTTATTATTTATTTAGCAGAAATATTTAAAAAACACTACCGGCACCCAATATTATTGTCTTGATAAGTATATATGTATGTATAACATAATGAGTAAAATTAAATAATATAGTTCAATTAAGTTCCGACGCGCGTTTTTATTATCAAAACACGAAATCCTGTTTGTTTTTATTACCAGCTATTGAATTTTTTTTTCGAAGGGTTTGAATATTAGATACCACGAATACGATGCATTTTTTAAGAATAAAAAACAAACGCGTTATTATAGCAGTTAGTACTAGTTTCGTGTGTTACTAACTACTATACGTATAGAATTTTTTTATATCTACCAACAAAATATATGCGAGTCATGTGAACGAATGCGTATAACGATTTAAATATTAACATGCGCGCAAACTAGTCCGACCGAAAATACGGTAGAAAAAAACGTGTATAAACAGTCATCGTATTTAACAGTGACAGTTTTATATTGTGTAGTGGAAGTTAAAACAAAAAATAAAAAATTATTGGCCGTTTAGCTCTTGTACCGTTTTACTCGTTCGAAACGAACTTGTCGACGAGGTACTCATTTAACTCGCGACGATTTATCGCGCCGTCGAACAGTAATTCATACGCGATTTTTACGAAAACCGTAACTACACAGATCCACAAGACAAATACGCGTCATTGTTAATAAATAACAAAACTGCTCGCTACGTATAAGTTCATTGTTTTCCTTAAAAATTACGTTTAATACGTAATAAGTTAATTGACGATAGCGCAGTGAGTACGTATGAATGGTTATTAAAACGACCGACAATAATTTTAAGTCTTTAAACAAAAAGCCCGGACACGAAATGTTATACGAAAATGTCGAACGTATAAAATATATTTGCAAGCATCTGTCGACAAACTTGACGTCTAAACAAATATATATATATATATCAGACTCAGTATAAACTTTCAAGTACAAAAAAGAATAATAATAAAAGTGTTGACACTTCATATACATATATCATCACTAGACGATTTTGACAATTCGGCGATTTCCCAACCTCTGCTACTCGATAAGTTCTCTACAATGCTGACCCAGCCACGAGAATTTATTTCGCATCGTATCGGTACAGTGGTTCGGCAGAATACGTGTTAAAGTTTTTTCGTTTGACGTTTTTTCCATGTACGTTCCGAACAGACACTATCGGTAAAACGCCGTTGGACTTACACGCGTGTTGCGCGTACTTGAAAATTAGTTTTTAAACCGTATCCGATTCGTTTCGATACTCGCGCCGTTTTTATCATTCGGCCGAAAACTTGATAATTGTATACACCTTTTTAGGGGTGCTAAATTTAAAGAACGAACCGGTCGGACGATTCGAGTTTTTTGAAAAATTAATTAAAATTCAATGTAACCATCACCCGACCGATGTTTATTACATGGATTATTAAGTTGTTCAACGTAAATGTATTGAAAACGTTGTTATAATTTGCGAACGGGTGTCGAAAACATTACGCAGCTGGTACAGTTTTTGAAAATAGGCTTCGAGTACAATTTCTCTATTTCAACCTAAACAAATCAGACATTTTAATTTCATGCACGTTTTTCCGAATAACAATAAACACGGAAAACCAATAATTGTTTTATCGTTTCGGTGTTTTCGTAAGTGGGGCGACACCAATATAATGACTGTTAAATTTTCTTTTAAAACATATTTACGCGTTCGGTCGAATAAACATTTTTCATTTATAGGTCATATTTTTTTCCCCTGTCAATGCCTATATCGCCGTTGTCCAAGTCTACACGACGACGCACCCGGACGGAAACGTATTATGTAGGTGAAAAAAGCACACGTGTAATAATACTATTTTCATTACTATTTTCCTGTTTTGTACACATCATAATACGGGCAATTCGGAAATGAAATGATGATAGCGTATATATTTGTAAATAATATATAACAATCACTCGCGATCGACTATGTATAAAACAACGATAATGACTAGGACTGAGATATCAATGCAGTTCGCATTTATTTGTAGGTAGGATTATATACGATGCGACGTTCGTTCTGTTACGAATCCGTTTCACGTAATTTTAAACAACTGCAGTAATAAAAATCGTTAACATGCCGTCGTGTCGACTATCGAAATGTGGAGAACACTCCGATGAATACGCGTAAACGACGAGATTAGACAGACGGGATGAAACGATCTTTGACGCCAAACGGTTTTTGAAAACAATTATAATCAGACGGGCATGACATACGAATTCGATACAAATTCGAACGGTTTTTGGATTTTGCGGAAACGGATTTGTGTATTTTAGACCGAAACGACGCAGTGACGCGCTGAACCCGAATTTCGCGACGGTTGGTTATCTGACATGAAAACCAGCCTCTAATGTTACGATGAGTGTTCCCCGGAGACTCGACAAACGCAATAAATTTTATCCTGTCCAATGTTTTTTTTTGTTTAGTTTGTTTTATTTTTTTATAACAACTAAAAGAATTCCGCGTTGCAATTATTGTGTTTTAGATTCGAAAAAGAAATATTAGCGTTGTTTTAGTGTTTATTAAATTTTAGTCGTCGGTTTCATACAATTTGTTAACGTTTATTGATAAATCCGTTCGTTCAGCTGTACACGAAAAAATATTGAATTGAACGACAGGCGTTGCATTTGTCCGATGTCCGCGGAACACCCTGTATTGACGTCGAACTTATTACGGCCGACGAATGGCGAGGAATACTCTTCGGCACAATAGGCTTTTAATGTACCCGAGTGGAAACAATTTTTTAAGCATTATTTTATAAATGTATTTGGTTTGTTTGTTTTTTTTTTTTTTTTTACGGCGTTAAAATCCGATCCTTAATCAAATAACGCTCGAGAAAAACATGACGCGCGCGTTAAAACGCGATGACTTGCATCGCGTCGAATATAACAATAACGACAATAATAATATTGTTAACATTATTATTTGAACTGTCCGCGCAGAAACGAGATCATGTTTTTATTACGTCGTATAACACGCGCGGCCGAATGATGAATTGTTGCAGCGGATCAATGCGAATGATATGCGCGCTTGACCTATTTTCCGCTCTGTCGTAACGATTATAAATGAAACGGATTCGTTTTCTTATATCGTGTCCGGATGAACATAGTTCCAAAGTGAAACACGTGCAAATTGTTTTGAAACGACGACGACGACGACGACTCGTAGCGCAAGTTTGTCAACAATCGGCGGCGGCCCGTGCGGCGTCCTCGTGTTTCCCGGTACGAGACGGAAATACGTAATATAATAACAATATGTTTAGAACAATAATTGTATGAACGCGACGAAAACTTACGACTTTCGAAAACAATATTATTTGTCTATGGTATTAAATTACACTATGTTCCCGTCGTGTAGATTTATTTTTGTAATTTGCAATCGTTTTCGCCGCCAGAGATTTCGTACTAGAAATAATTATATTCTTGTCGGGCGTAACGTTTCGTATATTTTACGGATAATGTTGTTGCGATTACGTAGAACTGTGCAGCTTGGTCCGTTAATTAAAATGCGGTTTAGATAGGTAGTTAAAAATTACATTTTAAGTATGACGATAAAATAAGGAAAAACAAAAACACCTCGTGTTATGTATAATAATTTTTTTTTTTTTTTTTTTTTTTATTACGATATCAAGAAAAGCAGCCGTGCAATATTCTTTATTTTCAAAAGCAGTGGCTATTTTATCAGATAACCTTTGTATTTGGTGTGTTGTGGAGTGTCGGCTACGAAAACCGAATTGAGAATCGGGTAAAATTTTTTTTCAATTATAATTGGAGAAATACGCTTTAATATAAGTTTTTCAAAAATTTTTGAGAATAGTGGTAAGAGACTTATTGGTCTGTACGAAGACGGAAGTTCAGGTGGTTTATTTGATTTGTTTATGAGAATAACCGTAGCATGTTTCCATTGTGTTGGAAAAAAGGATAAACGGAGTGCTGCATTAAAAATATATGTTAGTAATAAAATAGTTTTTTTAGGAAAATTCCTAGCAATTTCAGAAGTAATAAGATCGAATCCGGGTGATTTTTTTAAAGGAGATTTCATTATAAGTTGTTGGACTTCATTAGGCGTGATTGGCTTTGGAGGAAATGATAATGGAAGCGGAGATAGAAGAGCTTGTTCAATTAATTGGTCTCTCGTAGGATCATTAGGGGCATGTGGCTTAAAAATTTGTTTGAGGTGTTCAGAAAATACGGTTGCTCTTTGCAGAGGATTAATTGCCCAGGTACCATTCTGATTTTTTAAAGGATATGAAGGTGATTTATAGTTTAAGATTTTACGAGTTGCATTCCAGAGTGAACCATCAGATGTGTTTAATGAAGATATATGAGAATTGTAGGAGTCGCTTCTAAATTTGGCAAGAATCCTTTTTAGGTGATTGGATAAATTATTATAATGATTTTTGTCAGAAGGATATCTGGTATTTTGCCATTTTGTTCTAGCTTTACGTTTTTCTACAATCAGAGCACGAATATGGGCAGGAAGTGTTAGTTGGAAAGGTTTTCTTACATTTCTAGACGATGAAGAGTTCCAAGCTGTAGTTTGTATTAGAGTGGTAAGTGAATTAATAGCCTCGTCAATGTCTTCCGGTGATTTGAGTCGAATATTTAATGTTGTTTTTTGTGAAAGAATTTTTTGAAATTTTTCCCAGTGTATATTATTATTTGAAAGCGAGCAATTAATTGAACGAGTAGGAATTATTGTATTTATAGTTAGGGATATCGGAGAGTGATCTGAACATGGGTCAGAGAGGTTTTCTATATAGGTATTTAGGTAATTAGGCAGTTTTATTACAAATATGTCTAAGATGTCTGGGTTTTTTTTTATTGATGTTGGCCAATAGGTAGGATTAAGGGGAGCAATTACTGAAAAATTGTTTTGTATTTGAGTTTGATATAATGAATTTCCTCGGGAATTTTGAGCTCGACAGCCCCATTGCTTATGTTTAGCGTTTATGTCTCCACCAACAATAAAATAGTTTCCAAGTGTGTTGAAGTAAGATGTAAATTGAGCTATTGATATATTATGTTTTGGCGGGCAATAAGTAGCTGCAATTGTAACATTTATATGATTTAGAGAGACGGATATTGCACATGATTGTAGGAAATCTTCTGAAAACGTGGGCAATGTATTATATTTTAGTGTAGATCGTATTAATATTGCGGATCCAGCATGGGCTGTACCATCTGGATGGCTTGCACGCAAGAGGTTATACCCGGTAAAATTTATGCGTGAATTTTTGGTTAAGTGAGACTCTGATATAAGAGCGATATCAAATCTTTTTTCATGTAATGTAACTAATAATTCGTTTGTATGATTTCTCAGGCCATTTGCATTCCAATTAAATATGAGGAGAGAATTGACGGTAAATAAATTACTATTTGTCATCTTTGACTAACAGTTTTGAAAGTACTGTTGTAAGTAGGGAAAGAAGAGGACTAATTAAAGCTTTAAAATCTGATAGGAAATTAGTTATCTGAAAAACTGTGTCGGTTGATGTGGAAGGTGCGGTATTATTTTGTAGCGTTTGTCCAGATAAAACATTCGCATAAGAGTATGAAAGTGGAGGATTTACCGTAGTTGAAAGTGTCGGTTTTGAGTTTACAATGGTGTAATTTGATTGAATTTGATGTTCGATATTTTGAGAAGTGGACGGCAGCTGTCTTTTATTCTTGGTTGGGTTTCGAAGATGGATAATTTCCTTATAGATTTGACATCCTTTATAATTAGCGGGATGATTGCCATTACATAAGGCACATTTCGCGGGGGTTTCTAAAAAAAAAAAAAATCCAGTTGAGTGTATAATAATGAAAATAATATATACACAACGACTTCGGAAAATATGTTTCTTAAAAATTTTAATATTATTCTGGACTCCTTTTTACGTATTTATTGGGTATATTTATGTGTATATATATATATTACGTGAATCCATTATAAATGTAAACTGCTTACGCGTACAAGATTATAAAGGTGCGTATTGGTAGGTCAAACATTTTATTTTCAAAAACGTATTAACTCGATTAGCTTAAATTCGTATCGTATTCACTTAACTTTTTACAGTTAATTATCACAACTATTCAATTTAATTAATAAACACTGGAGACGAATAGTGTTTTTATCGATGTTCGAAATGCTTTCAGTTTTTAATTTGATATACGCATTTATATACGATCGTGTCAACGTTAGTTACGTAATCATTCAATAGTCTGTTTCGTTTTAATTGATGACTATAATTCCTATTTTTTTTTTTTTTAAACGAGTTATTTTGAATATATTTTCCATTTTAACTCTAAACACAACTAGATCATTTTAATTTTTTTAATATTAAATTTTATCTGTGGACCAATTATGGTTAATTCAACTTGACTTAATTAAGTTATTTTTTTTCAAATTTTGCAAGATCGTATTTGGCAACGTATCGAGATATCTTCGGAATATTATTTTTAATCGATCGGTTATTACTGCGGTTACAGTTGAGAGGCGGAACTAATAAATTATCCGAAAGTCTAGACCTCTGTATACAGAGGTATATAGTATATAGTATACTCGGAATTTTTTCTTCGTTTTACATTAAACTAAAAATACAATTTATAAACCGTATTTTATTAAAATTTTTCCCCATTTACCAACCTATGCCATCTCGTTGTGTTTTTACCTTAAATTTTATACTTTACATGAGACAGTATTATGCTTTACCCGTTTTTATGGAATTAATCAGTGTAATTGTAAATATTACTTACTGAAGTCGCAAAAAACTGGTTACAAGTCCTATGAGTGATACCTATAAACACATTACCTAGTCTTGTCAAACCGAATTATTTGAATAAAATCCTTCATAACGAAATGGATGAAAAAAATATTATTTATACAGACATAGTTTGTTTATTAGTTAACACCGAATATAATATAATCAATTAAGATTTCACACTTGATAATAAATAATTTTATTCTAATATTAAATATGTACTTAGAGAGATATCAAATACGACGATATAGTATATGTATATAGAAACATCAAACCATTATAATATTGTTTATAAGTTATATTAATACACAAGTGCCCAAAAATGATATCGTATTAAACAATTTAAATGGCCTTTGATAAAAAAAGATTGCTATATTATAATCTATAATGTTTAATAGTACAAATAATAATAATAATATCCATAAAATAAAAATGACGTATTTATATGTAACTGTAATATATCATTTACATAAAATTACAGCTATTTCATAAAAATAGAAATAACAAAAAATAGAAGAAAAAATTACAAAATTTGACAATAATTTTAAACTACGTGAGCAGTCAGAAATTACAATAATCGTGGTTCTTTATATGTCAAATTGTTCACGTTAAATGTTATGAAATCGTAATAATAATCCGTACAATTTTCCGTTATTTTCTTGGTTTTTTTTTTCTTAAATATTATAAATAATACAAAATCTTATGGTAGTTACCGTTGTACGTTAAATGCAAGAGTGTTGGAACAATAAAACTTGATTCTACGATCTATACAAAAACACATGACACATAGTATGTGTAAATATTCGTTTAATGTTTATATTATATGTACATAAATTAACACGTTTATATCTAGCGTGTTTTATTTTTTTGTCTTTTATTAAATCTACATATAATTTATTATATAAAAGTATTGAAAGTAAAACAAAACGGATGAATAAAAAATAGGACAATCACACTATAGGAACGTCACGCGCGAATCAGGACCATTTGTTATTAAATTCGCACGCTTTTGATTATAACTATGTATATGGTTATCATTTTTCGGTCAGACCTTCACAATTTTGTTGAATGGCACGAGAATATAAATTTGGAGTAACGCGAATTCATACATAGAATCGATCAAGTGCAATTGAACGAAAATATCTTTTCCAAAAAGGGGATACATGGCTTGAAATTCTTTTCAAAAAATTATCATCTACGATATTATATATTTATACGATTTGTTTGTTTTGTTTTATCCCAGTTAAACGTTTCGAATAATAACGTTGGCTTATACGTGGGTTTCATTTATATTGTCGGCGATTATTTCCGACCAATAAAATAATTCAAAAATAACATTAATAACCGTCAAACGATACATGATATTTCGTCTGAGATTTATATGATTTTTATCGAATAACTCGAAACACGCGACATTATTACGGTGATTTTATGGCGATAGAATAAATCGATTTCGAATCGACTTTGGACCGTCTAAAAGTCATCTTCCGTATAAGTTAAATGTTTGATCCGCATGGTAAATCAACAATTATTTTCGCTCCGTCCCCATTCGATTTATATATATTAAACGAAGACAAAGTCAAACTACTCTCGATAAAAGTCGTTCCTGAATTCCCGGTACAAATGCAAATCACGCGCAAATTTGAATATACGAATAGTTCGCTCACATATAAATTCACAAATACACACACACACAAACGTACATATTTCACATACATGGAATGTGCGCGATAAGTCTACAGGACATACGTTTCGGAGTCGTGGTCGTAAAACGACACAATACACGGTATATACCTAAAAAAAAAAAATACTTTGTACACTACTATTAGCGAGAGGACAGAACGTATGGATTCTAAGTATTGTTTACTAACAGTTATACCGTCCAAAAAAAAATGTTTTTCAATTTAGACAGGATTTTCCGAGGGAACGTTGAACATGCGATTTTGACAGACGTTCGACAGAGACACGCCGCCCGAACCGTTTGACACGATAAATGTCATCGTCGTCGAGCTGCTGACGGTCGAAGCCCTTTTGCCTTTGTTCATGGCCGTGTCGGCGATGATCGATGGCCGGGCTAACCTGAAATCATTAAAACGGCCGAAAATCGATTAGGAAACACAAACGAAAAAAATGTATCAAATGAAAAAATACGTTCACGTCGTCACAGTGTTTTTTTTTTTATTCCGATCTTGTACACACGTAAGCGGTTTTTTTTTTTAAACACGATATAATAGAATTTCCGAAGTGTAACAGACTTCAAAAAATGTCAAATTTTAGGCTACAATGGTTTTTTTTTTTAAATAATGGTGGTCACGATACCGTAACCACCATTCCGTTCGCTATGAAAACTACGCGAATCCGTAATTCAATATTGTTAATAATCGTGTTTGATCCCATTTAGGGCGAGATCGAATAATAATATTATATACGTCAGCCAGTATTTATCGGCGTTGCAAGTATGCCGGCTGTGTACACCGTGTACATCTATCTTACTATCGTACTATCATCTTACTATCGTAAGACGTATTAAATAGTAAATATATATTCGTAGACTATAAATAAGATATTTCTGTTTTATAAACCATTTGTTCCATAATACGTTGTACAGGCACTGAAAAAAACAATACAAAACGCGAAGTAGTAAACACAAAGAACAAGTGCTATTAAATAGAAATCGTTTGGAAAACGTATTATTTGTTTCTGCGATGTTTCCGAACGATGGTCTTCGAAGTCTCAATAAAACATATAAATAAAAAAATTATATCCAATCAGCTGATATAATTCTATTAACATTTAAAGTGCTGAATTTGAATTTTCAATAATGTTCGAGTTAAATTCTTAGAAAATTATGAAAAAAAAAATACCCTATCATACTTCAAAATATTTCAATTCAATATGACGAGAAAGAGAAGTATTTGATAAAAACGAAATTGGATAAGTTTTATTTTTATACCACGAACGAACGGTTCTGTGTTAGTACACGTTTAGCTATATATTGTTAATATTCTTTACAAGGCTCACGTAATTCTTTAAACTGTACATCTTATTTAAAAAATACAATAAATTAAGTTTAAGAAGAAAAATCAAAATTAACGTCCTAAACAGCGACAAAAGGTTTTACTGTATGCAATACAGAATCGCCAAAAATGTATGATTTACCGTCATAGTGTTAATGTTTATCTGTGATGAGAAAACGAACGAAAGAAGCGCGTAAGAAAAATGTTTGAAGCTTTGATCGGATCAAATTCGTCCAAGTATAAATATACGTGTATGATATGAGTGGTAAATATGATATTTTTCCATGTCGAACAATCGAATTTAAAATGTTTGTTTTTTCAATTTAATTAACTCTTCATTTTTAATTTATTCGTGGTCCGATTGTTTTATTACACGCGGCGGAATTGTGAGAATGTGCGGATAACGTAAATTCATCAGGACTGCATTATTATACACACGATATATTCAACGACATTCGACAAAACTAACAACAATGTGCTCTACGGCCGTAGGGCCGTATAATAAATGTATTATGTTAAAGCTTTTACCGTCGTCCCGATATTAATGACGGTAAAATAATATGATAATATTGCTGTTGGAAAATCATGCGATTCCGTTAGTGCACACAACAGGTACGGACATTCGGGTTAAAATAATATCGTCGCGACAGATCGACACGTGTGTACGACAATTTTTCAACGGTACGCTCTCCATTGCGTATTGCGTCGGAACGATGCAGTCGCGACGATCAAAAACATATTTCGGCGTTAACGAAAACAGTTCTTATTTGATACGTCTCTGATGAATTTTATTTTCACACGATAAAACATTCGGTTTAGGTTAAACGTTTGTTTTCTCACTTTATAGTAAAAAAAAAAATAGATTTTTTTATAGGTATACATAAATTTAACAACAATATATGGACGACACGTTTACACAAAT
The DNA here is from genome assembly GCA_019022885.1 of Schlechtendalia chinensis. NCBI lineage: Eukaryota > Metazoa > Arthropoda > Insecta > Hemiptera > Aphididae > Schlechtendalia > Schlechtendalia chinensis. Next base: position 547,568 of record CM032351.1, read on the forward strand.
TTGAACGCACTTTCAATTAAAATTGATAAAAAGAAAAAAGAAAAATTTTTAAATCCATCACTATACCGATTGAAGTTATGATGTATTTAAAGGAACATATACGAATTTTTATTATTGACGGGTGAAATTGAAGACCGCTTAATAGCTGGAATGTATGCGTTTAACTAATAGATGTGCTTAAAGAATTTGCAATCAAACGTACGTACTGTCAATGTATAATAAAAGATTTTCGATTATGTTTTATCGAACGCACATCGTCAGTTGTATAATATGTATATCGAGTGTCGACTCCGCGTGACATAACGCGAACTATGTCGAATACGTTTTCAACGAGATGTTTTTTTTATCGGCCGGTTTATGAATATTGTGTACACGTCATTTGTACGAGTACACGGACGTCATCTGCAGACTGAGAGAAGTTAACGCGATTCTCGCGCCGTCGATAGTTATTGATTGAAAATAAATCATACCTTGCGTCGTCGCGCGACAAGCAATAATATCGTAGAATCCTCAAATTTTTCCGACAACGCGCGACACCTACTATTTTAATCTTGTCTCGATTAATCTTTCCGTCCGGGGGAAAAAGTGTCGCCAACGATAACAAAAACGACTGCGTCTCTACGCTCGTTGCACGTGGGCGCGTATTTCGTATTTTTTTTAGTAATAAAAAAACCCAGCAGCATTATCGTCATTTTGCGAAAAATAATAATAATAATAAACTTGGTCTTGTATTCTAATACGAATTGGAAAGAAAGTAACGTGATTTTTGTAGACAAACACGTCATATTCGTTTTGATTGAATTATATTTCAACGAGGTAATATTTTCTGAAATACGATCGTTATGAAACACGAATTTCGTCTACGAACTAAGACTTGACGTTCATAAACTCGCCTCGTATATATATATATGTGTGTGTGTGTGTGTGTCCGACAGGTGGTTTTTCTCGTTGATGGACTTACGGACGGAGCTCATGCGAATGGATCGTTAGGGCGGCGACGCGGCGCAGGCAGACACTCGACGAGGTCCGCATAATAATCACGTGTAGCGCTCGACGGTGGGATCAGAAAATTGCCCATTCTTTCTCTCTCGCGAAGTTTTCACGTCACGATTCACACGACTTATACACCGACAAAACTTGAGTAGCTCGAAGTAGTACCCCGTCTTAGCAACGCGATCATTGTGGTCGCGCGTCGTTGTTTAATAAGGTCGTTATTATCGTTATTATTTATAGTATACGCGCGGTGACCGATTTAAATATAAAATTAAAATAATGCAATTATAGTCGAATACAAATTTATCACCATAAAATCGAAGACGACACGTCACGCGTTTCGTTTTCAAAAAACATTTTGCGAACTTGTTTCAATCTTCCCCGAACGTTTTCTCACGAACACGTTTCGCGTGAATATAGACTATTCGCTTGGTGTACGTATGTGAGTCGAAATCGCGTTGTACGGCTGACAAATCTGGATTTTTACATCATCCTACTGTTTTTTAATTTTTTTATTTATATACATAGTTTATTACATTTTCTAATACGTTCACACGATTCGACGTCTTTCGGTTCAGACGGTTTTGTATCGTACACTCCTAACGATATGCTTCAATTTTTTTTTTTTTTTATCTTCAGTCGTACTTCAGTGTCACTCGTAGTGCGACTAGAAGTAGTGTATCTAGCGCGTTAAGGCGTTATTATTATTATAAGTATTTATTATAATGTACCGCAAGTATCGTCATCAACAAAGGATTGGGAACCGAAGATACTTGGTACACCCTATTGTGAGGCAAAGAGATACTTTGGACTCTATCAGCACACTTGTGTGCCAATTCAGAAGAGATGAATCAACATTTTCCAATTATTTTCGAATGGTCCATATCTACTTTTAACGACCTGTCGACAAAAGTAGAAATGAAATCGACAAGACAAGACACAAACATGGAAAGACGCATCAGCCCGGAATAAAAATTTGAAAAATAAAAAAATATAAGACGTTCATTGCTTGTGTCGTCCGTTTTATAATTGAAAACACAACACACGCGACGCAATGTTGATTGACTTGGTCGGCGTTTCCGGTAATATAATCGAATCGTCTGAAATACACAGCCACTGTCGACCGATCCGATGGCCAGCCTACCGAGACGAGAATACCAATACCAACACCAATACGCATCGTCTGAACGTACTCGTATAAATTGCATGGCCACTGTACGACGAAACGACCGGTTAGTTGCGAACGGGGTCTCAGTGTTCGTTGGATCTCTCGAACTCGTTTTTCTAGGATTTCATTTTTGAAGATTACTATCGCACGGTTTAGTCTATACGACGGTTGTGCTTCTAAAACGTCTACCTCTTTTCCACAGTCTTTGAATCGTTTGCTACCGAGTACTATGCCGGAAGTCCTTTCTAACTGTTAATAATTAATACAATCGTCGAGTTATTACGTTTAAAAGTTAAAATATATATATATTTGTGTATATACTTGTACACGTACCGATTAAAATGCTATACAAAAGACGATTTTTGAATTTCAAAAGCGTCATACGCGAATATAATACAACGCAATACGACCTGTAAACACAATCCGCGTAAGATATCGCCTGGTCGACGGTTTTTTCAGCTACCACGCGGCGAACAAGGATCGGCGTTGGGGGACGGGTATTTCCTTTGAAAACCGTTTTACCTATCGTGGTTACGACGCTGACACGTGCACCGTTCGTTGAAGAGCAGTGTCGTGTGTCGTCGTGCTCGCGGGTCGTCGTCGTCGTCGTCGTTGCCGATTACGTTACATAATAAATCGATTATTCGGGTCTCGAATCGCGCGGGAAACGACCGTGTCGGACCGCAAACCGGGCGAAACACTTTTTCAGCGGACTACGCGCACACAATATCAAAAACTCGTGTGCACGTCATAAAACAAACGGGCGCGTTATAACGGCGCGAGACGGAATAATGGTCGATTCCCTTTGTTCCGAGCCGAGCCATGTAATGTACTTGATTAATATACTTGTTCGTTTGACCGAAGTTCAAGTTATTCGTACTCTGTTCGTGCAATATTTACGCGGCAATGATGTGTATATATTATTTTTTAAAAAAGCCGCTATATTTTTCGGTATGTACAGGATCACAAATTTCTATAGTGGAAAACATTGATGAGATATCAAAACAAAACAAAATATATCATTATTTGAGTAATTGTAAAAGCGGATGACGATTTTTGGTGGCAGTTTAAATTTAATAATACGGTCGACGTCTAAGCGTATTCGATCAGATGTCCTGAGGAATAACATATCCGAAAACGTTTCGCGACCATTTTGTCATCCCACTTGCGCGAACATGTGCACGTTATAAAAATATGACGAAAAGTAATGAAAATATTTCCAACACTTTGACGTACACAAGCCCACGCTCGTCGCACGAGTATAAATACACGTTTTCCCGCTTAAGGCGTTCGAAAAGATACTTAAAGGCTGTATGTCGACATCGTATTTATAAGCGGCTTATATAATATTTAAAATTTAACGTTCTGCGCGGTGGCGTCATTTCAGTTTTTTCTTGACTGTGGCAAACACTTTGTGATGCGCCAACTTGTATTAGTAATAAATAACGTATTGGCAATTAATAGTTTTGAAGAGAATAAGCTGACTTGAGATTAAGCTGACTACTAGACTGTGGTAAATGCACTAGTCGTCCTGCCTGGGAGGCCTCAATGACGGCCCACTGGTTCTGTTACCATGTTGTGACCCGGTTATATTATGACGGAAGAATTCGTAACGATCGCACGGTCGGTTGGAGTGTTCTTTAATATGTATAAGTAACATGAAAATTCGTCATCGATATATAACAAACGTATTGAATTGTTAATCTTACTATGTTTTTGTCTTTTTGTTTTTTTCGTGCGTGGGTTGCAGATTATGCGATGAACGTAAAAAACGTGCAGCGTATAACCGTGTATTGTTGTTCACGCCATCAATTTTTTCCACCGATATTATAATCGCGTCACTATTTTCCAAAAACAGTCGGTCAAAACAACTCACTAGATCAACGTGTTGTTTTAAAACTACTCGAATTTCGTTTACAGCGTTTTGTAAAATATTTTCAACATTTTTTTTGTTTGTATTTTTCGTTAACCCGAATACGTTCTATGGTATTGTTCGCGATACATTACCCACTGCGATCAAGTAGCGTATTTATTAGTAGGAGGAGGTCGTGGAGATTTATCTGCCTTCGGTATGTACATATTTAATAAAACGTATGTAAATTCACGATTTTTTGCACCACGGAAATATTGGCTATCATCTCATCGTTACGGTGAACGTTGTTACGTTAGTTGGGTACAATGTCGTTCAGAAGCACTGTTGTCGCTGAAGTTGCTTTTGTTTTATATAAAAAAAAAAATATATGCAATATTTGTAATCGCAAAGTAATATCAATTTTATAGGTTCCGCAGTTACGCATATATCGTTCGAGAAAATCGAAAAATGAATTACGAACCGTTGTGACGGCGATCGGTTGAATATCGCGGATCATTGACCGATAAATAGTTGTAACGTGTATACAACGAAAACGTAACAAACATAACACTATTGCGAATTTAATTAGTTAATAATCAATAACAATAGTATTTGACGTTTAAGATGCATATGTATGGATGTACATCATATACAATGTATAATAGTTCACAATCAATAATATTTTAATTGTATTTATTGATCGAAAACAATTTTATTCACTCCTATTAAATACTGCGCGGATTTAAGCAACACGTCCTGCAGTAAATTAATCATACGAATTTTCGGGATGTTTTTCTATCAACGTCTATTGCGTACAAATTTTAAAGGTTACAGCATATGCTCACAAATCCGTTTTTTCCATAATTAGAATTTTTTAACGAGTTATACATCTTAAAAATCTAATTTATTAAAATACGAATATTTCACATTAAGAGTATAATTTTGGAACGCCAAGTAAGTTTGAGGAATGTTAGGTTATGTTAATCATTGTTGTGTTCAATGAAAATAATGTAATATTCATTTTGAACACGGTGATATTGGTCATGTTTATTAAATAAATATATTTATTGTTTTGGATTATTAATTTAATTATCTCTTCAGTAGCAAAAAGTCAAGAGAGAGAGGGTATGATTTAGCATTACTGTTACTTATATAATTAATAAAAACTTCCCTTCCCTTTTGTAAAATCCTTAATACGCCACTGCTGCAATATCATATTGTCCTCGCTAATCTTAATGTTTTTACAATCAAACCATATAAATGTAGTTACATCTACTATTGTTATTTATATATTTTCATATAGTAACTATATTATTTATGCCAAACAAAAAATATAACTGTCAATAATAATAATAATAATAATAATAATAATAATAATAATCATTACTTTGAACTGTAGTTTTTAAATGTTGCAAAACACACAAACAACTTTTCAATTTGTAAAAAAACAAAATGCTAACAATAGACTTACGTGTGTGCTATTGTTATTTCATACCAAAGCGCAATGTTTTCTCGTTTTTAATTTTCATGAAAAATATACTAAAAAGAAACATCAATCGTAAATAAAAATTATTTCAATATAAATATATATAATGTATAATATTATATATTGAAAAAAACGCAGAAAAATTACTTGATTTTTGCACATACTATCGAATACATCAAAATTATAATAATATGTATAGTGTAAAACGTATATTGGACAAACAAGCACAAAATTAATTTACGAGCGCATCACAAATAGTATTCTAAACGAGTTTTATAAAACGTAATTTGGATACAATCAAATATCACGCGATCATTATCGCGTATTTTATGATGTGCTTTGTCATTTGATAATTAATTTAAATAAAGCAAATTCATAACAAAAAAAAAAAAAAAAAAAAATATCAAACTGACAGTACGCATGTAAGATAGTAATGTAATTACATCTTATAAGTAATAACAATATTACATATCCAACTGCAAATCAAATCATACAGTTCATGAAGTCGTGTACTTCCAAAATAATTCTTTCATTCCAAATGCGATGAAAAAGTTTTATAAATAAAATCAAGCAGCTCTCTCTCTATATATATATATATATTTACAAAGCGCCATACGTGTATCAAAAGTGCATTCACTCTGGCCAAAAGCCTACCTTATATTCTAGGCGCATCCTGCGGTTTTCTCTTCGCCTATATGCACGCTGGGCCTAAAACATGAAAATGGAAAATACATTTATGATACTGCAACGTGCACGATAAATCACTCGACGCCTCACGGATCGATAACCGTACAATTTAACTTAAATACTATTTTTGGACTATATTTGTTTTAAAATCTTATCGACTTTACGCGTTGCGCGTACGAAATCGAGTTTTACGTTTTGGTTTTTTAACGGGAAAAAATACTTTGCCAGTCAGTAATACGTTAGCATACGATTTTCAACCTTTTAACAATGGACGCGGTTGGGCGTGCAAAATGCAGCCGAGCATATTTCATACTGCAGCAGAAGATATCGGTCATTTTTTTATTTTTATATAAACGTATAGGCCCGTCTTAAAAAATCACTCGAATCCATTAATTCTTGCCATGAATTCTAACCCCATTCCAGGCAACCCTCCTAGAAAATCAAAGAGAAATCGGTATAGAAATTTAATCTAATCAAACCAATAACACGTCTATGAGGGCGCCACCGCTGAGCGACTAATTAAATTTAGATAATCATGTCTTTGAATAAATCCAACATCCAAATTTTTAAATTGGAATATTCTTACAGTTCGTATATTCATAACCAATGTCTTTATAATGCATTTTTTTATGTATATTTTTGATTTTTCGTTATGAAATTTAATTCCGTTTTACGAATATTTGATCATATAGAAAAAATAAAATGTATATTTACGATATTTCCGGTTTCAACACTCATACACGGTTATATAACAATAATTTAGTTTTTATATCGATGACTCAGATAAAATCAATTATTGCATCGATTCGGGGCGAAAAAAAACGCGTTTTACCACTGCGCCGCACAAACGTGTCGTTCGTTCTACGTCGAAACGTGCCTTCGTATTATGTTATTCGCTCAAACGTGTTCGCGGTTTCCGTTGTTGATAGTAATGCACCCAAACATGTTACGCTTAACAAACTAACTTTTCTTCATAGAAAAAAACTGTTCGTTTATTCGTATTTAATGATAAAATGATGTAATCGAACATCACATTTTACTTAAGAAGTTGTCATACAAAGCGGTCGAAGCCGATGCGTTTTTAATACAAAAACTTATCAAACGGGTGAAACTCACATTTCTAAGAATTATTGGCTTTTGATTTTTATTATTGGTTTCAGATATTCAAAATTCTAATTTCAGTGAAATTCGTAATAAACGTTTGAATAATATTCCGAATTTTAGTATTTTTAAAATTTTTTTTTCCAACATGATTTTAAAGTTTAATCGAAAATCAAGAGTCAAATGCGAAAAGTCTTCTTTCAAATGCAAAAAAAAAAAATATTCGAAATCTGACTATTGCACGAGACATGAGACATACGTTCTTCCCGTAAAGCCGCTTTTCTAATTAAAATGGTGTGATTTGTAATCAAATCAGCTATATTTTACTTCCTTATAAATAACCATCTACGACATCCTTAAAAATATAACGTAGTTAAATTCTTTTTAGTTTTATTGACAACAGACTCGATAATAAAAAATACGACAAATAACACAATCGAAAGACAAAACAAAACAAAAATATTTAATAAATAACGCTAATTACCAAACGGATGACAAGGTCGCAGTTGGAGAACTGAATAAAATATTGTGTGTGTGTGTGTGTGTGTGAGAAAGGAAAAAAGTACGCCAGACAAAATGATTTAAGTCGAAATATATATAAAACAACACTAGTATTTGCAATACGTATATATTTCGTGTTCGTAGCGGATCTATACAACTCGTACAAATTTTTTGAATTTTCATTAAGATTAATAAATGTAATTCGAATCAGATTTCAGATTGACTTTAAAAGTCAATACAAGAAAGTACCGTATCGATTAAATTCGATTTGGGTTTCAATCGGCGGACGTACTGAAAGTTTAAAACTAAAATTTACGGTCAGCAAATTATTGATTAATTACATTTTTTTTCAATATAACAAATGCGATTTCTATTTTTTGAAGTAGGCACTGTGATAATTTTTTAATCAAGAACGAATAAACGTATTCATATGAACGTTTTCTTATTTATACCGCGTAATACATTTATTTTCCGGTACGTGTGTTTATATTTATATTATTTATACAACGAGGCTGTTCGTTAATAATACTATAACAATTAATCGTCGTTGTTTCCAGGGAAAAAATATTATAAAACTGTCCGATGAAAACCCGTTTTCATAAATAAATAATATTTCGTAAGACTCGACGCCGCAAAGTACATTCTCTATATCCTCTTCAATCATTCCGCCCGTACACTGACAGATGACGAAAATCGCGTATACATAATATACGTATCCTCGTCGAAAGAAATAACGCGCGCGTATTTCGAGATTTCGTTCAAATGACCACGGAACCGTATATTATTGCGTACAATGTACACCATCAGCGGCGTATACACGCCGGACGGGAGTAAATTCGTCCCACTGCCGACCATTACTATTTCACCTTAGATTTGTATTATTATTTTTTTATTTTATTTTATAGCTCTGGTTCTTCAAAAAAAAAAAAAGAAAAAAAACGTTTCCCTCGACTTTATTTTCATCCAGAAATAGACTACTGGTGCGTACAGATAATATTCTATGTTTAAATTGTTCAGTTCGAATTATCGTAAACGATATTTGTGCGCGTTGTCGAACGTGTTGTCAACGGAACGCGATGTACGTGTACGATATTTATTTGGTAATCTTAGCAGTGACGTCATTTCGGTTTTTTCTCGACTGTGGCAAACACTTCGCGATGGCCCACTTATACTAAAAACGAACAACGTATCGTCGACTTGAGATCGAGCTAAACACTAGACTGGGGTAAGTGCACGATCCCCTCTCGAATGACGCCGCGGAACTTTAGATCTTATTTTTTTCGACAATTGCTATCATAAAAAAAAAAAAACAATGCCTACGTTTTTTAATCATTGATTTCTATCTCGCAATTTTCAAATCGTCGCGGGTCACGCCACCGTACGTACGCAACGCGCGCGGTGTGTACGTCACACAAAGAGATATTTGACGTTTCCACGTCGAATCACAGCGTGCCGACAACGGTGACAATGGCTCGGCGTTACTGTATTTTCCGGATCGCGTAATACGTCGACATTCCGTATTCAACGCAATAAATATGTCACGTACTAGAAATAGTCAGTACAGTCTATACGTAAATCGCCGATCGCATAACGCGAAATATAAACATATTAAAATGGCCGTACGAAAAAAATGAATAATAATAACAGAGACACATAACACAATGTGTTGGTAAACGTGTATGTGGAAAGAGACGTTTCTGCATTTCGTTATATATTTTTATGCGTCGATGGCCGAGAAAACGACTACGCGAATAACGCGCGCCGATTGGGGATGTAATTGCGTTAAATCAGAACCGTACCTTTTTCTTTCACAAATTTATCAACGTGCATTATGTATTTATTACCTTAGGTTTTATTATTTGCGTGTGTTTCGAATGCGTAATATGTTGTGTCACGTTTCGCGCGGCCCTCTCGTGGGAGTTAATCTCGTCCAGGCGTCCGCGCTATTCAGAAACGATTCGTAGAGAACTCTCGAAATCTGCCACGCATTGAAATTCGCGTCCACTGACACGCGATTCGTACGGTCAGATTGTTCGCGCGAGAAAGAGGGAAATAATAATCGTTTGGCCGGATTTTCGATTTCGTATGGGGACGCGTTGCGAGCCATCGGAAATTTGAAAATCGGTCCAAACCGCGCCGACGGAGAATACGGTTGTTTCGAGATCGATCAGCGAGTTTTCTTTTGGTTTTTTATGTGCCTGTCCGTCCCGTTACGCAAGCACTTTGAAGAAAACCAATAATATTCATCAATTGTATTTGTTGGCGCAAGAGCGTAAACATTTTGTTGTTCGATTTTTCGACTACACGACTGAAACAAGCGTAAACATTTTCGGTATTTTAACGAAACGGTTATCAGGCGTTGTCACAATAGTAATACATAATCTACCGGATAACTATCGTGTGTTGAGAACGATTTTTTTTTTTGTTGTTGTTGATGAAATCTATGCTGTTAATTTATTCGCAAATATTTCTTTAAAATAAAAAAAAAGTATATGTTCAAACAATTTGTATAAATTGAATGTTTGCGCAAACGGAACTGTAACAAAACCTCATTAATACTATATACGGTGCGCATTATCGATTTACTATTGCCTGTTTTAATTGGAAACGGTTAAATACGTCAATATGTCGTCGACACGAATACTGTATCGATTCGTGTGTTTTATCAAGTATAACACAATATACAGTAAAAATTAATAATCATATTTGAAGTCAATAATAGTTTTTTTATCGTTTTTCAACGCATTTTATTTTAAAATATCATATTTGATTTAAAAACACACACGTGAAACGATTAAAAACAAAAAAAACCATTATAATTTGTATTTAATATTCTTGACAAAACAAGGATATTATTAAATACAATAAAAAAACCATTACGAGTTTTGTCAAAAAAAAAAATTCCCTGTCCATATAAATTTAAATACTTATTAACTTGTTGTGCAACCTATAAAAATAATATATATATATATGTATATCACATTATATTAAAATAATTATAAATTCAATTTTAAATAAAAATGCGCGTGTTACAGTGTACGCTATTTGTTCGGAAATTAAAAAATACAAATATATACATTATTTTTCATTATTTTTATCGTATATATACACATGTTAAATTTATTCGAAGTTGAAAAAACAAACACAAAGGGTATTTTTTATGTGGGACACGTTCATGGCATTAAAATTGGTTTACAAAAAAAAAAATTAAATACGCGATGGGTATCCTTCCGAATAAACAATGATCCTGTTTAGACTTTTGAAAGCATTGTACGTGTAATTTTTTTTCTGTTTTCGTTAACAAACAATCTAGCAAATGAAATCCGAAATACTTTTACAATAATCTTACTTAATAAACGAGAGTATACGTCTACTTTTTAGGAGATAAGTATCAATTGGCTCAAACTTTAATAAAATTAGTTTACAAAAACCTTATGATATATATGATTTAGTATTGCGAAAAACTTTCAAATATTTTAATTGGCTAATCAAACTACAATTGTAATAATACAAGGTTATTAATTTTCGTTCTTTTTTATCACACAATCGTTATCGAAATCATTGTTTTGGAAGAAAACCAATTCCAAATAATCGTACAAATATATAATATTCGAGTATTGTTCAACGATTCAAACGAAGGCAACGGCAACATAATCATGCAAATAATTTATGCGATTTACATTTTAAATAATCGATCGAATCGACCAATACAATACATACCGCAATGCATACTTCAGTATAATTTTAATAATTAATTTCTAGAAATTTCGATATTAAATATAGCATTCGTTATTATTTTTTCACTATATACATATATATATAAATTATGGACAGTATTCCGTTTGAAACCACAATAAATCCACGTCAGTAAAATACAAGCGTAACTGATAAAAATATGTGCACAATAAGTTATTAAAGAGAAGACGAATAACGGCAATGAGTGAATCACGGAAATCGAATATATAATTCATTTGGAAAACGACGGATTATTTTTCGATAACAGTCCGAATTCAAATTCAATTTAATACGTTGTGCATAAATACTATCTAAAATAGTTGTATGATATAGTAGTATTTGATTAAATAATTTTTTTTTTAATTTAAAATTTCCACATTTATACGATTTTAACAGTTCACTATATCAAATTAATATTTTTTTATTGATATTTACGGCCTTTGGCTAGCGAAATCCGTTGACTGAATTATCGAAATAAATCAATTCAATCTGCCGATTTTTTCGAAATCCGTAAAATTCAATAATGTATATTTACATTCGTTTCGGGTATTTTGTTACGAGAATTTTTCAGGCCGTGTGTATGCGGCTATAGCGTAGCAATATTTATTTGTGCGCCAGAAAATCATCTAAAATGTTTATTTATTATTATTTTTTTACGAATCGTATTTATAACATTACAATAAAAATATTCGCGGGTTTTTCTCTCAATTCGATTTATAAATAACGTAACAAAATATATTTCCTATAATGTCTATTATCGACCGTCGATGAGCTGCAGGCTGAATACCTAATATATTAAGTTATCTAATTACGAAATTACAAATTCACGTACCTATTAAATATTAAGATTAATATTAAGAAAAATAATAGGTTTATTTGCATTACACGTTAGCTATGAACATTATCTTATTGTAATCGATAAATTAAATGTATATATGTATATAGATAACAAATGGTTATTTTTAAATTATTGATTTTTTTTTTAATTTTTCGTATTTTCTTACAATACGATAAAAAAAAAATCTTACAAAATTTAAAAAAACATAGTTGTAAGAATTTAGACTATTTTTCAAGTATACATATATATATATATATACAGGTAGTTGAAGTAATTTTTTTTTTAAATAAAGACTGTAATTTTGCGTATCAACGAGAAAACAATAGTTACGTCATAATAATTCGTCGCTATTGCTTTCTATATATGAATACGAATATTCGTAACAAAGCCTAAATATTTCTAAAACATATATTTATATATTGTTGACAACAAAATCATATTTCGGATCGATAGTTATTATTCAATTAACGATCACATTTTATTATGTTTAACATGATAAAAACGTATTATTAAACAGACAAAAGAACGAATTTTCAGAATATTTTATAAAACCGTTTAAATAACAAGTTATATGTAATTGCATCTTGTTTTGTCATTCGTTTTTTCGAAAATATTTAAAAACATGTACTTATGGAAACTCGACATTGCAGTGAAATCGAATTGGTCACGGCGAGTGATCGTGAAAAAATATGTATTACTAATAATATACTCGTATATTAAATGTGTAAATGTACACTCTTAAATACAACATACCAAGTGTCCCGCGGACATTTGACAAATGTGATAACTTTTGTTTTATTCAATATTTTGAAAATGAAATGAAACGAAAAACGTACGGCTTCAAAAATACAACACTTAAATACACTGTTATTGCGATAGAAACGAAAACACGCAGTTCTCGACGAGTTCATAATAAACAAGAACAATATTTGATCGGGTCGAAGAGTTGCGCGAATTATTATTATTGTTGTTTGGTTTATTTTACGAGTAGGTGGTACAGGAAAGTTATTAAAAACATACACGTTTTATCGATCTAATTCCCATTTCATATATCATTTTTAAACCGAGTGACTTTTGTTTCCAATGCGAGAGCTTTCACTTGGTACGTGCTCTGGTATTGTAATTGAATGGAAAAAATATGTCGTCACGTTCAAATTCAAATTTCATTGTAAAAATGTGTTTTTTACATAATTATTAATTGGTATAGATTATAAATGCGCACTACGTTACTGACTCGTACTCGACACAATATTTTGGGTTTAAATTGAAACAATTTTGTCCGTCGGAGATCAGTAAAAACGTTCCCCCTTCACCGGAAATTGAATTTCCGTAGACAATTTCGTACGTCGTCACGAGTGCACGATTATACATTTTGAGTGACTTTGTAATGGGTAGTTAACGATATTGATTTGTTTCGTAACTTCAAACTTGATAAAATGCGATAAAATATCATGTCCCTATCCGCTACTCCTATTGGAAAAATCTGTGCTTGCACTTTACAGCAATGATCGAAATTACGTTTCGTAGAGAAGAAAACCGATATAATATACCGTACTGCTGTGGTAAAATGGCAAAACGAATTTGTCCATGTCTACGGCGGTCGTCGATATTGTTTTTTCTAAACCGCAATAGAATTTTCTGTGTTTATCACTGTCCATTCTATTACGACAATGCGCGCGTCTTACCGCGTTTAAATATATTTTTGTTTCAAAAACCAATCGCGATAATTTTCACCAATACAGCTCTCATAGCTATTCGCGAACAGCAGGTATTTCTTAAATAAAACGGAAACATCGAACATTTAAACAATTTTTTTTTTATCACAAAAATATTTGAAAAAAAATGATTTATTATTTTCCACATACATATATTATTGCCGTCTAACCGTACAGTACGATATTATAAGCATAACGTTATTCGATTTCTGTGTTTTACACGTTAGTGAAACATGTTTTTGTTACTAATTAAATCGTTTATAGCTCTGTAGCTATTGCATATTGTTTACTAAGGCATGCCCTATAAATCCTTAAAATACACATGCATTAATGCCCTAAAAAAAATCACTAAATATGCTCTAAAAATATACAAAATCACTTAAATATGCTATGAAAATACACATTAACTAATCGAAAAATTTATGTTTACATGTACTTATTATAAAAAAAAAAATAGTAATAATTAGAGCTAAGAACCAGGTTAATAAATAATGAAAAAATAATTTATTTATTTAAGATATAAATTAATTTTAAATTTAAATTAAAGTACATTAAAATGAGACAACAGAATTTTTGGTTGGCACATTAAATTCAAGTAGTTATTGATTTTTTTTTTTTTTTGGCTTATCAGTTCGATTAACTGACCTAATATGCTTTTCGGTTTTAGAGTTTAAAAGTTTAAAAACAGTAAAATGTTTATAGGCACTACTTTAATCTTACATGGCTTACAAAAAAGTACTGCTTTATCAATTAAAAACATTGCGCTTACGAACTATGAAACATAAGATTGTAGGCTATACGTATTTTCTTTTACTTTGGGCATTTCTTTTTCACAAAAAACCGACGACTACAACAGAAATATTACAACAACAAAACACACAAAATGGAAATATGTATACGACTAATTACCACCAATTGGTTAAAGTATCTCATGCTCATAAATGTAGTCTGTGCTTTTAATAATCCCAACTAAATAAATAGGAGAAACACTCATTTCAACAAATAACTTATTAGCAGATATATACGTATATATTTTATTATTTTTTTTACCAACTACAATAAGATTATAATTATAATTTGAAAATGTATGCAAAATATACACTTAAAAGAAAAACTTAAGAACACGTGAAAAAAAGTTAAATTCGCAAAAAAAAAACTTACTGTGAACTCCTAGTACTATGAAACAAATTTCTATTTTACTTAGCTATGTTTTGAATGAGTATTTGAAAACATGTTTACTTCTATAAGTTCCTAGCCCTAAAGATTACATTTTTCAAAAATCGAAAACCCAAATTGTCACGTGTTTCGTGTTTCGATCCAACAAGATTACGAAATTCTCATTACGCACATTTGAAATAGGATATCACTTTAGATTTATATATTATACACGCGATAGTTGATATTTTTTTAATATATTAATGACATGCAATTAAAAAACAAATTTATTCGATCCGTTTTTTTCATATACGCCGACTCGTATTACACATCGTTAAATCACGTGTATAGAAATAAAACCCAATAGCGTGTACAACTAAAAATAAAAAATAAAAAAACATCCACCGAAACGTCTCCGCCCTGTGGTGATATATGAGCATCCCTTTATTTCTCTATATATTATATGTCGAAATACGTTTTAGAAACGAAAAAAAAACATACACACACACAGACAGAAAAGCATACCTATTTGTGAATTATGGGCGAAACAACAACTGTTATATAACGAGTTAAACAAATATACTATATGTGTGTATACGATTCCCGAAATACGGGACGCGTCGGTCCGCGTACGGTCGTTAGTTAATAAGGTATATAAGCCTCCGGAGACTTCGGACAAATGGCGAAAAAAACAAAACGAAAAAAAAACAAACAGACAGACACGCGTTGTGTACTGTACACCGTCGTATCGAACAGGTATCGTGTGTGCACCGAATTACAGAGATTATAAGACGATCGCGTGGAGACGTAATAAACGTGTAATCACGCGCTGGCTGCAACGATGATCGTCACACACGTGCAGCGTGTATATAATAACGTTATTGTTATTATTTTCTACGATGTTTTATGTTTTGTCTGGTACTGCTGCCTATCCGTGTTGAAATCGTTTTTGCGATTGTTTTTTTCGTCTTTTTTCACGGCCGCGCGACAAACTCGCGTAAAAAATCGAACGGAAATATATGGTTAATTACATTGCCATTACGCGTTGATACTTGAAAATGGATTTCGCTTGTTTACGAAACAGATCAAACAAAACCGCTTTTCAAACGTCGCGACGTTTCCAAACGATAAAAGATCATTCGCGATTACATAATATGACGTTTATATACTTTTCTTCTCCTTTTTCGTGTAGCTTTACAGTTCTATGAAAGTTTTGGTTGCCACTATCGTCGACCTCCAATAATCACGATCCCGGATCTTTTCTTCCCAATTCATTACTTCTAATTTTTCCAGATCCTGACGTACTCCATCCATCCATAATTTCTTTGGCCGGCCTCTGGGTCTTCTTCTTGTTGGTTTGTATTCAATTAACGCCCTAGCTTCACTTGTTTCTTCTCTTCTCACCGTGCGTCCAAACCACTGAATTCTCTGAACCTTCACATAGCTTGTTATATAAGGTGCTTCGGTGATTTCCCTTGTTTTCGCGTTTTTTCTTTTACACCATCTACTTATTGCGTTATCAAACATATTGTCTTTGGTATTTTTTTCCCAAAGCTTCTTAGTTTTGTTCAATTTGCACTGTTATCGTCCATGTTTCACATCTATTAGTTAATGTTGGTCTTACAATATGTACAGTATAGGCGTACTTTTGTTTCTCTAGAGAATAGCTTTGACTTGAAGTATTTAAATAGTGCAAAAAAAGCCCTTTCTGTCTTCAGCAAGCGACTGTTATATATGACGTTTATGTGTATATATAATAAATATTTATGTTTTTTCGGGCGACATACAGTTATTACAGACATCATCGACGTTATTAAGAATTATACGAATTTGCACGAAACTTATCAGATATACGTATAATACATCGTACAATAATTCATACGTTTTAAGGCGATATATATATATATATATATATTATATATTAATATATAAAGTAAAAGTAGCGAATAAACTGTCAGAAAGTTTCGAAGTTAGATCTGGCCTAAGACAGGGAGATGCGCTTTCCCCGTTCAATCTGGCATTAGAAAAGTAAGTGGTAGATCTCTCCCCATTAGACAAAGTATGGAAATTTTTGGGACACAACTATCTTGGCATGCAGATGATATTGTGATTATTGGTAGAAACGAAGTAGAAATGAAGACCGCAGATCTAATAAAAGCAGCAGATTAATAATTAAAAGTTAATCAATAAGTGACTAAATATCTTGTAGAGAAGAGTGGACCAAGATGATTTGAGTGTCGGGTATGTCTTCCAACAAGTAACAGATTTCAGTTACTTAGGAACTAACATAAACAATCAAAACAATATGCACAATGAAATTAAACTAAGAATTGCATCAGGAAACAAGGGGTATTATGCACTTGCGAAATTGTTTTAAATCAAAACTACTGTCCAGAAGGTCAAAAGAATATCTATACTCCAGCTTTCTAAGACCGGTTTTTGACGTATGGATGTGAAACCTGGTCGGTGACTAAAGGGGATGAGGAGAGATGAACATCTTTGAAAGAAAAGTACTGCGTAGAATTTTTTTGGCCCTGTAATGGAGAGCGGAGAATATAGAAGAAGAACTAACCAAGAAAATGTACCAAATGTTTAATAAACCCATTATTAGTTCGTACTTAAAAAGCAAAAGGTTAGAATGGGCGGGTCATATCTGGAGGTCGGAAGGTATGGCAAAAATATGTTTACTGGAAGACTGTATGGAAAAAGACCCAGGGGTCGACCGAGACAAAGATGGACGGACAGGGTGAAGATGGATCTCACGGAAATATCAGAAGAAGCAAGGATTGAAGACAGCGAAGACAGAGAGAGGTGGAGAGGAGTGGTAGAGGCAGTGATAGTCCTAAATGGACTGTAAAAGCTGGTTTACATACATACATATATATATATTATATTATACATTTCTTTTCATGTTCATATCGCGTTTCGTCTATTACTATTATGTTCCCTCGTTGCCAATCGAGTAGCGATTTTTCTTTAATTAGTAAAGTCGGTTTTTAATATTAGTTGCTAATTCGAGTACAATCTGATAATTGATGTGAACGAATCGTGATTGCAATGAAAATAATAATGCTCATAATGCTCCGCGATAAATCGTTGATTGTGGAAATACTGTACGTTTTTTATGTATTCGCATATTTAAAATATTAAATATAATATTCTATTATGAAAACGTATATAAAATAAGTCGCGCATCGAACACTTGCGACTAGTAAATGATTAATATCTGAAGAAAACATTATACATTATAATACGACATATATAAATCATTTGGATCTAAATTTTCAAAATATATGGTTTTTAAAAATTATTTGTGTAATATGTATTAATAAAGAATCCGATTACACGAAGAGGAAGGGTGGTCTGAGAACCTTTGCGGATTAACGAGTCGTCCACGAATTTTACGACCCTATAAATGCAGGTTACACCTATACAACAGGACTTACAGCGAAGACAATAATACAAACTCATCTATTAAATTTTTAACGGTGTATATTTTACACACACGGGAACGCACGTCATGATAAATTCAAATTCAAGTCGAACACTTCCGTTTAGCATCAAGTTGATCGCTCGAAAATGTAATTTTGGATTTATATATTAGTGCGCTTTTAATCACCAGCACCACTCGCTCTCCATCAAATTATGCTTGTCATACTTGACATCGTCCGTTTTTGTTTTTAATGTTTCGTCATTGAAAATAACAATAATATGCGAAACAAGCACCATACATAATATTATACGGCTGGTTTTGTTTAACAATACACATTTTCGTGATTTTGACGGACAAAATGAGCCTCATCGACGGTTTTCGCCGCAGAAACATGTGCAACTTTAATAATGTTTAATGACACGAGTTTTTCGCGAGAATTTATATAAATATAACTCGAAAACGCAAATACACTTTTAACCGTATTTGGTAAATTTAAATTGAATTTAAATTGATTTCAAAAGAGTTAAACGACTTTTCCATTAACGTATTTTCTCGAACGCACGAATGCATATAACATACGAAACGCATTGGAAAACGGCAAAATCGTCGGCTTGGTAGATCGTCTTGGCCAAATCGAGTCCTATCAAACGAAAACGAATCACCACGCAGAATTTTACATCAAAGGACCAACGAAATAGGTTACAAACCAACTCATCAAAGTTCTGATTTTTTTTTTTCTCGTTTTTCGTTATTCGACAAAATTACGTTGGAAATCAAAAAATTCCAAAAGGTAACGGAAAACAAAAAAACAAAACAAAACAAAAAACAAGGAAAAATCGTCAATTATTTAAAAATTTTTTTTTTTTAAATAAACCATTTGTGTTTAATAAACTATACAGAGAAACGCGTTATATTTGCGAACAGTCGAAACGCAATAATAGTACTCGCGTAATACGATTTTTGCGGAATAATACGTACACGGCTATAAAAGATAAAACGTCTGGTTGAATTTGTAATTTATTATTTGATAAATTTATCAAAACTAAACGTAAAATTTAACTTGCTTTCAGAGATACACATTGTTCACCTGCCGTCGAATGAAATAATAACAATGTGATAGATTTTCATTTATTTTGGAAGTTGATGTTCAAACGTTAATGGTAATAAAACAATTATAAATCAATGATATTTGACGGACCGAGTAATTAAACATACTGAAAAAGAAATCGATAATTAACATTTAAATAAGCTGTAAATGCATACAGTCCGCACATTAATTTGTATTTAATAGTTTATTGGTAATATGAAATTAAATAAATTCAATTAAAAAAAATTTAAAAATTTAATTTCAGTAAGCAGTTGTCTGACATTTATTAACAATAATGATGAAACTTTTTTACCAACTCTGAGCAAATGAAAGAATGAGTAAATATATTAAGAATTAAATAAATATCACAGAGAATCGTACAATAATAACGAACAACGAAATCCTGATAGTTAAAAGAAAACCCCAATTCAATTCTACAAAAACGAATATAGAGCCGTGCGCAACATAACGATTACAGTCTTGTTGAACTATTTTTTCGGAAGGTCTGCTTTACTTTCCCTAAAATATATGTTTTTATACTGTATTCCGATGGTATATTATTTTGAATTTAATTTAACATTTTTGATCCATAAGAATATTTTTTTTTAGCATGCTGCTAGAACTGCATAATTTCGTGTATATTTGTAATATTAACAATTTATAACATTACATTTTTTTTTGCTTAATTGTAAAATATACGTATAATTACAAAAATTTGATCAGTTTGTTTTTTTTACGTTTATAATTTTTGAAAATAACAATTTATTAATTATTTTATTTTAATTTTTACTTGTATTAGTTGAAGTAAAAAAAAATATTTAAAGACTTATGTAAACAAATAATTCTTTTTAACTTATAAAAAAAAAATTGCAAATTAAAATAGTCGTATTACCTTTTATCAATATGTTTGTACTTATTGCACTTATAATAATAATCATGTAGATTTTAAAAAAAAAAAAAAAATGTTTAAAAAAAAGAAAAATCACTATTTTTGATAATATACAATCGTATATAATCGTTTTTAATTAAAAATTTTAATCGCTTATTTTTACATTTTTAATATCGATAATACAATATTGGTTACATAATAATCACGTCCACGAGTTTAAAATTAATTTGTGTACCACTTTTTACGAGAAACTAAATATAACTTGATTATTATAAGTATCACGTGCTTGAGTGTACACGCTTATATAATAAATATATATTGTAAATATGTGTTAATTTGAGCAATCATATTACATGCATTTTTTAGGTGATTCAATTAAAACGTTATATTGTCGATATTAATAACCGGCCGTAAAATATCTTAAAAATATAACACGTTCGTCATATTATACTAATCGAATATAAAACCCGATTAAAATCAGGCGTGTACGAGAGGAGAAAATTTTATTCTGTGGGCATGGTACAAAAGGTGTTCGATTTACAACACTACGATAAATAACAGAACAGAATATAAGTGCGTGCTTTGGTCGGACGCAAAAACGTGTTACGAAAACGAAAAGAAAAAAAAATCAATTTAAATCAATCCTGTGTTATACGTCCGCGTCTGCTGGACGAACCCTTAAACCCGTCTCCTTCGTGGTCGTTTTACGTTGTTCCGCAGCACTCGTCGAGATAACCGGATCGGTTTCCACTGTTTAAAATGCACGAACAATTACATGGAAATCGTTGTAGATAGCACAACAATGTTTGTTGTAAATTAATAACGTGAAGAAACCGCTTAGTTTAACCCGAAAAATCGATTTTTCTTTTGTCGTTCCAAATTCAAACGAACCACGTCGACGCTAATGGCGTTTCCACGGGTGTGCGACCGATAAGACGGCGCGCGTGTTAACTTCGTCGGACGGCTCGTAAAAAAACGGGTATCGGTTTCGACGGTCGGCACGGTGCCCAGCGTTCCCTCACGTATCGTTTCGTTTATTTCGCGAACGAAAAGTTCCGCCGTCGCGTTTTAATAAACGCGGCGACGTTGTATTGTAACAGTTCGTTCGCTTTCGAAACACAACAAAAGAACACGCGGCCACGCGTTTGTTACGGTTCGTGTCCGTTTCGTAGTTTAGAATTATTTTTACTTATTTTCAACGTAAATTTCGCGTTTCGACAGAGTGTACGGTAATGTCATCGAAACGGACTGTATACCGATGGAAATGCGAACAACTCGCGTATATTGTGCGCAGCACACGCGAAATAATATCACGTTTTTTTTTTTTTTATACATATATAATACATTAAATTTCATTCGAATCGAATCATTTCGTACGTATGCATATTCATTAAATGCGAATTAAACGCGTTTACTCGCAGAGCGGTTTATAATTATACAGAACAACAACAACAACGACGACGACGACGACGAAAAAACTTACCGCGATTAAAATGGTAAAACGTTTACACGCCCATGGCGCGACGCGATGTTCGATTAAATATTTACAAGTTTTAACGCGAAATTTCTTCGCGAGACGATCACCCGATTCCGATACCCGAGCGCATACGGCGGTAATGTCGTTTATTTTTCGTTCCGACGGTTTTCCGGGGCGACGGAGTCGATCGTGTCCCACTTTCCGTTTTTTTTTTTATTTATTTTTCTGGTCGCGTTCGCGCGAACCGTCGTAGCCACCGCGAAGAAACCGCGGAATTCCGTCACCGCCGCCGCGACAAAGTGTGTTTAGACATTACGACGAGACTATTGTTGGTCTGCACTCTTTTGTATTTAAAAAAAAAAAAAGAAAATCAAAAATTCCAGTCTGTTTTTGTCGCGAACAAAATTTGTAAAAAACCAACGAAATATAAAAACCATTTAAAAATCAACTTTACGAATCGGACTTCAAAACGTTCGCGAACGCCGTCTTCGTTTTCGAGTTTGTTGACTTTGACTAGCCTTTATTGAGAGCAAATGATCTCTCGAAACGGGAAATAGCGGTTTAGAGTGCACTATGTTAATGGAACGATATGCACGTGCATAAGCAGATACTGCCGCAGTATCGATCTGGAAAAAAGTTGAGTGTATGAAAAAAAAAAAAAACGTTCAAAAAGTTGTCATACGCGTATAACTGATGAACGTGGAACGCGAAAACGCACTGTGGTCGGGCGGATTGTTGGACGAGTTGTTTGGAGACGTCTGTAAGTGACGGCCGTATAATAAATATATTTATTATTGTGTGACGTGTTTTAACTGCGGAAACCCCGAATGAAATATGCACGTAACGCGTCCAGAATTTTTCGGGGCTTATGCTCGCGACCGTGACGTGAACGACCCGTAAAATTATGCGAATATTACAATGTGCATTGTTTTTTTTTTTTTGAATCGCTTTAAAGTTATCGCAGCAAACATTTGCGGGAAACGCGCTTTTCCTAAAACAGTATTGACAGGATTGGCGACTTTCGGGACGCGTGTAGGTACGTGAGACAAGTAAACGATTATCGGTGCGAATTTATCGCAGACTTGACTGTCACACGCACACGCGTGTATGTGTCGATAATCCCAGAGTTTCGAGTGCTTTATGCACAGATACGATGATTTAGATACAATTCCAATCATTTAAAATCAATAGAATGTAATTCCGACAAAAGATTTAAATCTGTCGTTCTTTTATCTAGGTCATTGTGGGAGTCGACTTTCAACGCGAATTCTGTTTTTAGTAAAATGGGAAAAATAGTCGAAAATATAAAAATTAAAATCATTTTTGACATAGTGTTAATTAAAATATCAAAAATCGATAACCAACAATAACGTAGAAAACATGCAAAGATTTCAACATTTTTTTCATAATTCGGTTCATTTCGAATGATCGACTTTCTGTCTAGCTTTTATGCCTAAAGAAAATACGAAAAATACACCATTTACATATTGTACATAAAATTATTATTTAAGACGAATACGCGCCGTGAGTACGAAGAAGTAAATAATTGACTTTTTCTCCCCGTTAACTTATTAGATTTATCCATAGTTCTTCGTAAAATCTTTTATGGAATTCGTAATATTTTTATTACGTCTATTCGTAAAACGTACGTCTATAGATTTTTTTTCATAGCAACAATGTTATTTTATATTTTTTTTTCAATAACTATATAATCTCTATTTATATCCAATCTTTCTTCAACCAACGACTAAAATTCTATTGTGTTCTGCAATAAACGTGATCGATCAATTCCATTAACGAACATGTCGAAAAACAGAATGATACGCGTCCGCAATATATATATAATAATTAATAATATATAAAATAGTGCTACGTGGGGATTGGTAAAATATTTTCTTTCGTTAAAAAAATAAAATATAAAACGACGCAGTCGAAAAATACGTTTGTCAAACGATGATTACATAATGTTTGTCGCGAACGTTATTACGTACGCGGTATTATTGACTGCCGTATGATTTAGTCGACAACGTTTTGTCTGTACGGGTATATACCAGTTTTCAATTAAAAAAAAGAAAAATAGTCGTTATAACAATCTCCCGTAAGTATAGCATATGCGAATGACATAAACAATACGAAACACATCGAGAAACATCGAACGTTTGATGAATATGCAAATGTTAAGAAAATACCATATTATATAGATAATATATATTTTCCTATATATCATAATAATTGTTTATTCGAATTTCGCGCATAATTTTAGCGTCATACAGTAATTCTGGCATTTGATTATTATCATTATGATTATTGATATTATTTCAAGACTATGATTGAAACGCTCCGTCGGACGATCACACTCGATATGTGTACTTGATATTATAATATGGACATGTAAATTATGAAAATCCACGCGATTCGTCCACGTAAATTAGACCTGATCGATTAGACTCGACAGTAATAATAATAATAATAATAATAATAATAATAATATAAACGTACAATGTAAATACGCGAAAACGGTTTTCCACATATTCAAATGTTTGTAATACAAACGATTGCCCGTTATATAAATTTTATGCGTCCATCCATAAAAATACATAATATACGTGCATGAAAGTCGAACAATATATTATGTAAGTTTTGAGATCGCTTATCTCCGACCGATACGACAATATTATTAATATCACTTTGGGTAATATAACTACGTGACAAATAAGTTATGCACATTATACTGCAAAAAAAAAAACAGATCAAACATTCCACTAGTTAGTTTCACCATATTTGTGTATGCTTGAAGTACGAAGATAAAAATGCGTCCTAGCTGCACATGATTGTTTTGCGAGTAAAGTCGTGACAGTGTCCACGAACCGTTCGTCTGTTGTACGCATGTAGACGATTAAAACGATTGTTGTATCGTTATCAATAGTGAATGTCAAAACAATGAAGTTGCTTTTCAGACGTATTTCTATTTATGTATATAATAATTACATAACGACGTATAATATAAATGATATAGGAAAAATACCTTACCGATTTTTTCATTTATACCATTACGCGAAACCTATAAAACTATGGAGAAAATTGATCATTCATATTATTAACCTTAAAACGATTATGTTACTATAATTAATAGCATTAAATTCAATAACGACTAGCTCAAAAGTTAGAACACGAATAATCATCAGGTTTCATCAATTATCGCGTTTAACACGAATTAACAGCAAGTTGAAAAAATGGATACATATTTTTTATATTTTTATATACCTACTCAATATAATCAATCTGAACGTGTAATTTATTTTTTTAAACATGATATAAAATGTATAAAGGATTATACGACTTATCAATATTACGTGATATAAACATGTATATCATGGAACAAAATAATAACTGCGACTTGTTTTAAACTTTCGATTAAAATTTAAAGAAAGTGATAAAAACAATTTATGTTGTTAAAACTCAATTATAAATAGTTTGATTGGAAAAAAGTAGCACTTATGCTTTGAACAAAACTTTTAATTTGAAAATATTGCCTTGATTACGTATATATCTTAACTCATACAAAACTAAAAAATTACGTATTAGATAATATTACGCATTATATATACCGTCAAACTAACAACAGGTGTTTGATTAAAATACATGAACAAAACAATTTGTTTAACTGATGGTCGATTAATTGGTAATAATATATTTACATATATAAAGATACCCGTATATACGGTGTGCTTACACGATTTGAAAATAATTTCTGTTGTGTTTTCGGTGGTCTACAATATTTAAATACACCACGTGGTTTACAATGAATATGTATTCATTGACTGCGTGTGGTCTTAACAGAATAGCACATTAATTTTTTGTTGGTTGAACAGTGACGACTCTTTTTTCAGAAAACTCGCCGCTTATTCGTAAAATTGGATTTTCTTTTGCCATGATTTTTAATCAGCTCGAAATCGAAACAATAAAAATAAACTTGCGAGAACAATAAGAAGATATTTTTATTTATTTAGAATAAAACGTGATTTTGGGTTACGTTTACAATCAAACTATTTAACTACATACGTTTTTTAACGAAATTTAATTATTAAAACTTTTCGCTGTGGCTATAACAAAACATCGTTTTCGGTAACAACAACGCAGTTGTTTTGTTTTAATTTTTTTTCACAAACTTATTGGAAAAAGTTTCGACGAATTTTCCAAAATAATAATAATATTATTAAATTGATGATGGTAATCTGATTTAATATGATAAGTCAGCGTGTCAAGCTGCGCAACGAAGATTTGCGTGTACAGTTATTATCAATTTCTATATTAAAATCAAATTAAATTACAATTATTTCACAACATATAAAGTATATTACATGTAAGTATATCCAGCAGACTTATAAAAATTCCGTATCGATACAACAAACGACGTCTGTACGTGAGAAATAGTTTAGGGTTTTAAAAACATATTCGTAATTATAATATTTTCTACTACGCAGTGAGGGCGAGGAACCGTTTTTTTTTTTTTTGAAAATTGTATGCTCGAAAATAATTTGTTGAAAATGTAACGAGTTTTCGACAAATGAAGTGTTCGAAAGTTATTTTCTATTCACATAGTATGTTCGTAGTCGCTTAAGTATTACTGTAATACATGTACAAAACAGAAATACATCTAAACAATAAACGAAACAGATCGGTTTATAACTTCAGTATTCCTGTACAAATTCTGTTAATGCAGAAAACATTATTTCGCTAGGCGTTATTTGTTACCTTACCGTTAAATAATAGACAAACGGTTACCTACACATATTCAATTGTTTCCTTTTACTCAATCGACTGTTTATACATTTGTTTCAACTAATATGCTAGTTACGTTCCATCGGTTAACCGAAATTTGGATTCTTTTGAACGCGTAAAGTTTTTGCAATGTCGTCATAAAAACTTTAACATCGCAATCGATCATTATTACTAAAAATAATTGACTGGATGACGTGGAAATGCAAAATCCATATCATCCGCCTCCGTATACTTCATGCGGCAAAACCATTTCGTTTCGTCTATCAATCTAATCTACACGACGAGATATCGTCACGTCACATTCACTTCGCCAAACAAATTGACATAGACACGTTTCGCGAAAAAAAACAAATTCCAGAGATTTTCTTTCCGAACACTCATTTTTCGAACTTATGACATTTCTAACAGAAATATTTCTCGCTTGAATAAAAAATTATCGCAAGTCTTTCGAGATGGCGTATATCAACATTGATCATTATGTCATATACATATATAATCCAATCTCTCGGAGTTTTCGCGGTTATCGCCAGCTATATCTTATTATATTAAAAATGTATGAAAAACATTTCAGTCAGCTCGTACCTTTTTAACTATTTTATTATTCAGCGAATGAAACAAAAATTTTTAATCGAAATCCGTGTACGGCTTTACAATTTTTGATAATTACGTATACTATCTTAAATTACAGAATGTATCTCAAATGAATACACTCGTTTTAGATTAGGTTATAATTCCAATAAGGTGAAAAAATGAGAAACACTTTTCCCCCGTTTTTTTTATCTCCAAAAACGTAACGTGATTTCTATGCGAAAATCCTACCCTAAAATGATGCATACATTATTTTTTTACCAAAATTTCGCCTTCAGGTCGCATGCGCATGTGGTTTTTAAACCTAAAAAAAACACCACGACGAAAATTATGCGAACGAGAGTATGGTAGGGACCGAAATTCGCGGACTTCAAAGCCTTCCACGACCGCATGAAGGGTAGATTGGAAATCTAACACGTTTTTTCCGATTAAAATTTTGTGTAACTACGGCGGGCCAGACTTGAAAGGACGTCCGCGTCAGAAGTTGAATAACACCGTGTCGTACGTGGACGATAGAGCGGTACGTACTGTTTTAATTAAAATTTTTCAACGTATTCCATCGTCCAAATAGATGCGCATTTCGTTTCCACCGAAGGGAACGTTGCAATATTGCGTCTAATGTGGTACTATTTTCGAAATATTAAATTAAGTCGCGCACTATATATGTGTCATTTATATTATTATTTTGCTACAATTGACGTGTGTACAACGCGGTTTTTAATTTTATTTGTTCAATCTGGACGTATTATTATTACACAGGCAGTGTTTTTACACAGGTTTTTAAGATGAGAGCAGGAAATGAAAGTTAAATAAGAAATCGAGATGTGGAAATCGATTGTCGGAATACGAGTGTTGAAAAAACAACGTATATAATATCCCATTACTATTCGCTAGACGTTTCATAAAGACTAAAAATAGCTTCTGGAATTATTTTTAACTCAAAAAATGTATTAAATTATCTAATAATATACGTGACATAGTTTTCTATTAGAGTTAGTTCGGTTCAAATACAATATAACGTATCATCTAATAGGATTAAATATATAGCTAACAGTGTAACTAAGAGTATACATTTCTGAAGCAAAAATTAAAATCGATTTATAGTTATTTCGTACGGTTTTAATTTTTTTTTTATCTTAATTATTGTAATAATAATAATGACAATATCATACAGACGACAGTCGCATTTTTCGGTCAATGAATAACCTTTTTTTATATACTGTTAACCATGATTTTTCGAATACCTTACAAATCGGTATTAAAAATGAATATTAACGATCTCGCGATGTTCGTATATATATATGATTTATCTAAACGTTCCAACGGACGAAAATATTATCAACTATATACCCAGATAATTAATTACGCTGCAGCTAGGTTTTCAGCCGTGAAAAAATTATCAATGTTGGATATACTTTTCATGGCAAAAACTCTTAAGTTAATTTGCAGATTTCAAAATCATCTATAATCGAAAATGCGGAAACTCGCACAAACAGGATAAAACAATAATTATAAACTTCGGGCCGTTTCGCATCTTAAAGTTCCTGAGAGGAAATCCCGACATTTCCGACAAAATTTGTTTCACTGACAGCTACTTTTATAGTTTCCCCGGTAAACAAAAAAATAAGGTAAAAAACAACCAATATTAATCATAATCTATTAAGACTTCAATTTACTTTGTTATTTCAACAATAGACTTATTTTTAAAACTATATCATGCTCTAATAATACTTTTTTACGAGCTACGAACAGCGTTAATTTTACATATGTATTAGATTGTTTGTTATTTAACAGTATAACAACTGTATTGTCTTTCATTTTATATCGATAGATACTTGAAACATTACCGATATTAAATCAAAAACAATAATTAATTATAAAAACATTTAATTAAAAATAATTCACAAGTTTTTCAGAAAGGTAGTTTTATATTTATAAATTATTTGCGTGATTATTAAAATATATTAACAACGTGGAATTATTTTAAGAAAAATATTTTATCTTATGATTTGTATTTCTGCTTAGAATTCTGAATGAAAATAAAGAATATTCTATTTTGATAATTCAAATGTTTCACGGAAGATATTTTACAAGTGATAACGGACTAGGTAACTGCTTAAACAAATTATAGAAAATAAACATTAACAATTTACAAGAATGTGAATTCAATATACTAAAAATCTTTAAAAATCCAATTTATAGTGTACTCCGAATTCAAAAAACGATAATAAAAAATGAATTTATAATCTCCCCGAATCAAAAAAAATCAATAGTTTTAATATCAAAAGAGAAAGATGTTATTATTATGAAATTTAAAAATAATTATTTGATTATATTTTTTTTTGAAAAAAAAACCTTAATTTAATATTTCGAAATGAATTACTGTTATAAAACTTTGTCCCGTCGATTTAATATCAGTTATAAACAATTACACCATAATGGTGTTTGGGAAAAAAAAAAAGTTCTCTAAAAAAAATAATAATTACTATAAATTGACCACAACAAATGCCAAAAATTCCCAAATTTAACAGAAATATAAATTTATAAAAAAATCAATATCTAAACAACGAGCGGAGAAAAAATTTACTTCACTTCAAATTCACACTGGTCTATTTTCACATCGTTATCATTATTCACGTAATCAGGAGCAGATATATTTCAAACATTTAATAACTTATTTTAAAACTTTGCCAATAACCACACCCACACACCCCACATACATTACACACACACACACAGACATACAACCTATACAAATAAAACAACGTTTTTGGATGGTTTGAACTGAAAAACTTCCATTGTGTGAGCGTCCAATTCCAAAAACGTTATTAAAGTTCATGTGTGTTAAAAATAACGGAGTATTAAACTGCATTTCGTTCCGAAAAAAAGACGAAAGTGAAAGTGCCTATGTTAATTCTTATACTATTTATGTAATAATTGTATGAAAGATCTATGGGATACTATAAGTATTGTCATCATTGGTTTGACAAGAACTCTATGTAGAATTTTTCTTGAAATGAAACAGTTGGCAGTATCAGCATTTCGCATCGGTAAATTTGTTTAAAAAATTCTCAAAATTGTACTTCTTTTGTAGTAGATCTCTTAAAATTAGATCGTTTCCACGCCACGATGGTACTTCGCCGGGGCAGAAGACGACGGATGTGAACAGTTTTACGTAGCAGGCTCCGTTTACGTTTGTTAACAAGTCAGTATGTAGATTTTTTACGGTCCGTATTTAATTTACTACACTCGGTTTTTTAGAAATTGTCCGACAACGAGTCTACGAGCGTATTCAGTTTGCCCATCGTACCGTCCCAAATTGTATGTAACTTGTTATGCATACCGACATTTCCTAAGAAAACTAAATATACTAGTATTTCCAGTGGACGTCCCGACGGTTTACTCATGTTTTCGGCGGATTTTGCGATTCTGCCGTGTCCATATCACGTTGGGTTGTTGTACACCTGGCGGCGATGGACGCGAGAAAATTTGTTCGAAGTAGAAAATTTTACGCGTTTAAAATAAAAATCTTTGACGATTGTTCGTCGACGTGTTCTTGCCGGAAAAAACTGTAAATTCTTAATGAAAACTGACGACTGTTTGATCGGACTTTATGTCGTGTTAATGCTACGTCGACGTCTACCAGTGTTTCGAAGGGAATTTGCGAATTCAGGCAGTATTTGAATCCCCGCCTGGTAGGTTGTACATCTGGCGCGCGATGTACTCATGGAAAAATGTCGAAAAAAAAAAATTGTAGCGTACTTATATTTTGTAAATGGTCCATAAATAACATCTGGTTTTTTTTTTTTAATAGCGAATAAAAAAATTGTTGTTTATACGTAGAACGAACGAAATTGCGTAATGAGTTTTTTATATACCATTCTATGATCTATGGGAAATTATATAATAAATACTATTGATCCGTGGGGCACATAAAGTATTGTCATATGTCTGACGAAGCATCTCATGTAGAATGTTTTTTACGAGTTGAAACAATTTAAACAATATCAATCAGTATTTTGCATTAGAAAAAATTATTTACGTTTTTTTAAAAATCTTAGTAACTTTTATAGTAGATGGACGAATGGAATCGTTTTCCACTACTCAATGGAATTTCGTTGAGATAGACAGCGATCGGATTATGACAGCGATTGGCGACCCATTTTCGTTAATTCACCAGTCATGGTATGTGGTATTCTTTACGGGACCCATGATTCATTTGTAGTAAAAGACAAAAAAAATATAAAAAGGGGATTAAAAGAGATTAAATTGTGAAAAGAAATATAACAATAATATCATGCAAGTCTAAAATAAATTTATTACCTTTTTTTATCGTCTCGAAGATTTGCTCTGTGCACGGATTTCAAACGTCTTGCGAAACAATGTTTTTTTTTTTTTGATGAATAAGGTAAATAACTTTTGTAAATAAACAGAATAAGAAATGAAATGGTTGGGGACGCCCGCCTTTTGCCTTGATGCAAAGTCAGCGCCCAAGAAATAAAGAAACAACTCAAAAGGTGATTTCCACGTTGGAAAGAAATTAGAGTCACCTAATTTCGGAAAACCGATCTGTTTGAGGTCGTTCTTGATAAGTATGCGTATTCTCTCAGGTAGAACAGAGACGGTCTGTCTGTCAGGTGGACTGAGACGATCTGAGTGCCCTCTGAAAAGCTGTGAGGGTGTATTCATCGAATATTAGTTGATAGGACATATATTAAGATTTTTCGGTCCCACAAGGGTTTATCGTTTAATTTTTATATTTCCCATTTTCTGCGAATTTTTTGACGCGCAGTTTATCTATTTGGTAATTTTTTTAGTAGTGTCCACAAATCCTGCGACTTTTGTGGTTCACCTGTAATAAATATGTGTTGAATTCATTTCGTTCTTTCCTTTTTTCCTCTTCTTCTTTTTTTTTTATATATTAAACTATTTCTGTTATCGAAGTATAAATATTCTTTTGTTTCCTTAAATTTTAATTGTTTTATATTAAAAATATTTTTAAAGTCTGATAGCGAATTCTTCCTTAAGGGACTGAAATTTGTTTTTATGTGTATTAACTAATATACAAAATACGCATTAATTTATATGTGTGAATTATAAAATTACTATTATTTGTTATTCCTATAGGGGATTTTAATGCGCGGTGTTGCCGAAAAAATTGAGTTCTTAATATATTTATTAAAAATATAAACTAAAAACAAAGTGTCATAATAAAAACCAATACAGAAATAGTTGTTAAATTATTACAAATTCATTTTCCAAATAATTTTTTGTTAATGATAATGAGCGTATGTTATTAACATGTAATTTAATGATAAAGTATAAATCTATTAAAAGTTTAAAATTTTTAATATTACATGGTTTCAGTTATGATATGAAGTGCCTATCATTACAACTTACAAAGACTAGACGCGTGCAAAATGTGCCGAAATAGAACGTATACGTTAGCAATGCAAAAAAAAAAAATTATGGTGTCTTGGCCGTCGAGTGGTGTGTTTTCTTGCGTTTGTTAGTTTATTACATAAAAATTAAACGATCGTACGAAATCGGGATTGACTGCTTTTTCCTACACGAAGACGAGTGGTCTACTAGTGTTTCGCCGAGAATGGCGAATCGGCCAATTGTCGCAAACCTGCCTGGTTTGTTGTTAAAAGATGAGGCGATGGACAGTACAAATTTCCCGGGAAATTACGATATCGAAACGCATGCAAAAAAAAAATCTAGTGTCTTATCGTCGAAGGGTGTTTTGTTTTGGCGCTTGTTAGTTTTCAATGAAAACTAACGACCGTAACGATTCGGACTTGACTGTCTTTTACAACACGTCGGCGTGTACTAGGTGTTTCGTCCGAAAATGGCTAATCGCATTGTCCGCATAACCTGCCTGGTTGTTGTACAGCTCGTGGATGATGAAAAGTCCAAATATTTTGAAATTGCTTTATTTATGTGCTCTTAAAAAAATGTTTCTGTATGCACTGTATACCATCATAACTAATGGAGACCATGTTATTAGATAATAAACTTTTATGGGATTTTAAACTTTAAACAGGCACTCAATGTGTTCATATCATAAACAATAAATTATGTGGAAATGAATTTGCAATATTTAACAACTACTGCTGTATTAGTTGTTATTATTATGACACTTAGTTTTAGTTTATATTTTAAATACACCATATATTAGAGCTCAATTTTAGTCCCGGAACGCCGATTATAAAATCCCCCTATAGGAAAAACAATAAGAGTAATTATCTAATCACATATCACTTAATTGCGCGTTTTTTCTCTATCTAGTATAATACAAATAAAACATTTCAGTCCCATAAGAAGAATTCGGGCCCCTAATCAGACTTAATAAATGAGTTTTAATATAAAACAATTTAAATTTAAGAACAAAAGAATATTATACTCGATAACAGAATAGTAAATAATATTAAAAATAAAAGAAGAAGAGGAAATAAAAGAAAGAACGAAATGAATCACACGTATTTATAAAGGTGAACACAAAAGTCCGCTAGATTTGACACGACTAACAAAATTTTAGACTGCGCAAAAATTCGCAGAAAATCGGAAAAATATAATTAGCGATAACCTTGTGGACCCGGGAAATCTTAATATATGTTCCCCTTCAATTAATTTCGATGAATACCCCTTTCCAGCTTTCAGAGGGCACTCAGATCCGTGCTCTATCCACCTGACAGACAACCGTCTCTTTCTACCAGAGAGTATACGCACACTTACCAAGAACGACTCAACAGATCGGTTTTTCCGAAATTTACGCGACTCTAAAATTTCTTACAACGTGGAAATCATCGTTTTTTGAGTTGTTTTCTTTCTTGGCGCGGAACTTTGCATCAAGTCAAAGGCGGTATCCCAAACCTTTCCATTTCATATTCTGTTTGATTTTCAAGTTATTACCTTAACTTAAATTTAAAAAAAAATTTCCGCAAGAGTTGAAATCCGGCCCGAGCTGACAGCAAATCGTCGAGACGACCCAAAAAAAGGTAAAAAACTTATTTTATAATTTTGCTTGATATTATTGCTTTTTTATTCTTATTGAAACAGGCAAGACGGGGTTTCTCGAATTCACGACCCCCTTGACCTCTGTTAGTTCAAATCATTTCCTTACTCCCAAATTTAATTTTTCCCTTTCAACCCATTTAATCTACTAAATTCCTTTTTTTTTAATATTTTTTTGTTATTACTACATATATTAAAAAATTGACAAGAAACAAATAATTTATTTTTAGATTTTTTTTAAACCATTGTGTTTAAATATTTAAGTATTAAATGTAAATTGATAATGTTTTGACAAGCTTTAAATGTGATTTTTTGTTTCGGTAAAAACTAAAAAACCCTTCGACATTTTTTTAATGAGGAATTTTTCCAAAAAAACTTCACAACAATTTCCCTTTCGTGAAGAAGTTTCTAAAAAAACTTTTGGGGTTTCAAACCGAAATTTAGTTTTTCGTAAAAAAAGGAATCGAAAGTTTGGGGAGCATTTCATTTTTTTTACGATTTTTTCACAATCGGGTTTTTTTTGGGTTTTCTTTTTTTTTTTCCGGTTTTTAATTTTAAACTAAATTTGATTTTAAAGGGTTTTTTTTTCCCTGACAACGCTCTAAGAGGGGAGTTGGGTTTTAACCATTTTTACCGCCCCAGGACGATGTAATTTTGTTATTTTTTAAAATTTAGAAGTATGTAAAAACATTTTCATCAAAATTGTATTTTATAAATTACTATAATTTTGCATTCTCGGAGACTTCGTCATTTTATTCAGTTTCGTCGGAATTCGTAAAACCGGGAGTTTTGCACAATGTGGGTTCTGACATTTCGCCCGTGGTGGTCGCTGAAAAATTTTTGGTTTGAAGAACCGATATCAACGGGGCCCCTTTCACATAAACCCAACCCATAAAAATATTTTTTATTTTTTTTTTTTTTTTTTTGCATTTAAAATTTAAAATTTGTATTTATGTAATCAAAAGGTGCATATGAAAATTTTTAAAATATTTTTATAAAATTTGAAATTATCCGGGGGATAAAGAGGGGAAATTTTTCCTTATTTGAAAACCATCTTTTTAAATTTTGATTTTTTTTAAATTTAAACTTTTTTTCAATTCATCTTTTTTGTATGGGTAAA
The DNA here is from genome assembly GCA_019022885.1 of Schlechtendalia chinensis. Lineage (NCBI taxonomy): Eukaryota > Metazoa > Arthropoda > Insecta > Hemiptera > Aphididae > Schlechtendalia > Schlechtendalia chinensis. The sequence continues at coordinate 583,192 of CM032351.1, forward strand.
TTTTTAACACGTCTCAAGTTGTAACCCGATTAGTAGATCTACGATAAGTATTTTTTTCTCCTCGCGATGGACTTCCCCGGGGTAAAATAGCTGGGTTTTTGAGAATATTTAAAAAACACAAAAACGATTATTCACTAGTAGGTAAGGGGTTTTTAATTTAGGGTTTTGAAACTTTTTTAAACCACACACGGTATCTTGGTAATTTTCGGGCGACGTGTTTACGAGGGGGATCGCCTTTCGCTATATACGTCAACGATTTACTTTGTTTTGGGGGAAATTTCCCTCTTTAAAATTTGCCCTAAACCACCGTGCGTTTTTTTTTTTTTCCCGCGCTAAATAAATGTCAAATGGCGTACCCAGGATATTTAAAGGGGGAAAACTTTTTTAAAATTAAAAAAATTTTCCAATTAACATACATGAAAAACACCCACAAACACACACACACAAAAACCACAAAACCCCCCAAAACACCCCTTACGAATACTTGTGTTTCGGGGGAATTCTCGATTCAAATTTTTCTCCCCCCAACCTTTGTCTTGTTTTTTTTGCGCCCCTAAAAAAAAAAGGCCCCAAGGGGCCGTTTTCCAGGTATTTAAAGGGGGAGAAAAAATTTTTAAAAATCAAAAAAATGTTTAAAAAATAAAAATAAAAATAAACACCAAAAACACCCCAACGTTTTTTCCCAATTTTTAAATTTTAAATTTTTTTTTAATTAAAAAAGGGAAATTAAAAAAATTAAAAAAATTAATTATAAAACCTTGGTTTTCTTTTATTTTATTTGTAATTTTTTTTTTGTTTTGTTTTGTTTTGGGTTTTTTTGTTGTTGTTGGTTTTTGTTTTTGGGTTGTTTTGGTTGTTGGGTTTGTTGTTGGTTTTGTTGTTTATTTGTTTTTGTTTTTTGTTGGTGTTGTTGTTTGGTTGTTTTTGGGTTGGTTGTTGTTTTTGGTGTTGTTGTTGTTGTTGTTTTTTGTTGTTTTGTTGTTTTGTTGGTTCTTATTCTTTATTTTTATTTTCAAAAATTTTTTATTATTATTATTATTATTAAATTATTATTTTTTATTATTATTATTATTTATTATATCGATGTTTTAAACCGTCTTTGGCGTTTGCAAGGAGTGTTTTAAAGGGAAAATAAAATTTTGGGAAACCCAGGGCTCCCTGACCTTTTAAAGTATTAAAATTTTATAGATCAAATTTGGGTTTAATTGTTAAAATTTCCGGGTTATAAATGACTGTAAATAGAAAAGCCACATGTATTTACTGGGCATGGAAAAGAAATTAAAAAATAATTATGTTTGTAAAAAAAAAAAATAGAGGGGGGGGGAAAGGGGGAAAAAAAAAAATGTATTTGTTAAAATCATAAGGGTTACATGGCTTTGAATAATTTTTTTTAATTTTTGTGCTATACTTAAACGTTTTTTAAAAGCCCCAAAAAATTTTAAAAACCGGGTTTAAAAATATTTACATTGGCGTGAAAAATTTGGGTTTTTAAACAATTCATACTTTGGGTCGGTTTTGACATTAAAATGTACTCTTTGGTCGGCAGGTTTGGGGGCCCCTGGTGCAAAGAATAAAAATTTCGTTTAAAAAAAAATCTCAAAACAGTTCATAACCGTTTAAATATTTTTGAAAAGGTAAATAAACTTTCTAAAATCAAACAAGAATTTAAGGGTTCTCAGAGAACAATTAATTTGTATGGGGGAACTAGTTTTTTTGTGTGTGTGTTGTGTTTTTGGGTTGGGGTTTTGTGGGGTGTGGGGGAGTGTGTGTGTGTGTGTGTGTGGTGTTGTGGGTGTGTGTGTGTGTGTGTGTGTTTTGTGGGTGTGTGTGTGTGTGGTTTGGTGTTTTTTTTTTAATTTTTTAAATTTAATTTTAGCATGAATGCTTTCCTTTTTAAAATGAAGATCCATTGTTTTGAATATTATTCTTTTAAAGATCAAAAAAATTAGTACAAAGAACTTGGGGGGCTTTCGCAGCCCTTTTTTTTTAAATTTTAAGAAATATTTAAGGGCCCGTAAAATGTACGAAAAGGCAAAAATAAATATGTGTATGTAGAAGCATTTTCCCTTAGGGGGACATTTGCGTTTAAATTATCAGGATATTAAAAAGGGGGAGAATAAAAAAAAAAAATAAAATAAAAATTTTAAAACCATAACATACACCCCAACACACCACACACACACACACACACAAAACCACAAAAATACCCCAAAAGGGGAAAACACAAACACACACCCCCCAAAAAACACAAAACATTCTATATAAGACTTTTTAAAAAAACTAATAACGCAACAGCCCCCGCCCTTAAAATGAAAAATTTTATGTCTTTTGTGAAAATTTTTTTTTAAATTAAAAATTTAAAAAACGTTTTTTTAACAAGCCCGGGTATTAGTTTTTTTAAAAGGTCTCGAAATTAATTTTACTACACCGGGATTTTAAAAATTTAACCACGAGATTTCACAACCCGTATTCAGTTTGCCCAAAAAACCTTTCCAAAATTTTTTGTATTGTTATCCTACAGAATTCTAAACTAAAAAATCCTAGTATTTCCTGTGAAGGGTCAAACGGTTACTAAATGTTCGGCGGTTTTGGCGATTTGCGTTGTCAAAACCACCTTTGGGGTTGTTTGTACCCCTCCCGGGCGGTGGACGCAAAGAAAATTTGCGAAGTAAAAATTTTTTACGCGTTAAAAAAAAAACCCTTTGTGGGGATTGTCGCCCGGACGGGGTTCTTGCCCAAACATTTTACTTTTTAAAAAAAGGGACACTGTTTGAATCGGATTTTTTAGTCTTTTTAATGCCCGTCGCCGTTTTACCAGTTTTTGACGGAATTTTTGGGGCGTTTCACGTTTTTTAAAACCCCCCCTAGTATTTGGCCCGCTGAGGGCATGAAACGCAGGGAAAATATGTCAAAAAACCCAAAATTGTAGCATTTTTTTTAAAATTTAATTCAATCAATAACATCTGTTTTTTTTTTTTTAACGGCGTTTAAAAATTTTTTGTTTATCCGAAAAGAAAATTGCGGGAAGGGTAAGTTCTGAAAATTTTTTGAAAAGAGAAAAATTTGAAAACCCGTTTTTTTGGGGAAATGTAGAAATACCAAATGATAAAAAAAAATCCAACTTTCCAAATTTTCCTTTAATAAAATTTCCCAAAACCATTAATTTGGGGAAAAAAAAACAATAAATGTTTAACTTTTTCTAAAATTAGAACTAAAATAATGATTATTATAAATGGTTTTTTTAACCAAAAGACAATACAATATTACAGTTTTAAACCCAAAAATAGAAATTCATTTTAAAACCCAAAAATTTTAAATCATAAAAATTTAAAAACTTAATTAAAAAAAGAAATTTAAAAGGTTTTAAAAAAAAATTTTTTCCCCAAAAAAAAAAAAAAAAAAAAAAAAAATTTTAAAAAAAATTTTTTTTTTTTGGGGGGGTTTTTTTTTTTTTTTAAATTTTTTAATTTTTTAAAAATTTTAAATTTTTTAAAAAAAATTAAAAAAAAATTTTTTTTTTTTTTTAAAAATTTTCCCCCCCTTTTTTTTTTAAAATTTAAATTTTTTTTTTTAATTTTAAAAAAATTTTTTTTTTTTTTGGGGCCAATTTCCCAAAAAAAAAAAAAAAACCCCCCCGGGAAAAACCCTTTTTTTTTTAAATTTTAAATTTTTTAAAAACCCTCCCCCCCCCTTTTTTTAAAATTTTTAAAAAAAAAAAAAAAAAAAAAAATTTTTCTTTTCTTTTTTTTTTTTTTAATTAAGGGAAAAATTTTAAAAAAAAAAAAAAAAAAAAAAAAAAAATTTTAAAAAAAAATTTTCAAAAAAAAAAAAAAGCCTTTTTTTAAAAAAAAAAATTTTAAAAAAAATTTTTTTTTTTTAAAATTTTTTTTTTTTTTTTTTTAAAAATTTTTTAAAAAAAAAAAAACGGGGCCCCCCCGGCCCAAAATTTCCCCAAAATAAAAAAAACCCCCTTTTTTTTAAAAAAAAATTTCCCAATTTGGGGGCCCCTTTTTTTTTTTTTTCCCCCCCGGTTAAAATTTTTTTTTTAAATTTTTTTCTTTTTAAAAAAAACATTTTTTTAAGGGTTTTAAAATTTTTTTTTCCCCCCTTTTTTTTAAATTTTTGGGAAATTTTTTAAAAAAATTTTTTTTAAAAAAAAAAATTTTTTTTTTTTTTTTTTAAAAAAAGGGGGGAAAGGGGCTTTTTTTTTTTTCCCTTTTTTTTTTAATTTTTTCCCTTTAAAATTTTTTTTTTTTTTTTTTTTTTATTTTAAAAATTTTTTTTTCCCCCTTCCCAAAAACCCAAAATTTTTTTTGGGTTTTAAAAAAAAAGGTTTTTTTAAAAAAAATTTTAATTTTTTTTTTTTTGGGGGTTTTTTGGGAAAAAAAATTTTTTAAAAAAAAAAAATTTTAAAAAAAAAAATTTTCCAAAACCCCCCTTTTTTTTTAAAAAAAAAACCCAAAAAATTTTTTTTTTTAATTTTTTTTTTGGTTTTTTAAAAAAAAAAAAAATTTTTTTTTTTATTTAAAAATTTTTCCTTTTAAATTTTTTAAAAAAAAACCCCCCCCCCCGGGAAAAAAAAAAAATTTTTTTTGGTTTTTTTTTTTTAGTTTTTTTTTAAAAATTTAAAAAAAACAAATTTTTTTCCTTTTTTTTAAAATTTCCCCCCAAAAAAGGGGAAAAAGAAATTTCCCCCCTTTTTAAAATTTGGGGGGCCCAAAAAAAAAAACCCAAAAAATTTAAAATAAAAAAAATTGGGTTTTTTTTTTTTAAAAAAAAATTTTTTTAAAAAAAAAAACCCCCTTTTTAATTTTTGGGGGGCCCCTTTTTTTTTTTTGGGGGTTTTTTTTTAAAACCCGGGGGTTTTTTTTTTTTAAAAAAAAAAATTTTTTTAAAAAAAAAATTTTGGGGTTTTTAAAAAAAAAAACCACTCTTTTTAATTTTTTTTTAAAAAAAAATTTTTTAAAAAATTTTTAAAAAAAAATTTAAAATTTTTTTTTAAAAAAAAAATTTTAAAAAAAAAAAATTTTTTTTTTTTTTTAAAAAATTTTTTTTTTAGGAATTTAAAAAAATTTTTTTAAATTTTAAACCCTTTTTTTGGGGGTTTTTTTAAAAAAAACCCCCAAAAAATTTTTTTTTTTTTTTAAAAAAAATTAAAAAATTTTTGGGAAAAATTTTTTTTAAAAAAAAATTTTTTTAAAAAAAAATTTTAAAAAAAAAAGGCCTTTTTTAAAAGGGAAAAAAAATAAAAAAAAAAAGGGGAAAAAAAAACAAAAATTTTAAAAAAAATTTTTAGTTTAAAAAAAAATTTTTTTTTTTTTTTAAAAAAAAAAAGGGGGCCCCTTTGGGGGGGGAAAAATTTTTTTGGGAAAAAAAAGGGGAAAAAAAACCCCGGGGTTTTTAAAAAATTTTAAAAAAACCCCCCCGGGGCCCCAGTTTTGGGAAAAAAAACCCTTTTTTCTTTTAAACCCCCCCAAAAAATTTTTTTTTAAAAATTTTTTTTAAAAATTTTTTTAAAAAAAATTTTTTTTTTTTAATTTTTTTCCCCTTTTTTTTAAAACCCCCCCCAAATTTTTTTTTAAATTTAAAAAATTTAAAAAATTTTAAAAAAAATTTTTTTTTAAAAATTTTTAAAAAAAAAGGGGGGAAAATTTTTTTTTAAAAACCCCTTTTTTTTTTTCCCCCTTTTTTTTTTTTAACCCCGGTTTTTTTTTTTTTTTTTTCCTATCCCTTTCCCCTTTTTTTTTTTTTTTTTTGGGGTTTTTTTTTTTTTTTTTTTAAAAAAAAAAAAAAATTTTTAATTTTTCCTTTTAAAAAAATTTTTTTTAAAAAATTTAAAAAAAAAAATTTTTTTTTTTTTTAAAAAAAACCCTTTTTTTTTAAAAAAATTTTTTTTAAAAAAAAAAATTTTTTTTAAAACCCCTTTTTTTTTAAAAAAAAAAAAAAAAAAAAAAAATTTTTTTTTCAAAAAATTTTATTTTTTGTTTTTTTTCTTTAATTTTTTTTTTTTTTAAAAAAACCCTTTTTTTTTTTAAGTTTTTTTTAAAAAAATTTTTTTTTTTTTTTTTTTTTTAAAATTTTTTTTAAATTTTTAAAAAATTTTTTTTTTTGGGGGGGCCCCCCAAAAATTTCCCTTTTTTAACCCCCAAAAAAAAAAGGGGTTTTTTTCCAAAAAAATTTTAAAAATTTTTTAGGGAAATTAAAAAAAAAATTTTTTTTTTTTTTTTTTTTTAAATTTTTTTAAAAAGGGTTTTTTTTTTTTTTAAAACCCCTTTTTTAAAAAAAAATTTTTTTTTAAAAGGGGGGTTTTTTTTAAAAAACCCAAAAAAAATTTTTTTTTAAAATTTTTTTTTCCCCCCTTTTTTAAAAAATTTTTTTTTTAAAAAAAAAACCCAATTTTTAAAAAAAGGGGCCCTTTTCCCCCCTAAAAAAAAAAAAACCCCCTTTTGGGGGGAAAAAACCCCAAAAAAATTTTTCCTTTTTTTTAAATTTTTTTTTTTTTTTTATTTTTTTTTAAAAAAAAAAAAGGGGGGAGGTTTTTTTAAAAAATTTAAAATTAAAATTTTTTTTTTGGTTTTTTTTTTTTGGGGGTTTTTTTTTTTTTTGGGAAAAATTTTTTAAATTTTGGGGAAAAAAAATTTTAAACCCCTAAAGTTTTTAAAAAAAGAAACCCCCCAAAAAAAAAAATTTCCCCCCCCAAAAAACCCCCCTTTTTTTTGGGGGAAAAAACCCCCCCGGGTTGGTTTTTTTTCCCCCCCAAAAACCCCCCGGGAAAATTTTTTTTAAAAAAAAAAAATTTTTAAAATTTTTTTTAAAAAAAAAAAAAAAAACCAAAAATTTTTTTTTAAAACCCCCCCAAAAAAAAACCCAAAAAAAACCCAAATTTTTTTTTTTTTTAAAAAAATCTTTAAAAAAGAAAAACCCCCTTTTTTAAAATTTTGGGGGGTTTAAAAAAAAACTTTTAAAAATTTTAAAAACCAAAATTGAAAATTGGGCCCCCCCCCTTTTTTTTTTTTTTTGTTTTTCCCCTTTTAAAAACCCCCCTTTTTTTCCGGAAAAAAAAAGGGGGTAAAATTTTAAAAAAAAATTTCCCCCAAAAAAAAAAACCCCAAAAAAAAAAAAAAAAAAACCCAAAAATTTTTTAAAAAAAATTAAAAATTTTAAAAAAAACCCGGGGGGGGAAAAAATTTTTTTCTTTTTTTTTTTTTTTCCCCTTTTTTTTAAAATTTTTTTTTTTTTTTGGGGGGGAAAAAAAAATTTTTTTTTTTTTAATTTTTTTTTTTTTTTTGGGTTTTTTTTTAAATTTTTTTAAAAATTTTTTTCATTTTTGGAAAAAATTTTTTTTGGGGGAAAAAAAAAAATGTTAAAAAAATGAAATTTTTAAAAAAAAAATTTTTTTAATTTGGGGAAAAAAAATTTAAAAAAAAATTTTTTTCCAAAAAAAAGGGGGGGGTTTTTTTTTCCCCCCCCAAATTTTTAAAAAAAATTTTTTTAAAATTTTTTTGGGGGGTTTTTTAAAAAACCCCCAAAATTTTTTTTTTTTTTTTGAAAAAACCCCCCCTTTTTTTTTTTTAAAAAAAAAATTTTAAAAAAATTTTTTTTTAAAATTTTTTTTTTTCCAATTCCCCAAAAAATTTTAAAAAAAAAAAATTTCCCTTTTTTCCCCTTTTTTTTTAAAAAACCTTTTGGGTTTTTTTTTAAAAAAAAATTTTTTTTTTTTTTCCCCTTTTTTTTTTTTTTAAAATTTTTTTTTCCCCCCTGGGGCCCCCCCCCCAAAAAATTTTTCAAAAAAAAAAAGGTTTTTTTTAAAAATTTTTTAAAAAAAAAACTTTTAAAAAAAAACCCTTTTGGGGAACCCTTTTTTTTTTTAAAAAATTTAAAACCCCCCCCTTTTTTTTTTTTTTTTTTTTTTTGAACCCTTTTTAAAAAAAAAACAAAAAAATTTTTTTTTAAAAAATTTTTTAAATTTTTTTTTATTTAAAACTTTTTTAAAAAATTTTTTTTTTCCAAAAAAACCCCCCCTAAAAACCCCCGGGGAAGAAAACTAGCCCCCTTTTTTGGCAAAAGGTTTTTTTTTTTCCCTTTTCCCCAAAAAACCAAAATTTTTTTTTAAAAAAAAAAAAACCCCCCTTTTTTTTTTAAAAAAAAAATTCCGGGGAAAAAAAAAAATTTTTTTTTCCTTTTTTTCCCAAAAACATTTTAAAAATTTTTTTTTTTAAAAAAAATTTTTTTTCCAAACCAAAATTTTAAAGTTTGTTTTAAAAAAAATTTCCCCCTTTTTTTTAAAAAAAAAATGGTTTTTAAAATTTTTTAATAATTTTTTAAAATTTTAAAAAAAAATTTTTTAAAATCCAAAATTTTTTAAAAAAAAAAAAAAAGGGTTAAAATTTTTAAAAAAAAAAAAATAAAAATTTAATTTTAAAAAAAAATTTAAAATTTTTTTTTAAGGGGGAAAAATTTTTTTGGGAAAAATTTTTTTTTTGGGGTTAAATTTTAAAAAAAAATTAAAAAAAAAAAAGGGGAAAAAAACCCCCCTTTTTTAAAAAAACCGGCCCCTTTTAAAAAAAAAAAGGGGATTTTTAAAAAATTTTTTTTTTTAAAAAAAACTTTTTTTTTTTTTTTTAAAAATTTTTTTTGGGGGGGGCCCCGGGGGGAAAAAGGGGGGGGGAAACCAAAAAAAATTTTTTAAAAAAAAATTTTAAATTTTTAAAAAAAAAAAAACCCAAATTTTTTTTTTTTAATTTTTTTAAAAATTTTTTTTTTAAAATTTTTTTTTAAAATTTAAAATTTTTTTCCCTTTTTTTTTCCTTTTTTTTTTTTTTTTTTGGGGGGAAAAAAAAATTTTTTTTGGTTTTTTAAAAAAATTTTAAAAAAATTTTAATGGAAAAAAAACAATTTTTTTTTTTGGGGGTTTTTTTTTTTAAAAATAAAAAACCTAAATTTTTTTTTTTAAAATTTTAAAATTTTTTTTTTAAAAAAAAAAAAATTTTTTAAAAAAAAAAAAATTTTTTTTTTAAAATTTTTTAAAAAAAAAAAAAAAAAAAAATTTTTAAAAAAATTTTTTTTTTTTAAAATTTTAAAAATTTTTTTAAAAATTTTTTTTTTTTCTTTTTTTCCCAAAAAATTTTTTTTTTTTTTAAAAAAGGGGGAAAATTTTTTTTTACCAATTTAAAACCCCAAAAGCCTTTTTAAAAAAAAAAAAAAAAAAAATTTTTTTTGGGGGGGTTTTTTTTGGGTTTTTAAAAAAAAAACCCTTTTTTTTTTGGGTTTTTTTCCCCCCCCTTTGGGTTTTTTTTTTTTTTTTAAAAA